>BGPR01000331.1:520418-545768 GCA_013235015.1 Araneus ventricosus | reverse complement strand
TACTAATTGTCAAGTCTGGCCATCCCTTGAAAATGCCTTTTTCAAAGGTAGGTGGTGCATCTGGACTGTTTGCTATGAAGAGATTGTTCGCTAAGAGGAATTCAAGGATTCTTTCACCCCGTGAGTCGATATCTCTATAGCCCCACATGGTGTGAGTTGTTGAGTATGTTGAGTTGTAGGCCGAAATGAAGGTTGTTGGACTCTGGCCGGTTTTCAATTTGAATGCTACCGTATGCTTTTTGCTTGCTATGATGAGGTGAGATTAAGGTTCTTATTAACTATGGCTATTGCTGCTTTATTGATTTTGGAGGGGAAGACAGTCCGGGACTGGGGAAAGCCTTGCATTTTTTTCTGCACTAGAATAGGGCACTTGCATAAGAATTATGTCGAAATTGAATTTAATTGAATTTTGAAGCTGGATCGATCCAAACTGATGTAAATTCTTTCTGACTAAAACGGTTTTAATGGCGGTCAATTCTTGTTTCATAAATAAGTGCAGGACAGTTCTTTTGTGTAAATAATTTGTTTCTCTTACATTTAACATAGCACGTTTTACTTCTCAGATATTCCATATGGTCTGCTCAAGTCTCATATATGGTTACTGGGTCTTCTCAAAGTCACGATATCATTTTGTTTACGGATAGAATTTTTTGATACCTTCATTTCGTTTTAGCTCTTAACAAATAAAAAAACGAACCTTCACTTTCTAGCGCCATGTAAAATTTTTTAACCTATTCCTTTAAAAGTCTTAAACATTTCCCTTTAGAAATTAAATCACTATGAGCATCTACATAGGATGTCCACTCTTATCGTGATAGTTATAAGTTAAGGTTAGATAATTTCTTAACCGTTAGAGACCTTTAATTGGAAAAATGCTTTAATAAATGAAGTATAAATAAATTTTTATGTTGTTTGTCAACAATTGTACTGCTGAAAAAAATTACGAAATCTACATTTTTATACAGTCCCCCATGTTCTGATAGTCATATTTAGTAAAATATTCTTGCAACACTAACAATTTAAACCAAAGAAATTTACATTCTTTGAGATCCAAACTAACTGAATTATGAAGCCTTGAATTTCATTATTTTAGGTCAATCAATGGCAGGCTCGAGGACGTGGAGTACGTTGATTGGTTGATTTTTCTCAAGGACACCGTAGAAATGGTCTAAAATGGCCTAAAATGATGAAATTCAAAGCTTCATGGCTCTGTCAGTTTTAGTCATAGAAAAGTGGAGTTTTTTTGCTTAAAAAGTTAGTGTGTCAAAATTGTTTTACTAAATATGACTAATAAGACTGGAGGATTATATAAAAATTTAGACTTCGTAATTTTGTTAGCTGTACATTTATCGAATCAAACAACATAAAAAATAATTCTTTACTTCAATTTAAGTAGAAATAAGTAGAAGTAAGTAGTTTCAAGTAGAAATATATTCTATCTCTACCGGCTTAGAAGACAATTATTGAGCCACGTTTAGACTAGACACCCTGTATGTAACATTCTAGAGAAAATTATATGTAGTATGCTACAAAATGTTTTGCCACTCAGCAACTTGTTTAATGAGGCTGCAAAGTCGATGGAAATGATTTGTCGTCTCGTGTTGGCTGCATATACATCGACATTTACAGGTACATAATAACTTATAGTTTGACTTTATTGCAGATTTAAATAACAAAGATAAGGCTGCTTGTGTAAACATAATTGTTTCAGTTCTTGTTTATCAGAATTCAGAAAATTTCGATGTAATTTGAATACTTGAATGGGATTACTGGTTTTGTTAATTGTTTCCAAGAACATGATTAGAACTGTTAAAAATTATATTACTGTAAGCAAGAGAATTTATTTAACTGCTTAATTAGATGACATCATGTTTGGGTCATTTAGTGCTATTTCGAGCCTTATAGGAACGTAAAGGGCCCTGAGATACTTAAGCGTTACCAAATGATACTTGCCTTATGAATTAGTTGTTTCTTTGACTTTATTGCAGATTTAAATAACAAACACTCCGCAATTCGATGTATGACTCAGAAATGTCATTGAATCGAAGGGGAATCGGCTGAATTTGTGTACTTAATAAACATAATTCAATTTGTGAAATTTCAGCAAAATCTTATTCGCAAATATTTCTAAGCGAAGTATCAAGTAAACAAAGCAATGATTCATCCATTCTAATTTTATTTACAAATTCTAAATCTGTTTTAATACAGTACGTTAAATTAAAAAAAAAATAATTGAAAAAGAACGATAAAATGCATTTTGTGTTTTTTTCGTCTTCGAATTTTTTTTTTCGTTGTCTCATCTATTCGCATCTGAATAATAACGATTTGGAATAAATCATTGCCGAAAATCATTTGCTGCAAATTTGAAAATAGTTGACTATCGTCTTATGAACTAGTGCCGTTCGAAATTTATTCCAGGAAAATATTTTTATTATTTCATAAACAAAAGTATTTTCTCATCCATATTTATTTTGTTGTCGAAGTTACTATGTAATTGAATTAGTTCTAACTTATAAATGTGATCTCAAGTATGTGCTGGGTGTATATATATATATATATATATATTATTTGAGTTTTAATGGTTTAAAATATATAAATAATATAAATCCAAATATAACTTGTATATAATCATACAGAAATAAAGTAAACAAAACATATCAAGAATCAAATCCTATACTAAAAAGTCATTATTTGAACAATACATCAATTTTAAATAAAATCTAAAAAATTGAAAATATTAAAGATACCATGAACAAAAAATCAAGTTTAAACATTTATATGTCAACAAGTAAAAATACTCTGTTGTTATTAAAAGTATTTAAATAGGCAATCCAAGTAAATGGAATTTTCAACAATTAATATAGCAGCTTGGCTGCCAGGTTAAATTAATTTTGCTATATATCTATATAAGATCAGGCTTTAAAGGTGAAGTATAATCCATTTTGGTAAAGGAAAAGACAGTAATTGTTGAATCTTCATTTATTCAGTCGTAGCAGATAATTCAGGTTATCTTTTATAGGTAAAGGGGTCATAATGTACGTAGATCCATGGCCAGGATAAAAGAGTTAAAGCGAGAAGAGGCGCGCTGTTGTTATTCGTTTACATGTTGGAGTCAAAAAGGACAGATAGGAATGCGCAGAATATTTAAGTGCCTGGAGAAGAGAATTTCCCCGGAAAAGACTCGTGACTCGAAATGAAAGTCGTAGTGCGCTTATTACGATGGAAGTAAAAGTAATTAAAAATGAGGTGTCGTTAAGTCAAAACAAAAATGATTTGCTGAAAGTTATATACATATACATATATATATATATATATATATAGAGATATATATATATATATATTATATATACATATATATATATATATATATATATATATATATATATATATATATATACATATTACATAAATTTGTGAATCCAATGACGATCGACACAAACAGTTAAGATGGCACAATACTTCAACAGAAAAGATAAAAGTGAAAGAATTTGATAATGGCCACTGCCCTGTACATCAAGACATGTTAAGTCATCGCAGGCAGTTTTGGGGTTGCGTTTCTTTGTTCGCCATCGCACAACAATGTCTGTCGCTAGCAAGAGCAAGATCATGTGACGTGACGTCAGCTGGTAGAGAGAAAGTGGACGAGCGCCTTCTGGCGGGATACTACAAATATATATATATATGAGAAGTTCTTCAAATTTTGGGTGTTTGTAGAGGCATTGCAAGAATTTTTCATAGACGATTAACGGAATCTCTTCTTTATTGAAGTACCACAAAGATGCTTAAATGATTTTATCATGGATCAGTTTTACAAGTCCTCGCCATGATCATACTGACGAGCAACACCGGCCGTGTGTCGCTTGGCAGTTCAAGTCAGAGCAAAAAAGGGCAGTTAACAATGCGCAGAAAGGTTACATAGTGGAAGAAGGGGATTTTCCCGA
This sequence comes from Araneus ventricosus, assembly GCA_013235015.1. Taxonomy (NCBI): domain Eukaryota; kingdom Metazoa; phylum Arthropoda; class Arachnida; order Araneae; family Araneidae; genus Araneus; species Araneus ventricosus. Next base: position 541,827 of record BGPR01000331.1, on the reverse strand, counting down.
AAGACCCGTGACTCGAAGTGGAAGTGAAAGTACGCTTATTACGATGAAAGTGGAAGTAATTAAAAATGAGGTATCGTTTAAAATAATTACAGCAAGTTAAGAAATTAAAATATTACATATATATATATATATATATAACTTATTTTTATGGATTTTTAACAATAAAACAATTTATTCATATATATTTAAAAAGATATGTTTTAATATATTTTTAATTTTCATCATATATATTTTATTTTTTATTCATATATATTTATTCATTATATATAAGTTTCGGCAAAAAAATTTATAATTTTAGTTAAAATGATGAAAATATAGACTAATGATCCTCGGAAACTGGACTGAAAAAAATTGAACTGAAAATGAAATGATGAATGAAATGCAACTAAATGAAATGCAAAAGTTGAACTGAAATGAAAGCTCATAAAACGCACAAATATTGGTAGCGTTTAAAATTTTTTTATAAAATATTTGTTTCTTCGCTGTTATCGTTTAACACTTTTTCGCTTTAAAAATAATTATTGTTGATATATTTTGTTCATAAAGAACATTTTTCCTCTCAGTGTTTGTAGCAAAAGCCTTAAAACTTATGTACCTTTCTAGTTTATTAGAATATAAACAAATCAATTTCTAAAGCGAATTCTAGAAATATGATGATATGCAGAGAAATTCTGACAGCCAAATCTATTCTTCTTGTATTTCTGGAAGCAGAAAGGGAAACAACAATAATTTAAACATAAACTGTTCTATTTTTTCCTCTTTCGAATTTTTTTTCCAATACTTTAAATGAATGTTTGGAAGTGAGTTAAGGGCTATTCAAATAAACACTGTCTCAGTAGAATTCAAGCCCAGATTTTCTCAGTAAAACAGATAAAAGAAAAAGCCTTCAAGTCTGCATTACGAAATTCCTTTGAATATATAAACATACTATTCGTCTATATTTGATACAAATGTATGCATTTGCTTTCTTCTTTCGATAACTGCTTTGATATTTGTGGAAGAAACAGGTTTTCTTTTTCTTGTTACATTGTTTTTCCTCTTTCTAGTTTAAAGCAAAGAGGGTCAAAGTACGTACACAATTTTTTTCTATCGGGTTATGTATTTTAAATAAACTGTATTATCCGAACTGAGTTTCGAAAATAAAAACATGAAACAGTTATTCATTTATTTTTTATGTACAAAAAAATCCTACTATAAAATGGAATATTTTTGACATTCAATAATATTCTTATATACTAAATCATGTGTAAAGCAGTATTTCTCTTTAAACATTCTTTACACTTCCCGGTATTCATAACTTTTTGTTGCACTTAGTTTTACTAGCTAATATTAGTATTTTTGATGTCATTTTCTTTCTGTTCTATTAAACATTATTGCTTTCAACAGTGAAATGAAAATTTTCGGTGTTATTTTTTTCAATATGCAGTGTATCCTGGCAGTCATAATACAGTAATACCTCATTACAACAATACTTTGGGAACCAAATAAAGATATTGCTATAGAAGGATGTATCGTTATATCGAGGGGAGATATAATTATGATATAAAAAAACTTAAATTTTGGATGTTTTAATGTGGACACAATACAACAATATACATTTTGCAAAAAAAAGCGTCACCAGAATGTTAATGATTATTAAAGCATGCAAAAATTTGAAAATTCAGCTGTACAATTAAATAGTTCATATACCTCAGAAATATATTTATCGAAAAAATCCAATATTTTTGTTTGCTTATTCATTTCTTTAACTGTTAAGTCAACTAACAAGGTTTGCATTGAGTTTAATGCACGTTAATGATCATCATTTGTGGATGAAAGACTTTAAAAATTGCCCGTAGGGACTGACCTGATTGAAGAGCTTCCTGGGATGTCAATAAAGATTGCGGTGGATCTGTATCATCATCAGATTTGGAAACAGAAATATTGTTACAAAAGAAGAAAGTGGTGTTGAGATTTTTAAAAAACATTGTTGTACAGAGTTTATTGCTGTACAGAATATCGTTATATTGAAGGGAGATTAACATTATGTTCTATGCAAATTCACCGGGACCACCAAATTTTATTATTGTAGAGGGATTTATTGTTGCATCGGATATCGTTGTAACGAGAGTTTAATGTATAGATAAATACATTTATTATCTAAATATCCTACGGTCATATCTAAACTAACTTCAATGTATCGTTGATGCCATTATATAACATAAATAATCTGGCGAATACGGTGTTTCGTATGAAGAGTATAAAAACTGAAAGTAGTATGAGCGGAAAAGGACTAAGGTGTTCATAACAAAAGTAGAGAAAAACACGTGGTTATTGCTTCAAAAGTTATATTTTTTGAAAATGAGAAAATGTAAATACAACTTTTATGTATGAAATACAGAAAATATTGTTTGAACTATGCTCGAATTTTCCCTATTGGAAATTCCCGAATAAAATTCAACTTAATATTTGTTATAAAATTATATCTGTCAGAGTATTGTTTGTTTCCGAATTAAGAGTAAATTGTAAAACCGTTGAGTGATTATCTAGAATAATATATTTTTTTAAAAATGTTATTCCAAATTAATGTTCTCCTTTCTCATAACGTATCTTTTCTAGCTTTTAAATTGGTTAAGAATTTCCAGAATGAATACAAAACATCATTTTATAGAAAACATAAATATATTTAACATTTGCCTTTCCTTACAGCTTGTTATACACATTCGTAAAATGTCATGCTATAATGCGTAATATTTCCAACATCTGTCATAAATCTGAATGTCTATAGGGTCGCGCGAAAGTTTATTCTGACATTTATCTATTAATGTCTATTCTCGATTTAGGAGATTTCCATCCTATTAGGGGGAGATGGTCCCGAAAGTTTATAGAAAAGTTCACAGATATTCATAATAAATGGAAAGATGCTTTAAAAGACTGAGGGGGCGACTTCAGGCGACGAAGTGGGCGTTAAATGGCTCATCAGAGTCGACTTACAATCGATTTCTGTGCTTTTCGTTACATCGTAGAGCAGCGGTTCCCAAACGTTTTGGTTGTTCGGATCACCTGTTGTGTAAAAAATATTTTGAGGTCCAATAACTAAACATACAAGTAAAAAATGCAAAAACATACAATATATTATATGCACGCACGCATATGTCAGTATTTAGTAAAGCTTACTGTAAAAGGTTTAAAACTATATTGCTTTACTTAGCTGTCACAATGTACGAAAACTCAAAAACAAGCGGTCAGGTTTCAGTCTCTTGACTAGAGTTCCGCGGCCCACTATATGTTATTCATATAGTTATATATGAGTAACATATATGAATATATTATTCACATATGTATATTTGCGTTGCATTGTAGAGCATTCTAAAACTAAATCTATTGTAATCATTTCTATTATTTTGTGACATTAATTACTGAATAAGGATTTTAAAAATACAGATTTCTCATAACTAAATGTGTCATTAGTATTAATAAAAACTATAAGTAACCTTTAATATTTCACAAAGATCGTAAAAATGGCAATTTTAAGGAATTTCTTTTATTTATGTGAGCAGAACAGATAAAAAGAAATATATGAACTGTATTTAGTGCTTTTTTAATTTTACAGTTATTATATGCGGAGAATGCATGAAAGGTAGTTGAGTTAACAAGTCATGATTATTAAAAAGTTTATGAATCCATGCAATGGAATTTGAATGGGATAAAAGGATTTTATTCCAAAATTATAAGAAAATAACTGGAAACATCCCTTAGAATATAATACAACATTTCATCACTCTTAAGAGTTCCGTAAAATATTTCTTGCGAATATTTAAATGATATAAACGCATGAAAGTTCAAACATATTATCTCCGTGAATAGTTTATTGATCACCATTTAAGTCATTACCGAAGGGATGTTTAAAGATTCTGTACTAAAATAAATTGAGTTAAGATCCTCAATATGTTTACATAGCGAATTCTATGTACAGCTGAAAGATGTTATAAGTTAGTATCTCTTATTTTGATCCATTGAAATTCGTCTCTAGTGAATTCTTAGGGAGTATCGTTAAAAATTAATTGCGATATATTGTACACCATACATATTTAAGAAGTTAAGATACAATTTTCTCAAATACCTGAAAAGGCTTTTGAAATGTGTATTACACGCTATATCAATAATATATTAAAGGGATTGTAAACGACAAAATAAGAACTCATGTCAATAGAAACTATTGATACAATAAAATCTTTTGATGAAGAAATGGGTGAGCTAAAACTGATTGAAAAACTGAAGTATTCTCTCAAGGAAATAAAACCAAATATTATAAAATCCTTAAATAGCCAGACGCGGAAGTATCATTTGTTCACAAATTACGTTGTTATTTAAAAAAAAAAAAATTGCAACAAAGTTCCTAGGCACTACAATCATTGGTACAATTTTCTTCAATGTTCTGTAAAATCCAATCAAACATTCATTACCTGATGACTAAAATTGTTGATTAAAATGGATATGGTTTTAAGAAAAAATTAAATTCTTGGAATTATTTAATAACAGTTTAAAGAAAATTCTTATAAGTAGAATAACGGTTGGAATATGTATTTTAAAGTATTTTCGATGATAATCCTACACGGAAGAAAGAATTTGAAATATCGCTATATTGGGGATTATATTTCATACATTTCGCGCCTTTTACATATTTACTGAAAATTCAAAAATTCCGTTGAAACACAAAACTTTTCTCTTTGATTACATGTAAACATTCGATATGAAATTATTACTAATATAATAGCCCAGATCCGTCTCTCACTGATCCGGTAACGTTCTGACGTCACCAACAATAAAATTAGAGAGACGTTAAACAGCATTATTTCATTATTAGAGCACCTAAATTTCAGTAATTTTAAATTTAAAAAAGTAATTGTCGTTCTAATCTAATAGCTTTAAAATAGTGAAATAAAATTTGCTATCGATTGATATAAACTTTATCTCGCTATGATCAATAGTTGCCGAGAAATTTTAAATTATATTAATCCTATATTTCAAATTAATTTCCGTTTTTTAATAGAAAGTAGTAAATCACATCAGTGGTATATCATGCGCGTGATATAGTTTGGACGCCACGATGCATCTGATTATTTCTTGCAATCATGATGGTATAATTTGATCATATTTTTTGACAACGTTAAAATTTACACAAAGACATCTGAAGTGCAAGGAAAATTGTTAAACAACGAAAAATACTTCACACGGAATGTTGTTTACCAAGAGGTTTTTTAATAAAGAAATGTGTAAATAAAAAATATATTTCCTGTCATAAAACATATGTTTGTTTTCAATCAATGTTAAACATATCTCGCGCATATTCTGGCTTCCCACTTATATCCGTTATACCCCCCCTTAACTTCTAAACGGTGACAGCTTAGGCCATAAAGTTGGTGTCTAGGTATAGTAAAAAGGCTATGCGCTACTCGATGAGGCAACTTAAAACGCCATCTATCGGCAAATTTTGGAATTAGCAGTCCTATCTCGTAAACGGTGAAATATACGAGAAAAAAGTTAATTAGAAAGTTGTAGAGCACACTCGATTTAGTACGAAAAGATACCTTGCTCTCATTAATTCTCAAAACAGAATGTAAAAAATGAACATGTGTTTGATTGTGATTTTCAACACTATAGTGTCGTGAAATGCGAGCGAAGCGAGAAAAGACCACCTTAAGGACTAAATTCCAGCCTGTGTTGTGGCGCAGGGGGAAATGCACGCGATTTGCATTCATGGAGACCATGGTTCTGTCTCCACCGGTTGCGTGTTTTACTGAATGTCTCTACAAACCATGAAAACTTTCTACTGATCTTGCAAAATCGTCTCTCCAAACACACAGCTCATCCGAGATATGCTGTCGAAGTTCGACATCAACTACGCTGGACGATTAATGTTTGGTGATTTTTAATAACAGGCTCATTGGACCAGTATTTTACGAAGGAACGTTAACGGGACAAAAGGTACTTGGAGCTTCTGCAGGATGTAATAACCGACTTTGTTGAGAATCTACCGTTGCACCAACTCCTAAATGTACGGTTCCAACATGACGGCACCCCTCCGCATAAGATTTCAAACGTTAAGCAGTACCTAATACAGACATTCCAGAATCAAGTAATCGGGTATGGTGGTTTCGTAGAGTGCCCCCCGCTCACCTGCCTTTATCCCATTGGACTTATTCTTATGGGTACACATAAAAGGGCAGGTATATACGACACCTCCGCCAACATTGCAGGATCTTCGACGACGCATTACTGATGCTTGTGCCTCCGTAACATCTGCCATGTTGCACAACGTGCAGTGAGAAATCCAGCCCAGAGTGCAAATGTGTATAGTGGCTAACGGAGAGCATTTTTAGAAATACAAATAAATGATCCAGAAGACAGGCACGTGTCTCAGTTTCTTTTTTCCTCTCTTTATGACATGACAATTTTCGAAATCGTGGCCAAAAATTTTCATTTTCTGCATTCTGTTTTGAGTATTAATGTTTGCAAGGTATCTTTTCGTACTAAATCGAGAGTGCTCTACAACTTTCTAACTGGCTTTTTTTCTCGTATCTTTCACCATTTACAAGATAGGACCGATAATTCCAAAATTTGCCGATAGATGGCGTTAGTTGTCTCATCGAGTAGCGCATAGCCTTTTTACTATACCTAGACGCTAACTTTATAGTCTAAGCTGTCACCGCTAAGAAGTTAAGGGGGGCGGGGGGTAATGGATATAAGTGGAAATCCTGTATATCTATTTAAACACGTCAAATTTGATGGGAAATCTCTCGAATGAAGAGGCAATTTGCACCCGCAATACCATGAAGGGTGATTTTATAGTTAACTATAATATTTATCAATTCCATGTTTCATGCATGCGGTTTCCTCTTTAACACATATCTTTAGTTAAACCATTTAAATTTTATCCCAGGATTAAGATAACAATCAATAATCTGTTCCATCAACAAAGTGACTGGTATTTAAGGCAACAAAGAAATATTGCGAAGAATTGTTTTCAAAATAATTTTTAAAAGTTATGAAATTAGGTGTAATTATCAGAAGGTTTTGGAAGTTGCATTTTCTTGAGGAATGAATAAATAATCTAATTATACCATTTTTAAGTTTTAAGAAGTATATTACATTTTTTTTCCATTCAACTTTCTAATATTAAGTTTTCTTTCAGAAAAGATGATAAACTTCGGGAAGTTTTCTCGCATAATTTCTTTGACGGAACATACGTTTTAGAATGGACTTTGTTGAATTTATTTTCATAAAATATCAATTAGAACCATGCATGAATAGTGTTTGGCAGGCATTTAGCAGCGTTATGTATCACTTACCCTAGAAATTTCTTTGTGTTTCGCACTATCAGAAGGCTGAGGACTCACTGTCATATTAATTCCTCCAGTGACTTCATTAACTGTGGGGTAATGAAATACCCAGAAGCCCCATCACTCATAAGAAGAAGTGCAAGGTGTTAATTACCTTTCCTAGGGATTTCTTCTCAGTTAGAAAAGGTTAACTCATTATTTTTTCTCGTTTTACTTTGTTTACATCATATGCGAAAGGAGCTACTGATAAAAGAACTCAAATCCTTGAAGTATTCTGTTTAGTAGTTTTCATTTAAATTTTTTGAAAACCTTCTGATGAATTAATAATTATAAATATTGTGGAATCCTGGGATTAGTTTTTCTAAAATTCAGGGACAGATGATGAATCAAAACTGATTTCAAATTACTCTATTAAATGGTAATTGAATTAAAAAAATATTAAATTATTGCACTGTCATAAAAAAGACGAAATTATACATAATTTCAGAATTGCAAGACATTCTGAACTGAGTGAGAAATCGGTTACAAAATTTGATCTTTACAAACTTGAAAGAAGTAAAATTCAACCGTATAAAGATGATGAAATGTTTCTAACAAAATATTTTTTCTTGAAATAAACAAATTCTTGATTAGGATTATTTAAATAGTCAACTCCTCCACACAACATATTTAAGAAATGATTTCTATGTTGTGCATTTAATTGCAAAAGTAAAAAGATTTTACCCAAGAAACTAAATAAGGAATTAATTAAGTTTCCTCCAAAGTATGCTGCGCATTTCTTTCGTTTTCACAACTGTAAAAGTACTTGCAGAATGTAGTTTTTAACTTTATTTTTAGTAAATATTTAAGCAGGCAAATAAATAAACTTAAAATTGTATTCCCTAGTTGAAACTACAACAAAGAGTCGTTTTTATTTAGAATTGAATGAGTTCTTTTCTAATCTTCTTAATTACATTTTACTTTAAGATAATGTAGTTTAATGCAATCACGATAAGTGAGTTCTCAAAAAATTACTTCGCGCCTCTCTTTACTCAGTACTCTTTTTTTAGAAAAAACTTTTAAATGAAACAAGGCATGTTTCATGTGCGTTCATTAGCATTTGTATACCTTGATAATATTAGATGCTTATTTAACTATTCTGTTGCAAATTTTTATGGTTGCTATCAGTTTCTCTCGTCAGTGTTAAAATTAGTTAACCATTTGTCAAAACATATTATTTTACATTTTGATTTTCTATAACATTAAGGAAATGAAAAAAATATTTTTAATTCTGTAGAGGTTTACATTTGTATTTCTTAGAAGGTTTTGACTAAGATATTGTAGACAACTAAAATATGAATAGAGAAATATGTTCCATGAGATGTGCTTTCTTTCAATTTAAGAAATAAATAAAAAATTATTTTTATTTCAAAATGAAAACTGTTTTCTTTGCTTAGCAATAAAACAGAAGTAATAAATTATAAAATATTTTTCATATAGTGAAGCAAACGAATCGAATGCTAATTACTTCTAGATATTGTTTATGAGGGGAAAAACTATAATAGAATGCAATATTTTAATTTATTTTAAGGATTATATTTGACATTCATTCTTAAAAAACAGGTGGATTGCACAACTTTTAAATTTTGTTTAACATAGAATTAGATAACTATAGCACATAAAGAAATTTACTGTTAGGAAATATATAAAAATACTGATTGTGTTCATGCTTTTAACAATCGAATAAGAAAATTATTTTAAACTACCATTTCAGAAGTTTATTAGAAAATATATTAGAAAAAAAATTCCCTTTTCTAACTGTTATGATCCATTATTATAGAAAGGGAATTTTTCCATTTAGACCATTATTTTAAAAATGACTTTCGTTGTTTTGTGTGTAAATTTAGAAACAACGAAATAAATCGCATATTAATTAAGACAAAAAACGTCTCTTTAACTGAAATACAATTCGTATTACATAATTTTAAACAGTTGTTAAATGTTTTTTTATTCTAAATAATGCTAAGCAATAATTATACAAAAATTAATGAGTTTTTTTACTCATTTTCCAATCCCAATACATATTTAAGATCAATGAAAATAAGGTGTGAGTTCAAGTGAGATCCCCTTGATTAGGATTATCTTAGGGACCCCCTTTCACAGGAACCTGATAATAATTTGCAACTTTTATCCATGGTTTTGTTTGTTATGCACATTGCTTACAAACATTTTCGTAGGAATAGCACGAATATTTAGGAAGATACAAGAGTTTATTTTTAAATCCCAAATTTTCCAGTATGTTTTTTTTGTGTATTTCAAAGTTTTCAATCAAATGTTGCGAAACTTATGAAATACTTGATAATATGTTAAAGAAGTATTGTTTTAAAATCTGCAGTAAATTTTATGAATATAAGAGCAAATATGAGTATTTATAGTTAATAATTTTTTACTGAGCTTGTGCGAAACGTAGCATGATTTCTGTTTCATAACGTTAAAGCTAGATAGGGAAAATTATATAAGGATTCCAGTTGAATACCTTTAAGATTCAGAAAAATATAGACATTGAGAGCGAGGTGAATTTCGGTTCCACTCTAAGAGAAGCTAAATGATGAGGATTATTGCATAAATTGATATTTTTTAAACTTGAATCTTCGAGTAGTAATATTGAATTTTATGAAAGTTGAATATCTTAAATGCCCATGTATATTTATAAATTAAACACATTATTTAAATTATAGTTCGATGATATCTATTTGAAGATTCAAGTTTTAAAAATATCAGAATCCTCGAGTTAACTTCTCTTAGAGTGAAACTGTAATTCACCTCGCTGAAATGCCGATATCTTTCTGAATCTTAACGGTATTCAACTGGAATTTTTATGAAGTTCCTCTATATATCTGGCTTTGGAATTATGAAAAAAAATTATGCTACGTTTCGCTCATGAGCAGTTAAAAATTATTTAATATAAATACTCATATTTACTCGAATATTCACTATAATTCCTTTAGATTTTAATATGTTTCTATGACATATTATAAAATATTCTGCAAGTTTCGTGTAATTTGGCTGAAAACTCTGTATATTATAAGCAAAAGACATGCGGGAATATTCTGGATTTTTTATAGAAAACCTTTATATCTTCCCGAATATTTTTGCTATTTTTACGGAAATGGATGTATATTTTGAGCGCATGAAGCAAAGCCATTGATGAAAGTTGCAAATCAGTATCAGCTTCCTGTGGAAAGGAGTGAGTCCTAAATCCTTCTCTTCTTCATCAACTTCTGTCAGCCCCTTAAATGCTTTCGTCACTGAATCTTCAATGTAAAATGTGAGTTCAAGCTTCTTCTTTATATGATCATAGTTCAAGAAAAAGTATTCAACTTTTCAGAAGATATTTGAAAAAATGTGCAAATACAGATGTATCCACATTATTCCGTCATCCAACCTGTAAATACCTCATTAGTTAGAGAATAATATTGGAAAACCGAAAAATATGTTCTTCTTTTTGTACCCATATATTTGATGACTTTTCACTTTCATGAACAAAAGTTATGCAAAGTCTTTCGTACGCATAATCGTATAGAAAATGACGAAATGTACTGTTCTCAGGCTCAGAAAAGGAGTCGCATGAAAAAAAGCGAATGCTTACCTAAAACTATAACTTGAAACCTTGTAAATTTCGTTTGAGGACAAGTACTGAGTAATTGTCCTTCAGTGGATTTAAAAGCACAATTAAACATGTTTCCGAAAAAAATGATTTATCTAGCATCTCGGGACTGCGATGAAATTTTGGGATTGGCAGTCTCAGCCATTGGATTATTCAGATGTGCGCCGGAGTCCAGTGAATGTAGGCCTGGTACCTGTTGGATTAGTCATCGCGGATTAAACTTTTTCCCTCTGATGTGGCAGGAAGTTTGGAGATTAGGGTGTTGGCTCTGGTGCCATCTCTGCCATGTGATGTTTAAAAGCTCATATCACCAGCGCCATTTTCTTTGCATTTTTCTATCTGATTACATTGCGTATTTCATTTAGGATTGTACGACGTAAGAAAAATGAATTTATAACGTTTGTTCATAAAAATCAATAATGTAAAATTTAATAGATCTATTTAACTATTAATAGAACTACTTAAATTGCTCGTTCAAGTAGCTTTAAAAAGGGAGCTAAAAACTGTTATTTATATGTCTTCCCATTCTCGAGTATTGTGGTCCATATGCCGTATAACTCAAACTTTGCTTCTGAAACACTTGTAAATTCCTGCAATACCTTCAGTCTTTCCCTATAAATCATTTTAAAATAAGGCATATTATCTATACCGCTTCGCATCATAAAATGTTGTAACTGTATGCTTCTTTTGCATTTTCGCTCTACGTATATAAAGTCTACGAGATCTCCCACAAGTACTTTGATTAGAAAGGAAACCGACTTGAGCAACTCTGGAGACCGGTATGAAAATACGAAGAAATAATCTTATTTAGATAATGAGACGTCAGATGATATTAATTTACACAAATATTGGGAAAATATATGTAAGCAATATGTTCCCATTTTAAAAGTCAAAAATACAATGAAGCACTGTTGATGCTGCTTTGGTATTCTGAAGTTTTAGAAGAGTTTTGTGACGCACAGGTTACAGTTTTCCTTTCGGTTAAACATTATAAAGACCAAGAAATACCAACTACGATTTATCGCCAGTATTCCTTTATGTCTGATTGAGAAACCTCCGTATTTACAGGTATCTTTATGGAAAATTGGGTTTAACCGTTTTCTTCCAATATAACATCACAATATTAAAACGTAAGACCTTTATCTTGTCGTCATGTTTATCAAGAAATTTAACTAAATCAACCTAAGAAGTTTCTCAAATGCGGGTCATTTAGACGGAAATCGTCTACTCATCAATATCAAAATAAAGATTTTCTTCAGTGCAACAATGAAAAGAAACTGTAGGTTCGAAGCAAAATAATTTACAGCAAGACTGACTTACACTTTCTAAAACTCATAACATTGCTAATATTTTAAAACAGATATTTACAAGATTTTTCTAAGCGATCATCATTAGCCAATTCTAATAATAGATAAACATCGCAAAATTTATTACGAATTGTTCTTGTTAGCACTCTTTTGCTGTTATTGCACATTTATCTTATATTTAACCCTCGGACTGCTAAGAGTTCTCAAAATCTGAGTACACGGTGGTTTGCTTACTAATTGATCTGTGGAATGGGTTCGTCCTCCAAGTTCCCCCTTTTCTCCTCACTACAGGTGGTAGCAGATATGAATTGCAGGCCTTTCATCTCTTATCTCTCCCCTAAGGATCCCTTTAATGACCACTCGCCCAACTGCCTTCTCCCCCCTTTCGGAACAGCAACCGAACGAAATTCGCCCCACTAGTATAGAAGTTGCATGGCCGGTTACGGCAGGTTTAGGACTCAGAGTGTTAAAGGGTATATTCAATGATAAAATACCCCTATCTTTAGAATCGTCTCTATGATTCTGCAGGTAGGGGAAACTAGGGAAACTTGACCCTACGTGATTTTCTCAGCTTGTGAGATTATTAGTATTTTTGTGTGCCATTTTTATTTGACCTTTGGTCACATGGTCATTTTGAAAGGATTTTAATTCCAATCTTAAAAGCCTTCATAATGGTATATAGGTAAATATGTTTTGGGAACCCAAAAGTAAATTTTCACTTTTTCATTCCTCAGCGGATAGGATGTTTACTATGGAAATTGTGATAAATTAAAATATTTCTGAGTTCTAAGCATACTTCTAGCCTTAATTTGATATATGGCATTATGCGGTATTTTAAGTCTAAGTGGTTTAATTTTTAGATTATTTAGAAAAAGTCAAGTTAGAGATACTTGACCCTAAAAAATTAGGAGACTTGTCTCTAACAAAAGCTATTGCAGCTTCAAAGTTGTAGCCGACCGAAGCGCATTTTGTGGTTGGGCTCAGTTTTCTACTGCGTGTAGATTTTCGGCAATATGGCAACTCAAATATGGAGAATAATTATTTAAAAATTGTTTGTTAGTAATTATTTAATGAATAAAATTTCTTTTTAATGTAATAGTTTCAAATAATGCAAATAATTATTTTAGTAAGAATTTTAACAAGAATTGAAATATATTTATTCCATTTTTTTTTCCTCTCTTACGAAAAAACGATTTTTTATTTATTATTGTAATAAAAATCTTTTGCTCGAACTATTTGTTATCATTTGGTTTCTTTTTAAAGTTTCGTCATTTCGACTGAGTTCGTCTTTCTTTAATTATTTGAATTGTCCTCTGTATTATATATTTATATTCTCTTGTTTTTTTTTCATTTGAATCTTGGAAGAAACAAGTAAGTCTGTGAAGCTTTTCAAAAGAAAATAAATAAATAATAAAGCTTTACTTTGCTTAATCTAACATTTATTCTTATGTTTAAACTGTATTATTCTCTGGCGAATCTACCATGAGTTAAGGCATTCTTACTGTCAGGTCAAGTGTCCCTAACCATAGGGTCAATTATCCCTAAAGTTAGGAAGACTTGACCCTAGTCTATTTTATGAAATATATTTATTTTATGATTAAATGAGATATAGGTTTAGCATAAGTACATTTACTCTTCTTAAAAACAAGTCTTTTTATACTGATAAAAATTCAAATATTCGAGAAATATAAGAAAAAGTAAAAATAGGGTCAAGTCTCCCTATTTTCCCCTACTCTGCAATGAGTGACAGCGGAATTGGTTGTGAATCCTCCCCGATATTTCGACTCTTCACTAGTTTAACTTGCTGTCCAAAATGAGATATGGTCTTCGCATTATGCACGTAGCTTTGTACATTTCAAACGGGCCTCTCCGACTTAAGTTTCAAATCACTGCTCCATTCCATTCCTCAGATTACTCTGCGAAACCTATTCTACTTCGAGGAAAAGGACTCATTTGTGTTGGCGTGGCAGGAAATTTCCTAAATTGTCAAATTAATGCTTTATCACTCATGATTTCAGGTGATTGGCACTAAGTTTGTTTGAGTTTGGTTTTGGTTTTGTGGCGCAAGAGCCATAGATTTGACCATGCTGCGCCACCTATATAGAGATTCGTCAAAATAAAAATATGCAATTAATATTTAAAAAAACAATGGCAAGAAAAACAAAAAGGAGCGCTGTTTAAATATGTGGATAAAAACAAATTGACCGCAAAAAAGCAAAAAGGTTCACATGTGGAGTCTTGCCAAGTAAAAGAGATAAATCAACAGAATTCGTTTTAAAAAATTTCAACCGTTGGGAGTTAAAATTCGGACATTCAGGGCACTAAGTTTGTTTTCATACATTCATTCAAGGTTTCCTCTCCCGTTATGAACCATATGGAGTTGTGTAAAACTGTTTTTTAGAAGATCTCTCAATTGATTTTATATGCGGAATTATTCTTATAATTATTGTTTCCTCTTACATCTTTTAAGTAGCCAGTTGAATGGAATCGATTTATTTGCATGAAAGTTAAAAGCATTTGTGAACAGAACAACATTTATTATCAGTAGAAGTGATATTATGTGTCATTCATTGGGATATTCTTCACATTATCATTGAAAATGATAATGGGAAGAACAAACTGCTTCGTAGAACATTAACATATTGCTGCATAATGAATGAATTTCTTTAAACCTTGCTTTGTATTTTTAAGAACTTTATCAATAAGTTAATGTTAAAGTAAAATAACTATTGATTTATTTCTCTATATTCTTATCATAATAAGCATTTCTTACAAGTTTAATAGGAGTCAGTTTCGTTATGCTTTCCATATAAAAATGAATCAGTAATGTTTTTACATTTCTCTCTCTCTCTCTCTCTCTTTTCGTCCATTCTCCCATTGATTTTTTATTTTGCAATGCATATTTGTGGCAACATCTTGTTCGTGCTAAAGATTTTTAAGCTCATATTTTAATCAGATCTGTTTTTATTTATCAGTTCTTGCACTTTTCTTTCTCTTTTTTTGCCTTTTGATACTTTATTTTGCAACGTATATTTTAGCAACATTTGGATCGTTTTAAAGATTTTTGAATTTATGTTTTTAATCAGCAACCCCGGTTAAATTCTGTATAGTATAATTTAGGAAAATTGACTCTATTAGCATAAGATGTTCTACAATATTCATACAATATCTTTACGATGCTTTGCGGCATTCAGAATATCGTAGTAACATCGTGGAGATATCTTAAAATATCATGTGCTAACAGGAGAAAGACATATTTTTTTTTGCAAAATATTCTGAAAACAAGACCTAGAATTTCATATAGAATTTTGGTCAGAAATCTAGTTTATTTATAAATTCCGTGTAAAAAATGTAGAAATTCTAGAATTTCTAAATACTTTCTACTCAACAATGGCTCGTAATTTAAAATGGTACGCGAATATTCGATATAATGAATTCGAAATTTGCGCCACCTGGCCATGAATCTAGCCATCCTTGCTACTCACTTTTCCTTCCCCTTCATACGGTGTCAGCAGAAGCCTTTTTGATATCTTGGTTTTTACTGCCTTCATCCGGAGTAGCATTCTCTTCTTTTTAGTGTTTGTGTGACTGATCAGAAAAACACCTATACACTCAATTAGGATCATTTAAAAATTTGAGAAGTTAAATGAACATGGAGTAGAGAGAGTAATTAACGTCATTGGATTTCCTTGCAAACATACTGAATTATATAAGCTAAATAAAACAGTCTTTCGATTTCCTCCTAAGTCTTGTTTTTCGCCTCTCAGCTCTTTAAATTAGATGCTATTTACGTGTTTTTTTTATTATTTACTTTTCTCCTTGAGCTTGCTTGTACCGCGACTACCTTTAATACATTGTGGCGAGATTTGCAAGATTAAATGTCTTTCTCTTTCTTTTGGGCATTTATAAAATAAGTAATTTTAGAAGTTTAAGAAAGATTATTAATTGGTTAGGTCCTTTCTATGAACTAAATGAAACAATTTTTCGCCGCCGAGTTTTCTGTTGTTTGGAAGGAACATGACTCAATAAGCTTGCACTTACTCACTAATTAAGATCATTTAAAAATTTAGGAAAATTAAACTCAGAGCATCGCATAGTAATCAAACCAACATCATTGGGTTACTGCAAGCTCATAGTAAAAGTCATGTATGCTCAAACAAGTAACCGGAAGTAAACAGTCTACTTTGAAGTTAAATGTCTTAAGAAAGCAAATTTTCTTATCATAACTTTAGCAGTGGCAAAAGCGCGTGAATAAAATATTTCTGGTTACTATAAACTGGTTTGAATTTAATTTTATAACATTAGAAAACATTGTTACCAATTGTGTTTAAAATGAATTTTTAAATATTAATTAAAATTAGAGAAATCATTGTATCGCAATAGAAATAATATTAAAAAGATAATTTCTGTTCTTTAAGATGGTGTAAAAATAATTGTCGTACAATAAATATTTCAGAAGTTATTGGCAAAAAAGTCTAAACATTAGGCTTAACAGCGGCTAATTTTCGTTAGTTAATTAAATATCTTAAGAACTAATCAATTCTGAAAGTTGAAAATAGCACACTTGACCTAGAAATGTACCCCAGAATGTCGTGTGCAAATTTCATGTCGCTACCGCTCACAGTTTAGGAGGAGTTCTTGTCACAGACAGACACATGTATTTTATGTTTTATCTTATAGATACTTGAAACATTTTAATAATCTATTCAGAAGTAACGCAATATTAATTAATAATAAAATAATTTTAGCGTATTACTAATATAATAGCCCAGATCCTCCGGTAACGCTCTGACGTCACCAACAATAAAACTCGCGCCATAGCACTGCGAGACGTTAAACAGCATTATTTCATTGTTAGAGGACCTAAATTTCAGTAATTTTAAATTTAAAAGAGTAATCGTCGTTCTAATTTCAGATTTAATAGCTCTAAAATAGTGAAATAAAATTTTCTTTCGAATGATATAAATTTATCTCGCTATGATGAATAGTTCTCGAGAAATTTTAAATTATATTAATCCTATATTTCAAATTAATTTCCGTTTTTTAATAGAAAGCAGTAAATTACGTCAGTGGTATATCATGAGCGTGATATAGTTTGGACGCCAAATTGTATCTGAATGCAATCGTGGCGATGTTGTTTTCCTGCCAAGAATTAAATTAGGCACCTTTGACGTGAATCTACCATTCGCTCTCAATCGCCGCCAGTTCCCGTTAATTCCCGCTTACACGATGACTATCAACAAATCGCAGGGGAAAACTTTCGATCATGTTGGAATTTACCTCAATGAGCCTGTCTTTTCACATGGACAGCTCTATGTTGCACTTTCAAGATCTAGGATTCCCAATCACGTTAAAATTTACACAAAGACATCTGAAGTACAAGGAAAATTCTTAAACAACGAAAAATACTGTGGATGAGCTCATACGGCAGAATCGTCGGATCACCACACGTAAAATTGCTGTTGAACTGTCGATAAGCAAAGGAACTGTGCATCCCATAATCCACAAAAAGCTTGATTATGGTAAAGTTTGTACACAGTGGGTGCCCAAGCATCTGTCAGAGAATCAGAAGACGGCGAGAATGGGTGTTTGCCTGACCCAGCAGTTTCTACACGAAGCCATCCACTCCCTTCCCACGCACTGTGATCAGTGTATCAATGTCAGTGGCGATTATTTATAGTTGTACTGATCCACATGAACTGTAATTAGAATGTTGTTATTAAAATTTCTTTACATATAACTGTAGTCTCCTTTTCGTTTGGGCACACCTTATATAAGAAAGCAAATTTCTGGGAAGATGTTACGAATACAATTATAAATTATGTAGCGTTTGATTACTCATTTTACATTTTTATACAGCCTTATGCACTTAAATTTCAAAGAAATATTATCGGGCCTAAAGGCTCTTATAGCTTATGCGACATGAATTGTTTTTCTTAAATTTGCATGCAAGAATTTTTTCGAAATCATGTTTCAGTACTTTTCTTCTCCTAAATAGCATTTTGTAGCTTGAAATAAACATCAGGAAATTTCCCGGTCCAAATTAATAGTCTAGTTCCTAGATCCATTATTGTTAATGAAAAGAAAATGTATAGAAGTCATTTGAAAGAACTGTTATTCTATTTCATTTTTTATGTTACACATAAATAATTCATATTCTCCAAAATATCACTGAGTTTCAATGGAAAAATTGTTTAAACATTTATAAAAAATCCTCTTAAAAATATAATTGTTTAAATTTAGTTTAATTTATCTTTTTAACCTCTGGCATTACGATTTTATTTAACCTCCTAACTTTACTTTACTTTACACTACGACACACCCCTGACTCCAGAGATAAAAATCTCCGGTTTGCAGTTTGGATGAGTGTGCGTAGAAACTTTATTGAACAAAAAAGTAGAAGAATAAAAGTTTACATATAGTGTTTTAACATCGACGAAAAACATGTGAAAATTATAAAAACGATGAAAAATGTGTGCCTACATATGAAAAGAAAGACTCGCGAAGCAAAAACAATTTTAAGACAGATCCCAAAAATTTCGCTGCATCTACATACTTGTAGGAAGACTGATTACGGTCCTAGGTATTGCACCTCTATAAGGTCTTAGTCCATAAGTCCGAGGTCTTGGTGAAGGATCAGATAAATCTGGGTTGGAGTCGGATGAACTGGTTGCATCCGGTGGCTGTTTTATGAGGTTCTCATTTTCAGTGAGGAAAGATATGAGTTTAGTTATATTTATTCTTGATAGTTTATTTGAAAGTAAGCTTTTCCCCCAAATGACACCACCCATTTGCGATATTTGTTTATCATTTTAGTCTGTTTAAGATGGTAAAGGATACTTGAGACATTTAAGCGTGTCCAAGTGATTTCTGTATTTAAAATTAATTGTTACGTTGACTTAAATACGGATTTAAATCCCAAACATTCTGTAATTTTCGATGCACGCGTTGTAGGTTAAGGGGTTAAAAGAATCAAGAATCAATTGACTTATTGATCTCAAAACATTTGAGTTCCTATTAGTTGAAATGTCTACTATGACAAGTTGGTATTTAAACACATTAGATTACTAGTGGTGGATAAAATTTTATTTATTTATTTAATATTGAAATAAAAGGAATAAACCTTCAAGAAAACTCAAACAATTCTGATAAACTGAAACTCCGAGGCATCTTTTATCCTTCTCCATTCCTCAGATCTTCTGGGATCTAGGAATGATAAAAAGATAGGAACTAATGCAGTAGGTGAACGTAAAGTGCAGCTGTTTCCTTTGCAAAGAGAGGGAAAGTACTGGGTGAAAGACCGCATGAAATTTATGCAAATGGACTTATAGCTTGAGAGCAGATCTAGAATGAATAGGCTTTGCTGTTCGCAACAACGAACGCAGCGGTGAACTAGATTGTGTATGTAGCTTATTATGAAACGACTGCAATTCACCGGATGCGTTCTACTCCGAATTTTACGATACTTGATTTGTTGCTACATAAAATACTATTGGTAGTCCATAGAAGTGTTGAAATTCTTAGAATTCTGTTGTTTAGTTAGCACTAAAGAAAAAGCTGGATCTTTCGTCTAAATATACAGGGTTTCCCAAACAAGTGGAACAAGCGATTATTTCCTTAAATATTGATCTTAGAAATATACTTCCGCATACAAGGTTTCATCAAATAAAGTGAGAATTTGTATGAAAGTACTTTAACTTCTGAGGGGATTGGTAATAAAAGGTTAAGAAAATTAAATATTTATACAGCCCCCGTGGTCCAAAAATATCAATTAATAAAATGTTTCACTTGTATTCATCTATTCACATGCAAAGTTTCACGCTTTTATCTGCATACCTTACAGAGATATAAGAGGACAAGTTTATTGACTTAAACCACTTTTCCATACCTCTCACTGCTGTTTAATCCAGTCTTTCGACGTACATTTGAGGGATAATATACATATTTCGATAAGTTATTAAAAGGGGCGGAATCAGGAAATAACAATGAATTTCTTGACTCTTTTTAAATTTAAAAAATAGTTAAATAATTCATTAATTGAAGTATTTACAAAGCTATTTCACCTTGTGAACTTTCGAAAAATATTCAAGTGATATATCAGCAGTGAGGGCTCATATGCTCAGGAACAAGCAGTGTTATAAAAATATTTCTGAAATACAATTTTTTAAAAATAGCTCTACCTTCAAATAATCGAAACTTGTATTCGAAATTATCCGAATTGTATTTTATAAAATTACAGTCGTATCTTCTTCCAGTGAATGACATTTAACATAAGAAAACGAACACGTAATAAGCAGCCATGTTCCCGTTGAGGCAATATTAAAGTGAATCCGAAACCTAAAAACACGTAATAAAAAAGAAATTGAAGGAAAGAAAAGGGGCGCGAAGGCGAACCTTGGGTGAGATTGAAGGGGGGAAAAAGAACATTAGTTGGCCGTTAGCCAAAGAGGAGCATCCGCAAATTTAGTTAAGTTCAAAGATAGAAAGGATTGCTAATCAACTTCGCCCATTATATCACTTAGTTGTACACAATAAGCGAATTTTGGTGCTTTTCAAAACTTTTTGGTGTGCAGCTCCATCCTAGGTCTGTCTTACTTTTTAATTCATTTTCTGTCTTGTTTTCTCGTTTTTATCTTTTTTTCCTTGATGATCAAACTCTCAGAGTGGAGAAGTAAGAAAATAAGAATATAAACGAAAATAGGAATTCTTTTAAATAATATTAGTGAGTTGTACAACTCTGCAATCTTAAAGGAGGAGTCGCCACTACCTTTAGGCAAAACTTAATAATAGGCACAAAGCTGAGTACAAATAAGTTAATATTATTGCTCGATATTAGGATATTTCCATGTCATGCCTTAAATTTTCATTTTCTCAACTTCTTTCTTTTTTGGAAAAATTTGAAAATTTTTTTTGAGGAAATATGAGCAATTTTAGTAAATAATGTTTTACTGTGCATAGCGTAATTTTTCTTTCACAACTTTAAATCCAGACATATAGGACAACTTATATAAAATAAAAAATCCAGTTCAATATCTTTAGTATTCAGAAAGATATCGGCATTACAACGAGCAGAATTTTAGTTTCTATCGAAGAGAAGCTAAAAGATGAGGGGTTTTACACAACTTTATATTTTT
>BGPR01000331.1:430942-520408 GCA_013235015.1 Araneus ventricosus | reverse complement strand
AAAAATATAAAGTTGTGTAAAACCCCTCATCTTTTAGCTTCTCTTCGATAGGAACTAAAATTCTGCTCGTTCTAATGCCTATATCTTCCTGAATACTAAAGATATTGAACTGAGTTTTTATATAAGTTGTCCTATATATCTGGCTTTAAAGTTCTGAAAGAAAATTTACGCTATGTTTCGTGCATGCGCAGTAAAACATTATTTACTAAAAATGCTTATATTTCCTGTAATATTCAAATTTTGCTTTCCAAATTTTTACAAAATGCTTCTCTAACATGTTTTCATAAAATTTCGTGTAATATAAAAGAAAACTCGACATGTTATAAGCAAAAAACAGGCAGGAAAATTTGGGATTTTTTAAGAAAACCTTTATATCTTTCCAAATATTTGTGCTGAGTTTACGAAAATTCCTGTAAATATTATGCACATTAAACATAACCATTTCTGATAGTTTCATTTTGTTATCAGTATTCTGTGAAGCGGGGTGGGCCAAAAACGTTTATGTCTTCATCAGTTTGTTGACGTTCCCCTAATTGCCCTCAGGACCGAATCTTCGATGTAAAATGTGAGTTATAGTCTATTCTTCACATGTTCGAAGTTTAAAGGCAGTCAGTTAATCCCTTCCGGAGAAATTCTAAAAAATGTGAAAATCTGAAAGTGTCCGGATACTTTTGGCCATATAGTGTATGTCTAAGTGCAATATTTAAGGAAATAAATGCTTGTTTCACGTTTTTTGACAACCTGTATATATACATATTTATTTAAATGCATCTCTTCGGCAGATAGCATAAATGCGTTTTAACTGCATATATTAATGTAATATTAACTTACTGTTATTTCAATATAGTATCACGTGTAAAAATAAGTGTAATGTGGTAAAAATATGTATAGAGCTATTTTTTTCATACCTTCTATTCGTTTTCCTAACATTACCTTATGTATTTATCCAGACATTTGCCCTATAACTTTAAATTCATATGATTCTAAAATAAACAATGAATTCTAATGCATAAATAAGCCTGTTTTCCATCCAAATGACGTCAAATATTGCCAACCTAACAATACCGTATTTTAGAAATACGCCAAATTGTGTTTCTGAGGAAAGGTGAATCGACTCACAGAACACTAAAAAAATGTATTTAATTTTTTTAAATGTTAAAAGTTTATATAACTCTTTTTCATAAAAATAGATGGTTTACGAATGCGACTTTAATGTGCTTTTATTGCCCTTATTTGTTGATACAACAATGAATCAATGTCCTTACAGCTAGCTATTTGTTGATATTTAATGAACTAGTATTTGTTTATAATTTCCTAGGAAGTAAATGTATTCTGTCTATCCGAAAATTTGTGCAACCAAAGCATACCACCACCCTTCAAGCCACAACAATGAGGATTCAAAGTTTTTGTCCTATGATATTTCATATTTATTCAGTACAACAGAACCACCATCTATTTTATCTTGTGCTTGTTTAATTTTTGAAGCATATACGAATATATATTGAGAAGAAAACAATTAAAAACAATAACTTAGACTAAATAATAGCATTACCGTTTTACTGGCTGGATATACTAGAAGATGTTTCCATACTTTATAACTATTACTAGCCCATCTAGTATTTATAAAATTTCTTATATATCCCTTTGAAACAGATAGGAGAAATATAATTGCATCTATCAAAGCTCCAATTTAAGCCGCGGGAAGAAAATTAGAAAGGGCTGAGGAGGTTTTTGCCAGATATGAGGGTGTAGATATTTGAAATGTCTATGGTATGGGTAAAAAAATGGGGAAACCTGCTTTGCCCTCTTTTATAGATATCAATGCTGTAATCACAGTACTGATTTTTTTACAAAAATATAAACGATACAAGACTAAATCAGTTAATACACTCATGATGTAAGGGATTTGACTTGATGGACAGTATAATTTGGATGCATATAAAATAAAAATTGGATTTCAGGTATGGTATATATGTGATTTATTTATCATTTGCTTGACGTATATTTCATAAATGCTTGACACCTGTTTCGACAATGAAACAAAAAATATTTAATAGCTTTTAGAGATGGCTGATTTTCGGATATAATTATTTCAGTTTGCGTATTATATTTATTCCATTTCTGTATCTTAAAAGAAGAAATGTCTTCTATATATGAAAGCACAATAAAATATAAAAGAAAAAAATCTTGTGAAGCATGTATGAACATCATATATCGATCAGCGACTTAAATTTTAAATTGAAAAATTTCGCTGAATAAAGATATTCAAAATGGTTAATAATCTCTATATATATAACTCACCTATGTATGTTTGTTCCAGCATCACTTCCGAACGGCTAAAGAGATTTCTATGAAACTTGGTACACATGTTCCTCATTCACCCACTTGAAGTATAGGAGGGGTAAATAAACCCTAACATAGTTTCTCAGGGTAGGGCGTGGCAAAGTCTCCAAAACGCATGTAACAAATAGGCCGATTGAGTCGTTTGGCGATTTCGGCGACTTGGACGATTTTGATGAAATATAGTAACAGATTTGGCGTCAAGAAAATATCGCTAAACGAAAATATTTTGATTTATTGTTACATACAGTATTGTTATACACAGGTTTCACTGTATTATTTTTGTTTATTAGAAATTTATTTTACGCAGAATGGCAACAAAATGATAGTTGTTAAAATATTATTAAACGAAGAAAAAAAGTTGAATGAAATAAAAATTTTATGAAGATGAATATATAATCGACTGTCTCACTAATTTATAACTTGAATTGATAAAATTTAAATACGATTGCTACGGAGACTGACAAAAGGAAGATAACAGAATTAGGTATGAATTATCTGATTTACTATACGCTCTAAAGTGATATTAAGCTTTATTTTAAGGGAACTGAGATGTTCCGTACTATCAAAATGTCGATGTTACATCTTATCCTCACAGAAATACAATTAATCGATTCCGGAAGTGAATAATATACATGGATTCATAAAATTCCGATAGCTCCTATCTTAAGATTTAAAAATTTAATGAAAAGGATACAATATAATATCTATTATTTTGCAATTCAATATACAGTTTTGCATTATTTACAAGTTTAAAAAAATTAGGAGCGCACGTATGAAATTGTTTTCATTGTTTAGATATTGAATTTTATATTAAAATATATCTGTAAGCATTATGCATTTGATATTTTTTTTACTTATTTTTGGGTACTAGTATATTTTTACGATACTTTTCTTCATGAAAAATATCGTAATTTTTCAAATTTTCAAGTTATATGACATTTAATATTTTAAAATAATTTTTTGTGAGTGTAATAAGATGTAAATAAGGTCAATGTTCTTACGGAAACTAAATCGCATATTGTGCTGACTTCGGGATGATTTTATATAAAATCGTTTTTTCAAATCATGCCTATTTGTGGTCATGTATTTGCAGATAATAGCATCAGAACACATTTTCGATTTTCTAGCAGAAAAACAAATACTTTGAGATACAAGTATGTTTACATTGTTTTATAATTTAAACCTCATATTCTTGCTATATGTATCATATTTTCACACTTTGGCTGCTGATCAGGCACTTTGACTCACGCTTGTGTTTCAAATTTACTATGTAATTAGATTACTCCTTCTTTACTATAGTTAACCCATTAATTGTGGGTGTGGTTTATAAATCACACATATAACAAAGTACTCGCAATTTTTTTAAATTTTCTTTTTCCTCTCCATCACAAGGTTTTGATAAGAAAACGACCGGGCAACGACGGGTAATCTGCTAATTAAAAGTAAAAAAATGTTTTCAAATTGCATTACATAAATAATAGAAAGATTTCTGTAATAAATTGTTTTTAAATTGTGCATTTTTTCTTTGTTCATTATTAAAAAAAGGGTGCCAAAATATCAGTAAATAATTTTCGTAAAATGTTTGCAATCATCGTTTAAAATATTTTAGACGATGTTAATAATAATTTTATTAAGACATCACAGAGATTTATTACCAGTGATATTGGAATCTAAATATTTCTAAAATAACAAACGTAGAAAGAAAAATACAAACATTGTTTTAAGTAGTCTTCTTCAATTTTAGAATTTTAATAAAAATTGAATATATGCTTCATTATCCGAAATAGAATCCGTTATTATCCATTGAAAAACATTCTCAATTTTTTTATATTAATATTTTTCTCTATAAAAATATGGCAGAATTTAAAAAGGAAATATAGAAAAAAAATTAGTAGCCCAGAAGTAAAAAATTAATTATTTATTTTACAATATATTTTTTCTGAAAAATCATAAGTCAGAATTCCATCAATATTCTTCTTAACACCATTAATGGTTCTTAAAATTATTCGTAAAAATATTCAATTAATCATATAAAAGTGGATAACAGAGGTGGCTTCTGTCAACACCACGTGATGCTTTCTTTCTTTCCATTTTTTCCCCCTTTCCTTCCTTTTCTTTCCATTTTTTTCCCCTTTCCTTCCTTTTATTTCCCTTTTTTCCTTTCTGTTGCCACGACACGTCCTTCCTTTGTTTACACACAGTCAACGAACTCTTTCTTGTCAAACAAACCTCCGAAATCTAAAACAAAAGATTCTGGTTACAATTTATCTGCAAAATATAATAAGAATTTATGTGTAGTGGTCGCCTTAGATTTGAACCAACATTTGATTTTTAAAATTAATTTTATCATTGCGGCAGTCATGTCATCACATGAAATAAAAAGATTTCTGTTTTGCAACATCAATTATTTCAATAACTTATATTTTAGAACAGAAATTGCTTCGTAAACTGGTATACTTGATTTCCTACTTAGGAAAAAGAAGGTGCATATACAGGTAAGTAAAACTAAAATTTTCATGCGTGGAATATCTATAAAATTAAAATCTTTTACTTTTATATTCATACGATCAGGGAAATCCATAGCCATATACAAAGCATGCATACGTGCCTTACGAATTCTGCATTATTATTTTTATTAAGAAAAATTACTGTAGTATTCTTTTTGAGAAATCATAGGGGAAGTCAGGGCAAGATGGCGGCGTTAGTATTTAACCATTTTTAATTAATTCAGTTTTTAGGAAAAAAAATTTGCTTTGCAAGTATTATTAGATTGACCTTTTGTTGTGTTGTACTTAAATTGAGAAAATTTTATTTTAATATTATAGAAGTTATTTTCCCATTTAAACTAAGAAAAGCAAACGTTCAGACTTTGGCCACGAGGCAAGATGAAAATTGTGACAAAAGTTCAATACATTTTTATTTTTAATTTAGGACAGAACACTGATTAATTAAACGTTGTTAAGTATTTTTTCCTCGATTAGTATGTAATGAAAGGTTTATTTTAGTTAATATTTGAGCTGATATTAAACTAATATAACTCAAAACCAGTAACAGTTACAAAAATTAGACAAAATTCTCCTCCTTCAGAGTCTGAATAACCATTTGACAACCATGTATGGTATTTGCAACAGTATTTAATCTTCTGTTTTAAAGCCAAATTAGATCTCATTCCACGCAGGGCACAGCATTATATTTTCTTTGGAAGTTTTAAATGACATCATGAATATCAGAAGTTTGGGCTTTTTAAAGGAATCAAACTTCAATTTCTTTGAAAGGACTCCTTTTATACACCCTAGACTCTTGTCTTTGCTGCTTTAAACGTTCTTTTTCCACCTTCTCTGTGTGTTAGATTGCAAAAATGCAACAACGTCATTTTTCGGCTTTACCAGTACTTTTAAATAATTTAAATTTCCGCCACCAAAGTTTCTTTCCTATCTTGTGGCATCTTTGTCAACTTTTAAATTATCAACGGTAATTTTTACAGTTTTATTAAATATCTTAATTTTTCATTTTTATTTTCTAGTAATCAACTTAATTATTAATTGCTTTAACTTTTTATGTAATTTCTTTTAATGTTTCAAGTTTTATTAAATTATAAATTACTTTATTTCATTTAACTATATGCTCGCCATTTTGAACGGCAGAAGTTTTTGTGTGAAAACTGGTTTTCAGCGTCACCTGGCTGGGAGAGATTTCTTTGTGTAACTTTTTAGATTGGCTTGTCTGAACGTAAAGAAAGTGGTGCACCTGCGGGGCATGAGGGCCGTTAGGCCTTTCTCGGTTCTTGCCCTTGCAGTTATTTCGGTGATACTAAAAAAGAAGTGGTTCGAATTACCAGCAAGAATTTTTTCCATGATATACTGCAAAAGTGTGGATCGTTCAGTTTTCAGTGATGCGAATTGACTCCATTCTGAATTGAAGCTGAATTTTGTTTACGCTTGTATTTGCGGTTTTTATAATCCGTATGTGTTCTCTTCAAAAAAAGTTTGCGAAATAACAGATACAATGTGCCATTCATAAAGTTAATAGCAGTGATTGCTTCCTAAAATGGAAAATTCTGTTATATGGTGGCGTAGGGATGAAATCCCCATATATCTCAACACTATTCCTGATTAATTTTCTTGAATCACCTGTGGATCACTACAAAGCTTGCTCTTTGTGTTTTTCATCTTGACCATTTCTGTTGTTTAAGAATGAGAGGTGTCGCTTTTGAAAGTTTGTGCTGCAAATTTATGTGTGCAGGAAAGAATTTCAAGTCGAATACTAATCAAAGAAAACTTGGTTATCGATGCTAAGATTCAATGCAACTGATTATGCAAAATCTTGAAAAAGTTTGCTTCCACTGATTCAAGGCCCTTTTTGTGACACATGACACATTATGCGCGAACATCGAAGATAATCAACGATCAAACAGTTTGTATATATATATATATATATATATATATATATAATATACAAACTGTTTTTATCGTTGCTTGATTTCAAAATATTTCCAGGTTGTGTGCATCAGTATAATTTGTTATTTCAATATTCTTAACTTAAAGCTGGTAGTAAATAATATTTAAAAGTTTGTTAATAAACTTTCAATTTAAAAGACTTGTTTTCTTTAATCTTTCAATTGTATAAAAAACGCAATGTACTGCTTTTGTTTCAGCTATACTTTCACTATCGGCTAATAATTTTTAGGTAGTCTAGAAAGGTAGGTGATTAATTAAATTAAGTGAAGATGGTATTTTCATGTGTATTCATGTTTTAGCACCAATTAATTATTTCATAAATGAATATATTATCAATTTATCATATTGGTGCTGTGTATAAGAAATTCTAGACCGCTAAGTTAAAAGTTAACTTATTTTAAAGCTAAACCCCCCATATTTAACATTTTTTAACATTGGTGCCGTTTTAACAGTGTGTCTTTCTGAA
Source organism: Araneus ventricosus (assembly GCA_013235015.1). Lineage (NCBI taxonomy): Eukaryota > Metazoa > Arthropoda > Arachnida > Araneae > Araneidae > Araneus > Araneus ventricosus. Next base: position 513,142 of record BGPR01000331.1, on the reverse strand, counting down.
CCAACATCTCTGTTATAGGTAAGCTTATTAAAATATTTTCTGTAGATCTCACACCTTGCAACGTGTGATGGAACAGATAATGGATCACGCAGCTAAAGAAAATTATATAAAATAACTAAAAAAATTCCATATATTCTTTAAAAAGAAAATAGATAAAAGCACTTGGGGCGAGATGACGAGGTCGTCAACTTGTCCTCGTCGTCAATGTTAAAAGTCTTTGTTTTTTTGTGGGATTAACAAGAATTAGATGAAAAATAAATAGTGATTTTGAGAAGCGTATTGTCTAAGGTAGTAATGCATAATAAAGAATAAACAAATATCTTATGTGTTAGTCCGCTAGATGTTACGTTTAAGGTCTTAAAATTTGCAACACGACAGGCAAAAAAACACGAACACCATATAACAAACAACGAAATGTCGTCAATGGCTTCACTATGCGGTTTTTTGATACGCAGCAGTGTAGAAGTCTGATAGTATTAGTAAGGTGGCGCTACCTAGTGCTAAGAACTTAAAATAAGCCATTCGCCATCTTTCCCTGACTTCCCCTACATAGTAATTCTACACCGTTAATTCACAAGCACTCGCAATTATCCCTGATTCACCAAAATATTCCTGAAGAGTCTGTATTCACAGAGAAAAGATAAATATTTCCAATTATTTAACTTTTGTATTCATTTATAAAACTATAGAAGAAAGACGCAAATATTTTGAATGAAAATTTCTATACCTTTTGAATTTCTTTCATTAAAATTTTATATTTTTCATTTTCTTTCATTACTAAATTTTCAATCGATGCACTTCATTGATTCATCTGAAAAACTTCATCAAACATATTTCAATGTATTCTAAGTTATCAAAAAATTATATTAGATTTCCGGAGACCTTGAATTAATTCTACTGGTAGAAAAATGTGCATATATTTTGTGTAATCTATCTATACATCAAAATCAAATTATTTGCTTCGCCCCCACATACATAACCGAATAAAGCAAATTCAATTTTCACTTCACCATCACAATATTAAACTCAAATTTCATCAAATCTGTTCTTTCATCCTTTCTTTGCTGGTATTTTTAAACTCTTATCGTATCCTTCATCCTTTTATAAAGTCTAGAATTTAAATTAAATTTCTCAGTATCATCATTTTCTAAATTTAATTTGCTATTACCAAACAAATCTTCGCTCAACAATTTAGATATAAAAATTTATTTTATAGTACGTTTTGCCTATTTTGGAATTTTACATTCCAGCGAACGATAAATGGTATTCTTTTTCTTTTAAATTATTTCAATAATATTCTGAAAAGGTTTTTTTTTCATTTGGTAAACTTTAAATTTTTTTTCACTTAATTTATTGATCGACGTCATTACTTTTCAGTAACAATATTTTACTTTAAAAAAACATCAAATCAAAATCATCCAACCTAATATCAAAGAATCACTACAGAACTTAAAAGATTTCTAATAATAGTTATTTTACTTATACTTTTTTACTTCCAATTTTCTAATCATTTTTCTTCAAATAGTTTCTAACTTCTTTGCAAATATTTTTTAGTTTTTGAGTCGATTTTCGTTAATGCTAATATCTGTTTTAGGTCTGCATTTTCTTGAATTTCAATTTGCATTTGCAAAAAAAAATTGAAATAAAAAAGCCTTTTTATAAATAATTGGTTGTTACGAGTTATCTTTATTAGATTTCTATATGTGTTAACATAATGATTTATAACATCTTGAAATTTATCAGACCAAAAAACGAAATTAAATTCCTGAAACTGAAATTAATTTTACTTATAGAATTGTATTAATTTAACGAAGTTATTAAGCTAAAACCTAAGTTAGAAACTTGAAAATTTCTATTATAAATGCCTGATTTCGCTTTTTAATCATCATGCTGATAGATTAGCTCAACGCATTAATCAAATATGTTTTTTTTATTTTATGCATTTCTTTTCAATTGGATCGTTTTTATACATTTGTTTTCCTCAAAAATCGAAAAATTTTGAATTTGAATCCAAAACCAATTTATCTTATGGAACTCAGTTAAGGCGATGAAGATGGTAAATCAGTCTTTCGCTTCTCATTCAAAATCTTCAATTTTAGTCATTATACTATCCAGACGCAACATTATATTACACTGTTTCAATTCTCGATGTCAATCTAATCTATTCAATCTGCAATGTAGATAAGGTAATAATATATTTCTTCAAAAATATTTCAGTAGCTGTTACTTTGCCCACCCAACATTGCAGATTAGTTTAATAACGAAAGTATTTATTTACATCATTACACATAAAGACACAATAAAGGTTACGAAATATTATTTACCCTCTGACTGCTTATCCCGCGATTTCCACTGTTGGAAGTAAGTCTATTTTCTGCTGCATTCAGCGATTTTCTCCAGCTAATGGATTATATTATTAGATTTCTGAAATATGTTAACATATGAACATTTTTTCTCCGTGTACTTTATATCTATTAGTACTAAAATTAAATGACTATTAGTACTATTACTTAAATGAGGAAACAAGATATTGCAATGTAAGGAAATGAACAAACTAGATTTCAGTGATTTTCTAGCATTTAAAACATTTTGTAGTTCAATAAGCTATAGGAATGCAGTAGTTCTAGTTCTATAGAAATGTCTAAATTTATCTCACATAATACATCTTTAAAAACTCAACATGCCGTTCATTTTCATACAAAAGTTGTTTGAATATAAAGTGTCTTTTCTCCGTTATCAAAAGTTTTACCGAAGTTAATGATGTTTAAGTATTGTCTCTTGAACAATTTAAAAAAGTGTACCAATGAAAAGCTATGCCATAAAATCTTTTTTATTGTCGTTATGAACTTCTAAAGATAAAAATAGCATATCATATTATGCATAAAAGGAAGCTCACGAAAATTAAATATGCAGGGTGTTTTATTCCTTGAAATCACGAAATAATTACGACTTAGAAAAATCACTCATTATGCTCTTTATGAAACAGACTTTTTTTTAATGAAAGAGTTCCATTATTTTTTATTATGGTTTTTCATTCATCAAGGGTCCAGAAATGATTTGAAACATGCGATTTTGGAAAGAGAATCTAAAGATATAAGAACACGGAAGATCATGTCCGAAAATGAAGCTGCTTATCTTTTATTTTAGTTGTCTGAAATAGCATAATTTTATCTTTTACTAAAGCATCATTGCTTAGATATGAGGCTGCAAATAAATAAAAAGTACATCAAGGAACCTATTTTAGGGGCCACCGAGGCAGATTTGCATAAGTTTTAAACTTTTGTTTTTCTATTTTTTTCCATTACAATAATTCTCTCGCTTTCATCACCAATTAATTAGTTAGGCTTTAATACATCTGGTGCATAATTTTAAGTGCCTTAAATTATTATAGTTTTTTTAGTTATATTATTTTCTTTATCGTAATGTCACCTGTGTAAATTTGCCACGTGACAGGGACGAGATTACACAATGTCTGAGGCACGTTTAAACTCTAATGAAAATTCTTAAATATAAGCCTTATTGTGATTAAAATACAACAAATTTAAACCAAAGAAATCTATTATATTTCAAAAAGTGTATAATAGATTACCAACATTAATTATGTTGAATCCTCATCTTTTTCAAAATCGCTTTTACAGTTTATGCAAACAAAATATTTGAATTACCTGTGATAATACAGTCCTCATGAGCCCACCTCTTACATTCGGTGCATTGTACCCACTGTTCGCCAGGTCTGGAATCTCCGCATGGTTTTAAACAGTTAACAGCTAAATACACAGACAATTTTAATCATCATGCTCTTCATCAGAGTCAAAAATTTTATTAGTTCTTTGTTTCTTTTTACCCTCAATATTACCCAACTTTCATTTCAGAACATCAGAACAAGGTATTTCTTATTTTTTAATTTTTTTAACCACAATGTTTGTTTCATTATCATAAAGTTTTCTAGTGGAGTTTACGGACTGGGACTTAGTATAAGGGGTAGACGCTAATTTTCTCTTTGATTTTTCCTTCTCTACTTGTAAAGTATTGTTTACAAGCGTATCTGTAGAAAAATGGCAATTTCCCCTTTTTTCCTACCTTTGTTATGCTTTTCCTAAGCCCTGCTTTCTGAAATGGCCTCCGATCTTCAGGTGTTGAGAATGACTTTGCAGTTAATGTGCCACTTGTGCCAGAAACAGCGTGGTCAAAAGTACAAGCTATTGCTGGGGAAATGGGTGAAAACCAATGCTGAAAACCCAAAAGTGTAGATAGCAGTCTGAGAAAGTGGGTTAGATTCAGTAGGAGCTCGTCTATCAGTTACAAAGGATGGCATAAAATCTGCTTCTAGAAATATTTCGGTATTTAAGGGATAAATCCCTGTAACTCTGAAGCCTGACTTGATATTAAGAGTAGTTGTCTCCAGGCGTAGAACTGTTGCAAAAATACTTGGAATATCATAAATTTCTAAGGGACGCTTATTGTTTGATATCCAAAAATCACAAGCCGTGTTGATGGACTTTTTCACTGGTCCATATACACTTCTGTCGAGAGTCTGGAGCTTGTGGCTACAGTGTGGAGGAAAAGACAGAAGTGTCGCTCCATGATCTTTAAAGTAGTCAAAGACTTCAATTGAAAGATGAGAATCATGATTGTCAAGTAGTAATAGGAAAATTTTAAGAAATTTTTCTCCACCATCCAACCGACAGGATTCGCATGTCCCTCACACTCTACAGACCATCCGGGACAATGTCTGGTTGGTACCTAACCCTACGAAAAACTATCAATGAAGGTATACTGTTATCTGCTGCATCTTCTGGGGCATTGAATTTTTTTACAGCAGTTGGAAAAAATTTTGAAATTAAATCCAAAAGCCGCAGATAAATAGCATAAAATATAATTTGAATAGAAAGAACAGGGCTTCGTAAATTCCTTCCTACTCTTCCTCATAATCTTACAGGATCCAATGCAGAAATAATTGTAACCGTGTAAACCACATAAATGTATGACTGGCTTCTTATTTTCAACCCATTCATACAAAAATAATTTAAGCGGCATGGGAATAAAACCAGCCTAAACTGCTTTTAAAATACGGGATTAATCCTTACCTCAATAAATAAGCTTCTTAAATTTACAAACATTATTTCCCACAGAAAAGAATCACGATTATTTTATTTATAAAAACACAGTAGAACTCTTTTAAGAAACAATCAGCGAATTTCCCTCAGGACCAAATCATAAACCAAGTCTTTTAACTTAAATGCAACGACAGAAAACTATGAATTCATATTTAATGTTATCGAAGTCTTTTAAGCCAATTTGCCAAGATTATGCGATGAGATCCCTTTTAAGAAATATTTGAAATAACGCGTAGTATGTAAAGTAGTAAATTCATATATATATATATAAGAGATATAAAGCAACAAAAAAAATTAAAATTAAAAAATTACATAAATACAAGTAAAATTATATGAAATGGAGAGAGTATTTCTGTATTCGCGCAAAAGCTGCGTCAAAAAAGAAAAGCAATACAACAATACAAACAAGAAACAAAAGGAAGACAAAAAACTTGACAAATTGAAAAATATCATGGCCATCCGCTCATCAGAAAGAGAGGCCCGCCTATGATATTAATTAGTGCTTTTTTTCTGCTTTCGACTTTTTGAAATCGACTTTTTTATATATATTTTTTTAGTCCAGAATTTTTCCATTTTCACGGTTGGTGCTTTTTGGAGGGGATAATGACTAATTTTTACGATTTTTCGTATGTCGTTTAGCAGAAAAAAGCACTAATTAATATCATAGACGGGCCTCATCTCCTAATGAGCGGCTGGCCATGATATTTTTCAATTTGTCAAGTTTTTTTTTCTGCCTTTTGCATGTCCTTTTATTTCTTGTTTGTATTATTATATATATAGATATATATAACAATTTGCGACTTTGGCTGACCTGAAAGACCGTATAGCGTCGCATGTGCAACAGATCGCTGATGATCATCTGTTGAACACACTGGTCATCGCCGACACATTTTGCATCCTAATGAGAGGGTCCACATGCTTTACATCGCTAAACATCCTGTAACAAATAAACTATAATTGTATTGGAGTTTGTAACTTTTATGTATTTCAATGTAATGCGCCCCTAGCGGAAATTTTGTGAACTTTTTTGCGGAATCTATCAACGCATCTTTTGAATTGTCTATCTACAAATTTTCGAATTAATCCGCATTTTAGTTACATCTACAGAGTACTCTGAATAGGCCAAGTTTAATTATGGTCACCTTGTATATTAGATAGTTATAGAATTATATTAAATCAGGAAGCTGGATTTCATCCAAAGTTTGAAAACGCTCAGTAAAACCTCTTTCACCTGTATAAAACTCACTTTTTTACAAGGTAAAGTTAAAGAATTTAATCTTTGGAAAGTTGTTAACATGTCTAACACTTGATATTTTGGGGGTTTTTTTTAGCTTTTATCACCTATAATAAAGTAACTTACCAGAACAATATGTTTTCAACAACTCAATTTATTTAAAAAACATAAAAATGTTATTTGGTTATTGATAATTAAGGCTCGATTCTTAAAATGCTTAAAAGTGTAAGCACATAAATCAGAAATATATGGAAATTCATTTATTTATTTTCCCTTTCACTTATTTCACAAGTTCTTTTTATACTAATCTTATATTATGGTGAGCATCTAATGCAGTCATCTAGTAGCCACTACTATTTTCGAATACAGTTTTTATTTAATGTTGCAAAACAAAGCAAATACTTTGAATATTCTGAAAGAAAACGAGGATGCGGATGTGCTCTAAACCATATATCAGTATTGAAGAAATTTTACAAAATTAGCACAGATTAGTTTCGAAATTTAGTTCATTTCGAAAGTCTTTCTGAAGTCTTTCTCAAATATGATACATTTAACCTGAAAGCACTTGAAGATGCTATCAGTACAACGGCTAAAGAAAGAGTGTATAGCTTTCAACAGCGTTTAAAATTTGTTCTGATATGAGTAGCATAAATTTATAATTTCGAAGATGTAGCATAAGAAACAAAAACAAGCTTCGTGGGAAAATCAATGGTACATTTCAACAAGCAATTTTTTTAAAATTAATTTACTAGAATCAAGAATTTTTTCCTCAGTGTTTTCGACTCAAAAGTATATTCCTGTTAGCCATCTTTGACAAAGAAGCTGCCATCAGCGTTCATACTAACAACACGCCATATTAAAAATCTCCGATTAAAATAAATTTGCCTAGCCATCTTCGGCCACAAGCTGTTCGTCCTTAATATTAATGGCCATTGGCTATGCTTACAACTTGTCGAAATAAATTGGCAAATTGGGAGTTGTAAAGACTGGGGTTGACGGGCTCTGCCAAAGTTTTATTTTGCAATATATCTCGAAAACGGATGGTGGTGGGTGGCAGAAGACCATTTGTTGCATATTTAGACGTCATAAGCTTTCATATGAAATATAAAATTGTCGAAATCGGTCCAGTGGTTGGGAAACTGTCTGATGATTTCTTCCCCATAGAGAATGTACAGTTCAGTACCGTTTTTTCATAAGCACATATCTCGAAAGAGAAGGGAAATTCCTATAAGATGACACCATTTTCATCAGAATACCTGGATTTAAAGCCGAGCTACAAGCACCGAAACATTGGCGAAATGCAAAATTTAATTGTCGCCAAAATCTTTAATATTAAATACCGCAAACACCGTACAAGCTACAATCTGTCAAAGTTATCAAGAACTTGTCGATTCCATCAGCTTTCGAATGAGCCTGCAATAAACCATATCAGTGTTCTAGTTCAGAAGAAATTCAGTCTTTCGTTTGCAATACATCACTGATATCGGCGTTCGCCAAAAAAGAAAACTCGCGAGGTTCCATTGTCGCTCCGGATTTTAATTTCCCGTCCACCTTCAGTCTGCTGTTTTAGTTAGGTGGAAGGAAGAAAGTTTTAAAGCCAAATAAGAAAAGTAGCATTTTTATTAAGTTACAAGCACAGTGGAATCAAGAGTACTGTCTGTCCGCCACAAGAACTATCGCCGCCAAATTGTCTAGTTTACGGACAGTCCATTTCAAGTAAGTTAGAAGTTCATTCAAATGTGTTCCACCGCAAACTGGCGCCAAGAATGATAAAACTCCGTCTTTCCTTGGATTCTTCCTACTCGAAATGGATCTTCCCTAGGGTATGCTAGGTAGTGCTAGGGAAGATCCATTTCGAATAGGAGGAATCCAAGGAAAGACGGAGTTTTATCATTCTTGGCGCCAATTTGAAGTGGAACACATTTGAATGAACTTCTTACTTGAAATGGATTCTTCCTACGATAACCAGTTTCTATAGCGACCGCCGTGAACTAGATAATCTGGCGGCGACAGTTCTCGTGGCGGACAGATCGTAGTATGATGCTTCCTACGGCTTTCACAAAGGAATATGCAAAAATATTTTTAGAAAACAGTAAGATATCCGTCGTCTGAGTAAAGCACGTATGTATTCGGTAGGATGTGTTGAACTTACAATCGCTGCTGAAATTGGTTGCCCCTATACCTGGTACATGGCCTTGCCCGCCTCCGCTGAAGCCACCGTAGTTGTGAACGAAATAAAGCCAAATACGAAAAGTATCCAAAGGGAAATTTCATCTCCTTTCAAAGAGTACTTATCTTTGAAACTTTCACGATACTCTTTTCTTAATTTGCGTAGAATATTCAAAATAGGCTGTTAATGGAAATACAAACGAAACCATTTCCCCTTAACCCTAGTTCCTTGATGAGGCAATAGTAAAACTTAAGGGAGAGCTTTCGTTGGAAAAAATTGGAAATCATTTTTTTATTTTAATTTTCTACTCTTTAATATTTAATTTACAATTCATTATTATAAATATTATGGTATCTTGAAATCAATATTTTTTACCAAGCAGTGCTACTCATGTGGAATCGAAATTTCATTAAACTAATAGAATAATCGATGATTAAATTTTGACAATTCTAAAATAGTTTGTCATCAAAATTCTAGTACATTAGGAAGTGAACAAAAAATCGATTACAAAATTAAATATTTACAAACATGAAGCAAGTGAAGTTAAATAAAAATGTATAAAAAGAAGGGAAGAAAATCTGGATTCTGACGTTTACTTGAAATTTCTTTAATATTTTGCAACAACTGAAATTTAATACGAGACAATAAATAAATGCGGGACTATAAATAAATTCCTTCGGATTTGTAAAATTCCAAACCACTGCATTATAATACAGACTTATTCGTACTCTGATTATCTGAAATGTACTTTTTTCCGAGTTTCTTTTTAAAATTTTTTTCATTAAGTTATTTCCCTTTATTGGAGTGAAGACTGTGAAGTTTCCTTCGAATAAAAAGAAATGTAACTGTTATATTGGAAAACAAATCGGAACGATTTTTCAGAATAAGTGGCCTCATTTCCAGGAAAGCAATTTGGTGGAAACGTATTCATCTTCTTTACTTTTGTAATGTTGCAATGAAATCAATTCAACCTAAGAAATTTTTTATGATTGCCTAGTGTTCTTTTATGTTTCTTATATCTTTTATTCGTTAAGTATTCGGAACGAAACATATTTTTCTTTAGTTCACTTATCGTTTCTACGTTAGTATCTTCTATATTTTCGTTCTCACCTGCCTGCAATATCTAGTACTTTTCCTACATTATTTCAAGTACATTCGTTTCTAAATTTTCTCAGTTCATAATAAATATTCTTTGTTCGTTAGTTGGTATATCGGCTGCATTTTTACGCGCCATATGCATCATTAAACATATATTATTATCTTCCAATAGTTTTCCATACTCGATCAGAGTTCTTTGTTTTATATTTTATTGATTGCAAGTGGGGTTGCTAGTACTATTATTCCAATAACTAAATATTAAACCAACCAAATCGTTTTCAGCTGAAATGTGAAAAATCCTAAAATCTCATTGTAATATTATTTCTTTTTGTTATTCTCACAGAAAAAAATGACGCGTTCATTTGATAATATAATTTTCAGGTACTTAACCGTTTTCAGTAAAGTTTGCTAAACTTCAAAACATAAGCCTTAATTGTTTTGTAATATAAATGAAGAGTATAGTTAAATTTTAATGACAGGATGTATAGTAAGTTCTTAACTTATGTGCATTAAATGTTTTTTAGTTAAAAGTAACGTAAATATTTAGTTTAAAATTTACTGTAAATTGTGTTTTAAGTATTAGGTAAAATCTTACATAAGCACTATTTATACGATAAATTAACAACCGCGATAAAATTTACTGGACTAGTGCGAATAATATATCATATTTCCACAGGGCTAACATAGGTGAATGAAATTAGACAAATTGCCGAAAAAAATCAACCTATTGTATGAAGAAATATGCTGCTAAAACACTGGTGATATATATCTGCTTTTAGACGTAATTTCATTTTTTGGCAAATTATCAAAATTTCAAGAACGCTTTATATAAGAGGTTTATTTCAAGCAAAATGTAGTAGAAATACTATTTATAATATTAGGATAAATTTGTAATTTTTATAAACATTCTCACTTTATGGATATTCCAAATTCTATTTAGAGGTTTTCAAATCAAATAAATTTATTTCTTTCGAAAAGAAGGAAATAAAAGCATTGATTTGTGTCAGTTTACTACGAAAACAGAATTCAAAACTAAGGCATGGAAGGATTTTTTAAAGCAAAAAAAATATATATAAGTAATTTTGCTTATTTGGAAGTCTTGCATTAAAAATGATATTTTTACTGACATTATTTGCTTAATAAAGTTACTTTCCCCGTTTCTGAAAATGAATGTTTCAAGCTCGGACTTGGGTTATCACTAAAATGAGATCTGAAGCAAACCATGTATTTCTCTCATTTTAAGAATTTATATAATAATAAAGAAAGAAAAAAATATTTTGCTTTCAAATTTATACGAGTATGATTCTAATTAAGAAACTGATATCTTCGATTGGACTTTTATTTTGCTCAGGATGCAACAATGTGAATATCAAAGTAATCCATTTAATTATTTCAGATTACTATATACGAAATTTATAAAATTTTATTCAAAACAGTCATTATCGTCAATAAAACTCTATTTAGTTGCAAAATAAAGACAACATTTTGCTTCAATCCTATTTTCTCCATTTGACAACTTTTAGGAGATGTGAAGTATGCGAAGAATTTTCAAAATGCCTTGAAACACATTGGATGCCAAATTTATTATATATGAATGACATTAACATTTTTTACTTAATTATTTCAATTATTAATTTATTTTAATTATTTAATAAGAATTAGTGGCCCCCCAAGAATATTTTACTTTCTAAATGTTCAATGACTTTAGAGATTACATTCATTGTGTTTATTCTTCTATTTCTTGTAATATTAATAATTGTATTAAAAAATTTTCATATCATACGTGTTTGCTAAAATTTTTATTAACTCGTATAATAAATTTTCAAAAATATTAATAATAAACTTTTGAAACGTAACAACAGCAAGTGCAAACAAAAGTATGATAAATTATCTTTTGATTTCATATCAAAACAACCATGATACTGTGTTTTCCTGCTTAAAGATGTTTGAACAAAGGTTCAAATCCGGTACAATCCACCTGAAATGTTTATATTCAATTTTTCGCTGCGCCAAAGCTGTTAAAATACTATTTTTTGAAGATCTACAATGTTCATCTTTTTTTTACCTCTAATAATAATGATTGATGCCTCCTTATAAATATTTTCATCTGAATAATATTTTAGAAAATAATCTATATACCTTTTTTGGAAGAGTCACTTCCAACAAAAGAAAACGAATATTCAATTAACCAGATATGTTTCTGTCGATACAACAAGAAATAAAACAGAAATTCATAAACAGCAGATGAGAGAAACAGAAGAAGCAAAGGCGAACTTTTTGTGGGAAGAAGAGGGAGAAAAAATAGTGTATCTCTCTCTCTCAGCTGGTCGCGCGCCAAACCAGGCCTGGGGAAATGCAGCTGAGGCAACTCTAAATTCAAAGGGATGATTTCCCTCTCCCGCTCATCGCTTTATTCGATTCATTCCTCAGCTATGCGCAGTGGGCGAATTTTGATTCCTTCGAGGACTACTCACTTTTGCAGTCTCTCTTACTTGTTGATTCTTTATCTGTCTTCTTTTCACCTTTTTATTACTTTTTTTCCATTTTCTTTGGAAATCAAATTCTTCGAGTGGAAAAGTAAGCAAATAGGGATGAAAACGAAAATGCAAGCTTATAAATTTTTCCAGGGAGTGTTGTAGCTCTGATGCACTAATGGACGAGCCGCTACTGCAGATACTTTCTTTTTCTAGAAATCCTACATTGATTTTATTCAGGACTGTGACATTCAAAACAAACAGAGAATTTATTATTTTTCAACTCAATTTCATTGTCTTTTCTCACAGCTGGTGTTGTTCTTTGTTGCTTAGTGTCATAAAATTCGAAAAGTTTTCATTTTCAAAATACAAAGAGAAAATATAGCAATCATTAAAAAGTTTGATCTTTAGATTTAGTTGAATTCACCGGTTTAGATCTCCCTGAGTCCGACAAAATTACATTTGGAACAATGACTGTTTGTTTGTCCGTGTATATACTAAACACTAAACTATAACCTACATGAATACAATGGTCTTTAACATAACTTCTGATATATGATCTTTGCATCAATCAAATTTCGAATTAAATACATGAGGAGCAAAAGGTACCAGTATAAAATCTCGACTTTCTTCATTATACGATGACACGAAACAAAAAAGCATCCCTATTTTCAAAGATGTTCTTAGCACGCATGTTGCCACTCGTGTTCAATTAAAATATTTTATGTACTTTCACCAATCTTATTTATTTGCCTGCGCGATCTCATTCATGTCTAATGATACTGTTATATAACATTTTAGTTATTTAAAATATTTAACTCAATTATTTGTATTTAAGTTATTCCAGTTATAATCAAACTGGCATCATTAATACAACATTTGAATAATAACAGTAGAATAAACTATCTTCGTATAAAGCATCAAAATTATGATATGAAAGATTGGCGGTGATATTATTCAGTGGGAAGAACATTTATAGATATTTTTAGATTTTCTTTATTGATACCAGTCAGAAACGTGTTGTTACATTACAAATATGCCCAAACTATTTTGACCATACGTTATTATAATTAAATGATTAATTATAACTTCTACATTTTTGAATCACATTCTAATCCGAAAGTATACGATAAATATAAAGAAAGCTGGATGAGAGCATCCCCTTTAGTTAGTTATAAATGATATTTTATTTTTTCCTTCAAAAATCATTTTTTAATAATTTTATCGCTTTTACATTTATTTCTATTAGTTGAAGATTATATAGTAAATCATCACATGACTTGTATTCCTAAAATGAGAATATTTCAGAAATCCTTTGATGGTACAGGCAATGAATGAGTAGAGAAATGGAAATTCTGTCACCTAAAGCAATATCACTTATATATGAACTGCAACTTTTGATAAAAGACAAAGAAATTGAGATGCAATGCATTACGAAACTTTTCAAGTATTTCTGCTGATACATTCGCCAAATACAATGAATCGTTTCCCTATTTTCATAAGACAGCATCCTATAGTTGTTAATTTTTATTAACGTTCAGTGTTAATATAATTCATATTCGTTAATAAGATTTCGGAATCAAGAAAAGAACCTTCTTAACGTATCTCTAAATTATCCATTTAATGTATAAAAGTTTTGTATACACATGTTATTTATATATGTTTATATCGTGTAGTGGAATTATATATTATCTTAAAATCCTCCTTAGTTTCAATCAGTTAAATCCAAATAGTAGAATCATAAATTTAAATTTTATCTCATTTTACATTTAATAAAATATATTTTATTAATATATATAAATTTTAAATTAATCAAAACTAATTAAATCTTAAAATATTTGTTATTTAACTTCCCAAAGTTTCAAATTCTTTTCTGAAGTCTACGCGCATACAAATTTTCCTAAATATTACAATGTTATATTATTAAATACTGCTTCTTTGAACTTTAAAATATAGACTATGGCGAAACAACTAGTCCGCATTTTTATATTTATTACAGATTTTTGTGATATTAAATAAATCTGAAAGTTATTAAAATATAAAAAAACAGAAACTTTTATAATAGGCAAAAAAAATCTCGGATGTGTACAAAGAACGACATAATTTGGATTGAAATAATTTTTTTTTCAAAGTAAAATTTAAATGATGTTTTAAAATGAGTTCAAATGTAAAAAGAATACTTTCTCTTTAAATTAAAAATAATTTAAATTTTTGCTAATATTTAAAGAACGAGTGTTGAAATTTTTATTGTTTTGACAAAGGATTTTTAAATTTATAGACAGTAAAATGGGTATTAGTTTATGTTACATAATATCTGAACTATTGTGTCGAAATATTGTCATTGAAAAAGCAGGAGATTTTTTCGAATTCCAACTTTTTTCTTTCACAAATATAATTTTCCCGTCTTCTTTTAATGCTTCATTTAAGGATGCAGCATTGACCTGAATTAGCCAGTTTCCTTTCGTCGATTCAAGGTCAAAAAATCAATGATCAGCCAATCAGCTTTTCCAGAGCAATGCATCCGGTGTTTCAGGTCGGACTGTCCTGAAGGTTTACATTAGAACTGTAGTCATTTCTTTCACCAAAGAATCCTGTTTGCTCGCCTTACGTAAACCTACCTTCAGGACTCCCTCTTCGTTTTCTTTTATTTGAATAAGCTCTGCCTTTCGCACCATTGAACCTGTGATTTTTCTGAAAATTCCCTCCAAAAAATAGCAGGGATGAAGATATCGGTCTTATTTTCAAACATGGTTTTCTTTACTTAAAATATTGAAAAAGGAAGATTTTACCAATTAAAGGGCCATTTTTGTTTCAGTAATGGAATATTAAAATGTTTTTGCGATTGAGATCCATATAAGAAAAGAAAGAATTTTATGAGGTTCTGAACCTCAGAACCAGATGTATCTAAATCCAGAAATGTCGATTTTTATTTCATTACAGATTTGCATATAGAATCTACTTTTCATCAAGTCATAAATAACATCATAAGTCGGTTAGCAATTCTTCTTTTATTATTATAATCAACTCCTAGGAGTGTAAGAATGTAAATCCTCAAAGGCAACGAATACATTCTTTTACGGCTTTAAGCTCTCCAGAAAAGTTGGCATAATGTGACTTAAGTTCTCTGATTCTGAGGTATGGATATAGTTTAAGCATATTTTTGCTACGATTTTAGGACTGGGTGACATTTTTTTCGACTTGTCTATCGAATATGGTGCTAAATGCCTGTTAGAAAATCGCGAAGTCTCGACGATTGGCGGAGATTGGTTCTGGAGATATGGCGAAATGTCTAGAAAGTTCGAGCCTTCACCTCGCCAGACTATAAAAGGCGGACAGGTCCTCTGAAGTTATATAAGTGTATTTCTTCACATTTGAATTTTTGACTGTTTGCTGTAAATAATATGCTGTAAATTAATTTATTTCAATACAAGGAACCTGCGTCATTATTTGCGCCTCCTTTTGTAAGTGAAAGGAGGTATAAGGCGCCTCATTACCTTTTATTAAATAAAGTTTTACAGAAACTTTTACTAAGTATGAAGAATATTCAGATATGATTATGAGAATCAGCTTCTAAGCCAATAAATGCTGCTGTAAAACGCTTGGTAATTTCTGATTCTGTAAAGCATTTTGAGAATCGCAGGAATGAATGAAATATGAATCATACTCTCAAATTGATTATAGCAACTTAATGGTTTGGTTTGAAACTTTTCATGAGATTCCTTTCCTAAATTGCCCATAATAGTATCCTAGGCATCGTAAGTGTTAATGTCTTCAGCTTTCTAACTGAGATTTAGTTTCTATTTTTATTGAACTGGTTAACTGAACTTCGAGATTTAATGGAGTTTTGCAGTTGGTGACTGTCGGCTTTTCAAATCACTTTCTGAAACAAGATCGCTTTTAGGAAAAGTACTAGTTATCAAAACAGATTTAATCTAGAAAGTTAACATTTTGGAGAAGTAAAAAGACAGCAATGAATTTCAAAGGATTTAGATATTATGAGAAAAGTTCAGCTGTGTGTATCAAATTTCATTCAAAGTGAAAATTCACTTTTATCTGTTCTATCACTTTTCAACTCATATTTCTAACAGATAAGTATGGCTTACTAATATTTTAGTACTTTCCAATATATTTCAGTATGTGCTAGATATTTATTGAATGAAGAAATATCTTACACTAGAACTTTTGTAATTCGAAACTAAGTGAACCACGATATAAATTTGATTAACTGAACCTAAAGTTTTTAATAGTAAATTGATCTAATAAACCAAAAATTCGAATTAACTGGGTGTAAAAATGAGTAAAGAAGAGGAAATACCAATTTTTGAACCATTCTTACCAAAGCAGTAAAGTATTGTTTTTAATATCCAACAGTTGTAATAGATAATACATAATAAATAAATAAACAGTAAGCAATTTTAATAAATAAAGTGGCAATAAATCAATTAAAAAACAATTGACAGTTTTTAAAACTATTATTATAATAAATAAGTAATTTAATAACTAAACAGTTTTGATTTTTTGAATACAAAAACTGTATGATAAAATTTCAAAATAAACAGTACAATTCCTACCTAACGTGTTCAAAGCTATTTAAAAGGGTAAAAAAAGGCTTACTACTTTTTGATAGAATACAATTCTGCGTGAAAGAAAACAAATTCACAGACAAAAACAATCCATTTTTAAAATAATTTTTAACTTTGATTTAGAATTAACCAAAATAAGTTCGAATTATGGAAAATAATTTAGCCTTATGTTAACAGGAAATTCAAATGACTTCATAAAAAAATATCTAATTAGCGATAAATTCGAATGAAAAACGTTCAAACTCTCCACTGTTTAAAATTTAGATAACTGTGCAACTAAATTAAGTGAATACTCGAGTTTAAGGAGGTAATAGTTTCTGAAAAATGAACACTTAAATGGTGTATTGGATGGCTATGAAAATTGTTATAATCATTGCTATTAGATACTAAACGTATTTTAAATACAGACATGACACATTTCCGCAGAAACACGGATTTCCGCTTTTTCGGCATCGAATTTTATCATTCTTGGGATCGATGCAAATCTGCATTAAAATTTTTGTTAATGTGTTGGGGGGGGGGGGGGGGTTCCTCACGCAAACAAAAACTGTACGCCGAGTGAAAATTTTGCGTATGGCTCTAAAGCGAAAGAGTTTCGAATTCATAAGATATTGCGTAATCCTGCCGAAAGCCGTTCAGCGTCCTAGTTATGTATCTGTGCTTTAGGGTCAAAGTTTTGCATTGGGAGGAATGCCTGAAGGTTGTATTCTTTTCTTTCTGGTTTCGTCTTTCGTTCCATCCAATCAGGAATCATTCTGAATTCTGATTGGATAGAAAATCAACCCACGAATTTCTTACGATCCGAATTTCGTGAGAAAAAAAGATCGTTAGCTCTCCGTGAAGGAAGCCATTTTATTTTTGCGTTCTTTTTAACATTCTTTTCTTCATTTTTGTTAGTTATTTCGATTTCATTTTTGCTAGTTTTCGTTCCTTAACGTTTGTCTATCAACAAAGACATGACACATTTATGCGGAAACGCGGATTTCGGCGTTTTCGGTATCGAATTTTGTCATTCTTGGGATCGATATAAATCTGCATTAAAAGTTTTGATAATGCGTTGGGGGAGGGGAGGGGTTGTGCTCACAAAAGACGTGAATATCACGCAAACAAAAACTGTGCTCCGTGTACACATTCAAATTAATCTCGGATTTTATCGATAAAAGATCAGAAAGAATGTATATTGAAATGTATTCTTCAATTTAGAGTGTTAAATGCAAAATGATGAGCAAAAAGTAGTCTGCTTTTGAATATTTTAGAAAAAGGATTTTTTGCGTGGTTATTGATAGTAACGTGCAAAAATATAAGGTCATCAGGCAAATGGTAGTAGGAGGAACTTGATAGTAAGAAAATAGCTATGAGATAAAAATAAAGAAAAAACCCCAATCAAAGAAAGAGAGCAAAATTTAGAAAATGAAGGAAAATAACAGACTGAAGCATAAAAGAAAGCTTGAACTGTTAGTTGAAAAAAAGAGAAACAAAAGTCTTTATAATTATGTATAATCAAAAAAAAGTTTTTTACATGGAGAGTATTTTTTAGCAAGATAATTTTTACCATAGTTTTTATTTTAACAAAACTTTATACGTAATTCATTTTTCACCCATTAATTTTCTTTTAAATAATAATTCTACAGTATTTTTAATATTTCAAGCACTTTTTGTATTAATTTATTCATTTATTGTTCAATTAATCATACTTATTTCACTTTTTGGTGTTTATGCTTGATACAATTCCGTATTTATGAAGTTCAGCTTTTTTTGTTCCAAGCCTGTGTCATGTCTGTAAATAGCATGTGATGATTTTTAGAATGAATGTGATATTCATATACTATACAATGGACGCCCCTTGTAGTGATCACTTTGGGTCAAGGCCAAGGTGATCACTACATCCGAATGATCAGTACATCCGAACTGCATTAAAAATAATACAAATACATAGGTATACAAGTACAGCAGAAAAAACAGACGATACTATATTGTTGGTATGTACTCGTTCGTTTTAAATAGAAAAAGAAAATCGATACAAACACAGAATTGAAAAAAAAAATAATGACATTTAATTTTTTAAGCTTTCTTAAAAAATTGTTTTCGAGTAACTCGCTTTTTTTCTCTTCAAGCATTCGTTGGATAAATCGTTCGGATGAATGATCAAAAGATTTAACACTGATCCGCTTAAAGCACGAAGGACTTGAAAAGCTTCTTGGGCTGTTGGCGCTTTCTTCTTCAGGTTCCTCTTCATCGCCATCTTCTCATGTTTTGTGGCGTCATCGTTTCGAAACGACCACTGCAAGCGATCGTTGATAACTATAACCGGCTGGTTTTCTATGTGTTTAGATACGGAGATCCGTTTCACGCTAATGTGATAAGTACAACCGGATTGATCGTTGCATCCATGATCACTACAAGCGGCGACTACTGTCTACGAATATGAGATTCAAACAGAAAGATATAAGTTTTTTATATAAAAATTCACTGGATCTTTCGTGTGTTTTAATCATATTAAGTTTCATTTTCAAATACTTTTTAATATCTTACGGGAGGAAATGCATTCTAACATACAAATATCTTTGCCGGAATCAAATCTAAGAAGCTTCTATCACAAACATTTATTTATAACCACCTTGCTAACATTTTAACACGAACAAAAATTTCTCGAAAACAGAAAAGACACTTTTTAAGATTCGCTGATCAATTCTAGATGAAAAGACTTTAAGAACATTTTTTTTTACAAGAACAACCGAACATATAAAGTTATAGTGCAAGTCGTTGACATGATAGATGATTACAAGTTTTACCGTCAGGAACATTTTATATTAAATCATTTCTTTTAACATGCTTTTCTTCTTTGTTTAAAATTGCGAAGTGTAAATGTCAGTGCTTTACATAAGAATTTCAAAATAGATGGCTTTTATGAAGTATATTTTATCCAAAGAACTTTTTCAAAATTGTTTTGAGCTTAAAATGATTAATAATGATATTCAGTTCCTTAAAGCTGACTTTACCGCATGTCTACTTTCCTCCAGATATATTAGTAAATAAAACTTTTACCATACAAAATAAAATCTCGTATATTTAACAATCCCCAACTTCCAAACTTGACAAAATATATTAAATCCAGCAGGTTGTTCGGATCCCACAAGAAGAAAAGAATAGATTTATGTTTCTGCTTCTCCATCAGGAGTTGCTCGTCGCTTTTTGCTGTTTATATTTAAGTTGCGGAGTTTCTCGCGCTAAGAGAGCAAGCTTCGAGCGTTTATGAATAATGTGTTATCCGACGAGGTGAAAAGTTAGCTTCAACATTCAATATCTTCTTCATAACAGGCAGGGGAAGTTGAGTTTATCTAGAAAAAGTACGTGAAAAAGGGATCAATTTTCGATTATGTAAAAATGCTTAAAAATAAGTAAGCATACCAGTACAAAATATCCTGAATTTAAGCATCTAGATCCAATTTCTATCACTCGTCGTATCTCTACTCGATGAATCATTCATTAATGTTTGTAAAGTAACTGGAAATGCTTAGATGAATAACTTTAACAAAAATAAAATGTATATATATGGAAGTAGTCTAATAAGTTTAAATGTGAATTTAATTTGATTCACTTGGTTTAGTTCTTATTTGTTTTAATTTTTAGCTCTTGTATTGTTTATTTTGTATTGTTCGTCCATGATTCCTTTTTCTTTTAATTTGCCTTATCACTGTTTAATATAATATGTTTTGAGTTTTCATACTACTCCAATTTTAAAAGAGTTTATAAATATATACTTCTAAAGGTCCTATTCATAAATCATTTCCTAATGATAATCCAAAACCCAAAAACAATACAAAGAACAGCTAATTATCAGATAATTTTTTATTTTTAGTTTTTCACATTAATTGTTTTACTTTTAAGTAGCACACAGAGCTGACTTTGGTAATTTTAAATGGTATTTTATTTTTATCACTTTATTGTTAAAAAAGGCTATTCTCTCTTGTACATAAATAATATCGATTTTTCTTTCTTCTTATTCACTTTGCTTAAGTTTATAAGAAAATTTCTAAACATTTGTTTATGTATACTTTCAATGAGTTTAATCAGTAATATTTTCTCAAATATTCAGTGTTCGAGAAAGGAAAAGAAAAAGATTCGATAGGTTGAAAATACCCTCGAATACGCTGGATGTTGGTGTGTGAGAGAAAGAAAATTGCCTAATAATCTCATAGGAGATGACATTAACTAGAAACATCCGTAAAATATGGTTCCACAAAAAATATTCTAGAATCATACTTTTTTGCAGCAGAAGTAGGAAAAAAATAAAGAAGAGAAAAGAATTCGAGCTATTTTCTCGTGCAATATCAGTAAAAAAAAATTAGTCCTATATAAAAAATACTGCAGTTCCAAGATACTGGAATGACAGGTAGAATAAGAGTGACCATGTAGCAGAGTGAAATTTTTATTGAGCTAAATGAAGAGGACGCGTTTCATCAATATTTGAAATTCCTTTCTTTCAATCCAACAAAGAGCAAGGTGATGCTGGCTGGTAAAGTTTTGGATTTGAACACGCTTTCATTACTGATATTCTCTGGGAAACCACTTTATTTTGTAACTGAATATAAGTACCTTGGTGTAATTATAGATCAGAAGCTTAAGTGGGAAAGCCATGTCAACTACATTTCCCAAACATGCGAGAACATGCAAACATGCTGGTCTTTGCCGTGTTGCCAAAAATAGTTTTGGAATGAACTATGAAGTCCTCAAATTTATTTATCAGCAGGGCATCGTGCCTTTCATTACTTATGGTTCTCTTGCTTGGGGCAGATCAATAAATAAAATTTATCAGCGATATTTGTGGAAAATACAGAGAAGAATCCTTCTTAGTATAGTTAAAGGGTATACAACTTTGAGCTATGAAGCTGCTTTAGTTCTAGACGGCGTTGCAGCCATTGACCTGGAAATTCAACGCAAGAATGAAGTTAGCTTGTCTTTCGGGCGTCCTTCATCCGATTTGATCATTGGAAGATGACCCCTGTGTGATATTCTCCACCCTGCGTTGCTGCAGCCAATTCAAATCATGAAGTACGATAATAACATCCCGAATTGTTTCACGAGAACCTTCTTCACAGATGAAAGTAAAATGAACTCTAATATTGGCTTAGCGCTCGTTGTCTACGAAGATGATCATTAAATCCGCATTCATGATGAGTGTACTGCTTTCCAAGCAGAATTTATGTGCTTTAATTTCGCAGTAAAGTGGTTTAAAGAAAATGGAGCCGTTCTGTCTCAATATGCAATATGTTTCGATTCTCTTTCTTCTCTGTTTGCATTACTAGACATTAAGAGCAAAGAAAGGCTTGTGATAGAAACTCTCGCAATTCTTCGGACTCTTAAAGACAATCAGATGGATATTTTCCTCACTCATGTGAAAGGACACTGTGGGATCCTTGGAAATGAAGGAGCCGACTTTTCGGCAAAGAATGCCCTTAATATGCCATCTTAATATAAATAAAAGTCATTGTGGCTATGTATGTGGGTATGAACCGAAACCGTTTTTCCGCTTTAACTTCGGAGCAAATTGTCCGACAAAAAATATTTTTATGCCATCTTAAACTTTAAAATTTTTCATTTTCAATGATACCAATTTTATATCTGTGATAATTTTCCTTCAATTTTATTAATTTTTTAAAGTTTAATAATTGTTAATTACGTGCAGACGATTTTGAAATAACGCAAATTTTTAGCTACTCCGTTGCTAGACAACGATAAAACTTTGAACTAATTTACATTTATTTCTGAAATGTTTGCTTATTTTTATAAATATATTTTATATAAGAAGAGAGTCAACCGTCAACTTTTAAAAGCCCCAAATCTTATTAAAATTTCAATTAATTGGAAATTAAGCAAGAATTTGACATTTTCCGTGATATTTTTCGAAAATATGTATTATGTCACAAAAACTATCTTTACACATAATAAAAGTTTTAAAAAGTAGCTTTTCATGAAACAAGTTTCATTTCCGTTCAATTCGTTGCCCTCATTTTAATAATATTTCAAAAATTAAATTGTGTATAAAATTTACAATTTATAACACTTTTTTTTATTGGTGAAGAACAAGAATACATAAGAACTGTTGCTAGATCACATTAGAAGAATTCTGGATGAAGACGAATTTTATTATTTTTTATTCATATTTATTCTAACGCTTTTTCTCAATGAAAAATTTACTATGTAATTGTCCCAAAACATCCGTTAAAATCTTTCTTATACTGCAAGATTTATGAACAAAATTTGAAACACCTGTGCCATAAATACGAACAACTTATGGAGAAAATTAGCTATCGGCGGTTTTTAAAAATCGCCTGGTTCAACTGATATTCTCATTCTAATTTTTTAAAAACATTTCAGACGACAAAAGAATTTTGGATATTTTAATTTTCTATACAAAAGTAGTTTTTTACATCAAAAATAATAGACATGAAAGTTTTTTAATCCCGAGCAACGCCGGGCATAACAGCTAGTTTAGAATAAACATCGGAATTCCCAAATGTCATTGGAAAAGTCTCAGTCATAAAAAGCTCCTTGGAAGAGGAGTACGTTTCTTCATCGAAAGCCAGCCACACAAAAAGGTTCTTCTCCAGGCTCGAACGAAGTTCTTTCTTCTGCTCTTTTAAACTGACTCAGTTCCTTACTGGGCATGGTAACTTTGGGTAATATTTAAAAAGATTCCATCGACAGACTAGTGACGTGGGTGACTGTTCTTCAAGAGAATTTCAAAACGTGGAGCATATTATTTTTCGGTGCCTGCATATTCAGGATTGCCAAAAAATTTGACAGCAAAAACTTGGCGTTTCAGAAAAGGATTGGCCACCCGCCCTGATTTCACTGATTAACACAAAGTCATATTTCTTATCTTTTGCAGAATTTGTTCACACTTGTAAATATAAATAATGCTTTTACTACTGATTAGAAAAATGTATGCACCTAATGTAAAACAGTTTTGCTCAATATTACTTTGATATTCTTTGTTTTCTTCTTCTGCGATTGCTATTTATTTTATGCATCATCATCCTTTCTATGTTTTTTGTATATATTTTTTCATTCTTTTTTTTCTGAAGGCATTTTGTGCCTTTTACTTTTGTGTGCACTTCTAAATTTTTGATTCTTTTATTATTGAAATTTTGACTTTTAATTCTTGATAGAGTTCACTATACTTTTTGTTATTATTTTTATTGTAATTTTTTTTACTTTATATTTCTAGCTCATTTAATTATTTTGCATTATTTTTTTGTCTTCAATATTTCTTTTAATCTTCTTCCTTACTTATTTTTTAATTTTTTGTGTTAAGTATTATTCTTCAAAGACTTAATTGTTTTGTATACTTACTTTTGTAAGCCTCGTGTTGTACATTTGTGGCGCACGAGGAGTACGTCATGTTCAATTATAAATAAATAAATACTAAGGATACGTTCATTGTTTAATCCTGTGTGAATGAAAGTGTGATTGAAAAATTAGAGATGGCAACTACAAGGGAAATAAAGCCCAAAATGATAGTTTATATATTATATACTTCTTTGAGAGTAAAAGAAGTTAGGTACTCATAA
Organism: Araneus ventricosus; assembly: GCA_013235015.1. Taxonomy (NCBI): domain Eukaryota; kingdom Metazoa; phylum Arthropoda; class Arachnida; order Araneae; family Araneidae; genus Araneus; species Araneus ventricosus. Next base: position 488,892 of record BGPR01000331.1, on the reverse strand, counting down.
ATATATGAGTTTAAAAATGAAATGAAATGAAACATAAACAAACTTTGATCTGTTATAATGTGAAAAGCAATACGCAAGTTTGACGGAAACAGTTAAATAAAATATGTAACAGATTCATTGCGGTTCATTTTATCCAGCTATCAATACAGACTAATATGAAATTTAGTGTAGAAAAAAGGAAATTGAAAAGACTTGTTTTCTATTTGTTCAACTCGTAAGTATGTTAAATCCTTATGTTCTTTAATTAAAGAAGTTGAGAAGAAATGAAGATTTAAGAAAAATTCAACGACAATTGGCTGATAACATTTTTGATAGATTAAGCAACAAGGCCATTTTCATCCTTTAACCTTCTTGACAGGCTTCAAAAAGAGTGTACAAGTGAATAAGAATAATGCACACAAAAATTCATCAAGAATGCATTCAAATAACGAATTATTGGACAGATAAAAATTCGCTTGGGTATTTATTAGCGATAAATACTATGATTCAATCTAGAATATGCATTTACTATTTCAAAAGAGTTTCTATTTGGCAGCTATCTCTAACTTTTGAGCCTTTTATTCTTCCATTTACGAGGAGCAATTACAGAAGCACTTTCAGTAAGACCTCCTTGAAATCGCTGTTTGAATGTTTCATCGCTTCTTTCACAAATCGAAATTTTACTTTAAAGAAATCAGAATAATTAAGCGATATTGTAATGGTGAGATGCAAATCAACTTCTCAGTTGGTAGAGAAATATGATCAATTTTATGCGTGTGTAGATCATTACAATAAAAAAGATGTTAAAGCATTGTTTGTTGCACTTAACACTAGGTTCGAAGCAGATTTTAGTTCTTAATAACGAAGGCACATTTATGGATCGGGTCTATATTATTCTGAGGATTGGGCCTTGAAAGACAGAATGAAATAAGCTAACTTTTAATTGGAACAAACTATGAATACAACTCATTGTTTTTAGTAATAGTAGTTACTTCCAGTTTAGAGTTGGGGAAATTGTTTCTGTTGAGGGCTTGTGTTCTCAGCAACTTACATTGATGCATTTGTCACACGATCGTTTTGTAGTTGCTAAGAAATTTTTGTGCTTTTGGTACAAAAATATGGAGCCAGATCAATGATGGGTTAAAGCATGGAATTAACACTAATAGGCCCCTGCGAAAACTTTCTGAGTTCACTCCTTACCGTTTTTAATTAGAATAATTCACAATACTTGAACTATTTTGTATTTAATTAATTAGCATCGGTTTAAATAACTGTTGACCGAATGTGGTGCTACTTAGTACAACTTTTAAACTTATATTGGAAGGATTTCACGGATATTCATTCAGCTGAAATGAAGACACATTTTGTTTTAGAAGACTTCAGGTAAAGCATTTATTGCGATCAGTGTGAAAAACAGCAATCATAACGGTGAAAATATTGCTAACAAGTAGCCAGAATATTCAGATTTATATCCCCTTTGGTGTTGCAGTATTTATGACCAACTAACGCTATTCTTGATATTTTTCACAAGTCTTATATTGAATGATTTTGTAGAATTTTGTAGAAGTAGAGAAAACGAACTAATTAAAAAAATCGATGGTATTTTATTGCGTTTCTGTTTTGAAGAAAAATTGATGCTCAGTACGAATTGCCTAGTTTGAATAGGTATTTTTCATTCCAGTGCCAAATGTACTGCATATAAAGGAAACAAAGATTACCAAAATGTTCAGTTCAGATTCTAAATCACAACTTTAGAAACTTTTGTTTCAAATGTTTTAAAAAATTGCATAGAAATATATAAACAATTATGTTTATAATATTGAATTGTTATGTTTATATAATCGAATTTATTATATAAGTTATGTTTATAATACTGAGTTAAAATAAAATAAATCCTGATTTTTTTTTTAGTATTAGAAAATTGCTACAAAGAATTCAATTGTACAGCGCATCTCTTTCTATTTTTTGCCTGTTTTCAACTTCTAATCAATAAGTTTACGTCAACAACTTTTGCAAAACTAACCTTGGATTGCCATAGTCCCCAAATCAGATAGCTCTCTAGAGACAATTACGATGCTCGTAACGAGGCAAAATTTTTATCCACTTGACTAATTTTTCGTCTCTTTGTCAAACTGGGATCAATGGAATGGGAAATAATGGGTATATCAAGGGACTGCAACTGTTCAACAAATCCTAACTACCTCTTTGGTCGTATTAGAGATATAATACTCCGATGGAAATTCAGATAATGCGAATTCTGCCCTTTTAGTAAAATAAATCTATAGGAAAAGAGTTGGGGCGCACCCCCTGGGTGTAATTTTCGGATGGACGGGGCTTGAGGGAGTGTTGTTCGCTGAGAGACTTTTCGTTTATCTATTAAAGCTGAAATTACCCGGGAGGGCAATAAAACAAATACTTTCATTTAATTCCGACGATTAAAAGACACTCAAAAAGGGAGGAATTAACACTTTCCTAATGAGCCCAAATTTTTCAATTGCTGTAACTACAAAATTCGATTTTTGTGTGACTTTCGAGTCCGTTTCGTTCTAGAAACTGTTTTTCCTTTAAGAAATGTTACCGAAAATTATTGCAGTATTATCATGTAATTCTGTGCATTTAAATAAGTTGAAAGATGTTTTTTACCACATATACAGAACATTAATTTTCTATTAGACCTGGCATTATTTCCTTTTCATTTAATTAAAGATTGGTGAAAATTTCACATTTTAACTGCTTTCTCACCTATGTATATTTTAAAATATTCACAAAAGAATTGGTAATTCATTAAAGGCGAAATGGAATGGTTTAACAAGTTCACGCTTTATCGGGCGGCGCTGAACTAAAGTGAAAAATGAAATTTTACCGCAATGACAACCATTGATGCTCCTTATTTTTTTTACCACTGTTGCTGTCATGTTTTTGCTAGCACTTCGTTTTAAATATTTTAAAAAATTGCATAGAAATATATAAGCAATTATGTTTATAATATTGAATTGTTATGTTTATATAATAGAATTTATTATATAAGTTATGTTTATAATATTGAGTTAAAATAAAATAAATCATAATTTTTTAATTAATATACATTAAATTTACATTATTGTAATTTTCAACTATATGGAAATTTTTTCAAATTACTAAACGAACTAAATTGTTGGTGGTACACACCACCTAACGAAACATTCAAGTGCGAGCCGCCGGTGATACGCGCCGTTATGAAGGTGTTAAAGCCGCTACATTCAAATTAAATACAATGCAGACTAAGGCCGGTTTTCAAAATACAGCACCCACAGTGCGGGACTCCAGCTTTAACAAAATTAGCAATATTTACCATCATATTACTGAAAGGATCTCTGAGATGTGCAGAAATTTTTAATAAATATGTTTAACATGGTTTTAATTTAAATGATGTAGAGAAATAAAATTCCACCCATCCAACATATTTAATTTCCATGTTTTCTGGATTTATTCGTTTTATTGGTGAACACAAGATATGTTACAGAAAGGTCGCATACACCTGCTGTTTGAGTTATTCCCACAGGAAAAAGTATAATGGGGTAAGTGTTTGTCCGAAAAATAACATTTTTTCCTTCTGCCTATGCCTTGTGACGTCACAATTTCGAAAAATGAAAACAAACAAATGAGTATTTTAAGCGTTCTATTCTTCGTATTAATGTGCGCAGGATGTCTTTTTGTATTTAATCGATAACGCTCTACAACTTTGTAATTGGCATTTCCCCCCAATTTTGTACCGTTTCCGAGATAGCAACGCTAACTCCCGAGTTTGCCACCGGGTAGCTCTGTAAGTGGCCCCATCGCATAGACGTTTTACTATACCAGTTTCATGACGAGAGCTGCCGCCGAACTAAAGTTAAGGGGGGTGGGGGGTGGCTCTAATATAAGTGGGCATCCTGTGAAAAGGAACTTCTTGGAAGGCTACCATCGTAAAAAGATATAGAATCGGATATGCTGGAACAAAATTGCATACCATTCAGAGTTCTAAAAGCGATACTTTATACTAATACTGGATTTTTTTTTTACAAAATGTCATCTAAAAAGACTTTCAGATAAGCTGAAAAAATATTTTTTCTTACAAACCAAAGAAATTCGTGTTCAGGGTGTAAAGTTTGAAATGGGTTTTTAAGATGATATTGTTTATAAGCAGAATATTATCTATAAATTACGTCATGCGACATGTACGATGCAAAAACCGTTAAAAACGTTCCACAGAACCGTTGAACCTTCAGCTTCCAAATTTGGCAGATAGTTACTTCTTGAATATAATGTGTTCACTAAGAAAGGATTTGTCAAAATTTCAATTGGATTTGTAATTAATAAATTAATCTAAATTTTAACGTTTTTCCTCAAAAAGTTCGGATTAAGTTATTGAGCAAATAACATTTTTACAGTACTTTAAATTTTAAAAAAATTAGCTTTCCAATAATAGCATTTTTATTTCGTAGAGTTTTTCTCTGATTTTAATAATTTTTAAAAAATATTTTTTATATATTTTATAACATATCTTTTTGTTCCCAATGAGTGTCTGTATAACTTTTTTACGTTTGTTAATTTTAATGTTTTGCGGCTATTTTGAATATATTTCTTGTGTGCACTTTATCTTTGCTAAAATTAAGAATAATTTTTTAAAAAATATATAAAGCAGAAGGAAAAAATGGCTTGAGAATCAAACAGACATTACTGAACAAAGAAGTTTTTAAAATTTAACCAGACATTTTTTTATGATGACTATGTTTTTGGTTGGCGTCCTTTCTGTGAATTGCATGATGTAAAAATTGTTACGACAGAATGCAACGGCTAATGCAATCGAACGAAACGGAGGCAAGACAGACAAATCAAACTTAAAACATTTTTTTTAATGATGGCAAAATCCATTCCTTTCATGTTTTTGAGCTTATTATTGTGTAATGGCATATGACAGAATAAATAAAAAGGGAATAATGAAATCAACGAAATAATGAAAGCATTTTTAATCTTCTTATCATTTTCGAAGGTAATATTTATTTGAGACGGACTGCTGGGAAAAACTGTGAAATTTAAGTTTTGACGAAATTCTGACATCTATTACAGGAGTTGATTGTGCAAATTTTTAATTAACGGTGCTTTAAACCCTTATTTTGTTTTATCTGTTTTCAAGTCTTTAATCATAATTTAGGAATATTTCCTTCTAATTCAAATAAATTGAGGTAATGCAAAGTAATCAATTGAATTAGTGATTATTTGTGTTATCATTATTTTCGAATACCGTAGAAGGCCGAGAAAAAATATTTAGTTTTTCTTACTGTAGCGGTGACAGTCTAACCATTTCTAATGACACCGACAATCATTCACCAAAGAGATCAAAGAGTGGTACAGGAAAAAGCTTGTAGGTCTTTTTAAAATGCGATTTCCCTTTCTGATTTTTTTCGACAGCTTTTATTTTTCGTTTTGGATTAGCTAAAATTTTCAATGTATCAATATTTCAGAAACAGAGAGTATTGTACATCAATAGCAAATCTACTCTTATTTTAGATATCTTTGACATCCTTGCATCTAACCATCAAAAGATTTTTCCCTAGCATGATATTATGTAACTTTTAATTATTTGAAGTTTGGTTAAATAACTCCCCTTCAAGTGTGATTCATACATTTTAACGACCTAGATAGCAGTCTCATACTCGCAAACACTCAATGCAATTTCGGAGGTTGACAGTGTTGGCCATATATTACAGTAAGTTTCGCATTCTTTGCATTCGGAAATTCCATTTCAGAGAAGGGTTCACTAGATTTTCTCGAATATATTAAACACATGCCATGGTAGCGCAACCTAATTTTCTTAAACCTGTTTCTGCAGAAGAGTTTCGAATGACACATTTCATCCCTTAAAAGCTAATCTCCGATTGATTAAAATATTTGCAAATTGATTGTATTTTCTGAATGGCCCTCACGTGTTGAATTACTTTATCTTCTGTTTATTTACCTGTATGTAAATATAAGTTGCTTGTCAAAAATGTAATAACATTAATATTTTTCCAATAAAAGCCTTAAATGTTTCTTTTACATTGCTTCTAACAGAAGTTTTTATTACAAAATCATGGACCAGAGATGATATCTCGCAGTTCTAACAAACAGAAAAACGATCCATAAAAGCGATATTTGCTCTATCGGTGAAATAATATATCTGGACAACTAATCAAGATTGGGACCACTTCAGAATAATCAGTCTGGTATGAAAATTTTTATGAAAACATAAGCTATCATTTAAAGTTTAGGGGGGGGGCATACGACTGGTAAACCTCTAAAATTTTAGATTTTATGAATATATATATATATATAGTATAAATCGTAAAATGAAAGAGTATAAAATGTGAAATGAAATATATATATATATCCAAATATAACTTGTATATAAACATACAGAAATAAAGTAAACAAAACATATCAAGAATCAAATCCTATACTAAAAAGTCATTATTTGAACAATACATCAATTTTAAATAAAATCTAAAAACTTTTTTGAAAATACTAAAGATACCATGAATATAAATCAAGTTTAATCAATTATATGTCAACAAGTAAAAAAAAACTCTGTTGTTATTAAAAGTATTGAAATAGGCAAACCAAGTAAATGGAGTTTTTAACAATTAAAATAGCAGCTTGGCTGTGGACAAGCTTTAGCCAGGTTAAATTGATTTTGTTGTACAAACCATCCCTGTTACTATTGTTGTTTAAAAAACAAACAGTGTAATTTACCCTAAAAAGAAATAATTTAGAAAGAAAAGTCTTATACTAACCCTAACAATAAAACATAACTGTATAGAAACGACTATAGTTCAGGATAAAAATATGTAATATAACATTATATTGCACCATGATATTGCACTAAAGACAGTATATATATAAATCCATAAAATACCCATACATTTCTACCATTAACTAATCATGTCTACTCTTATACTTACCACATTCATCTCTTTCAATATAACCCGCCATCACATTGACATCACATGTTGCCACAACCAAAATTCTTACCATGAAACAGCAAAATTGACCAAATAATATAATTAATTTTTGATATCAAGAATTAGTAAGATACCTATATTAAAATTCTCAAAACCATTTTAAAAAATGTAATACAGTTATTTATCTAGATAATATTTGAAAATTAGTAAAAATGTCTATTAAAAAGGAAAATTTCACATGAAAGATCCTGGCGCCATCTATGTAATAAATCTGAAACCAATAACTCAATAGCCTAATTAGTATAAAACTACACAATACGAGTAGAATATGTGAAAAAACTATCCCACTATCATAGAAATAAAAATATTCCCTTATAAACAATATGAATGTTTTATTCTAAATGACCTAAATATTTCTTATCTATATATACTCTTAGAAAACCTATAGGCATTCCATAATCCAGTGCAAAGGAATAAAAAATTTTTATGTTCTTAATTCTAATATCAATGTCTGTTACTAAATTATTATTTCTAGTTATATAATTTTTTACTAAATTCTTGAAGACATAAATGCTAAGATTACTATTCCAAAAAAGGAATTTATTAATTTGAAAATTAAATGCATTTCTTTTATCAAAGATATCTGTTACTAATTTATTATGTATGATTTCAATATCTAGATCTAAAAATTCTGCAGCTAATTCATTGTCATTAGCTTTTATAAGTTTTAAATGAGTCAGGATAGAAGTCAATATGTGGCTTAAGGTTTATTTCTTTATTGAATAATATTAAATCATCTATATAGCGGAATAATATACTATGGCTATAATTAGTCAAATCTTTCTCATAGTAGTGAAGATAAATATTTGCTAAACTATTGCTAGCTGGACCTCCTTGAGGTAATCCTTTAATTTGATGGAAAATCTTATTATCAAAAATGATATAATTTTCTTTTAGAACAAGATTAATAAGATTTTTAAAATTATTAATGATAATATCTTTTTTAAGATCATAATCTTTATGTATATTTACTAGGGTATTAGTCAAATCTTCAATATCTATACTATTAAATAAATCCTGGAAATCAAAAGTATGTACACTAGTTATTTCTACATCTTTAATTACATTTAATATCTCTACACTATTATTTACTATAATTGTATCTTTTTGCTTATTTAAATTCTCTATCACTGTCTGTATGTATTTTTGCAAGAGTTTGCCAGATTTTGTAATATAAGTATTGCAGCCATTAGTAACACTTCTAAATTTAAGAGGACTCTTGTGAAATTTTGGTGTAAGAAAGATGTGAGGTTAATCTTTTTTAATATAATTAATTCTCAATTTTTTATGGAAGGCTTGAATTCTATTAGAAATTTCCCTTTCACCTAATTTTGTCTCTTTATAAATATTACTTTTAATAATATGATCATTAAGCATTTTTTTTTTGTAAAAATATTTACAAATTATAGCAAAATTACTGGGCACTTTGTCTATATAGACTATTACAAATTCTGTTTGCAATTCTTTAATATGTTTTTTTAATATCAGGATATCTATTAAAATCGTTAGATTTAAAATTATAGTTAAAAAGGTCTAATAATGTTTTATGTCTAAATTCAATAAATGCCTCTAGAGGCAGAATGTATTTAATTGCCATATTTAATATAAATTTCTCAATATCTTTTTTAATTTGCTTTTTAATAATTTCATTACTATTAGCTATAGTCATTCGATGCTTTGTACCTTTACTCATTAATTCTCTAAGTTTTTCATTTCCAACAATATTCAAATCTCCAGTAATTACATGTCCATGATCTTCATTCACGAAATTATTATATTTTAAACACTTACAATCATCACTCGTATTACTTTCCTTAATATTATTATAGTTAAAAATCATTCTGCCTAATTGTATGTTATATTTAAATGCACGTTTAATTTTAATATTTTTTATAGGGAAGCAATTAATATGTTTATCTAATATAGCAGAAAATTTACATTTGTCACACTTTTTGTTCATAAAAAGGAAGGTACAATATTCAATATCTTTTTTATTGGAAGTGTTATGTGATAAATTAAATTTTCTATAAATAAATTCGAAGATATCTCTAATCAAATCCCATCCATGTGAGTCTGTCTTATTATTCATAATTAATTATCTACTAGCTTTTATTTCTTTTTTATTTAATCCAAACATATATCGTTTAATCTTTTTTATGTTAAAGTCTTTATCAAAATTCTTACACATTATCAATAAACCTTCATTAATAATCTTAAGTTCTCTATTATCTCTCTTGTCTCTCTCTCTCTCTCTCTATATATATATATATATATATATATATATATATATATATATATATATATATATATATAATGATATAATGATTACTTTGTTGTAGTCGTTAAATAAGGAACAGGCCGAGTTTTTACCAATTTTTATTTATTATGGGGAGTGGCGGAATATACGTACATCTCGGACGAACGTTTCAAGCGAAAAGAGAACAGAAAATCCCTGCATTTTCTCAGATAAGGAATTACATATAGACACGTGATCAAAGTGAAGGGAATATTAGCTACTTTTAGTAAATTACGTAAGTGTTTTAGGGAAAAGTCTGGCGTTAAAAGGATGCCGAATTCGCGATTTATGTGTGCGCGTGGAAGAGATTAAAACATTCTTTTTGTAATAAATATGCCAAACGAGAGATTTAATATACCTTCAGAGCGGGAAATAAAACGAAACTGGAGTTTAAGAAAAGTGATTTTGGAATTCATTAATATTGTACTAAGATTTTAAAATAAATAATATTCAAATTTAAATTTAAACTAATTTTAATTTTTACAATTCCCCCCCCCCCCGCCTCCGCAAGACGAGTGTGTGTACGCCAGGGCCCTTGACACACACCCGTATCTTACTAGAATGCCCAAGTAGGAAATTAAAATTTAAATTTGGACTAGAGTTGTTATAGAATTCATCTATTCTTACACATTGATTGTCTCCTTATTGGAAATTGTTTTCATGTTATGATAAAGTTGATATTATATAAGAAGTTACGATTGTTATGTTATGAAGAGAAACATATAAAAAGGGGGGAAAGAAAGGGAAAACTAGCTGTGTCTCATACATGAGAATTGAAAAATAGAATCTGCATAGTAGTTCATTCAATTTTTTGAAATAGTTTCACAAATAATAAATATGTTCAGACAATTCAAAAAATGTGCGAGGATTAATTTTTAAGCAAAAATATTTCATACACAACTAACCTTTTCGTAACAGTGCAAATTTTTGGTTGAAATTATTTGTTTTAATATTAACTAAGAGGAACTGATTTTTTAAAAATTTTATATAGCTAATAATGTGATGTGATTTTTATTGAAGTATTTAATGATGATAGCCTACAAGAAGTGCATCTTTTCCTTTGTATTTTTTACAATAAGATCTGCTTGATACAAACATAGTTCAACAAAGGCGTTTCATTCGCTTTAAAAAAATAATAGTACGTTTTAGTAATTTCAAAAAAAGAATAATCTTGATGAATATAAACATCTAAGTTTTCAAAGTCGTCAGAAAGACTTTTAAGTTGAGTTGTTCTTTGCTTGCTTATTGTCTTAGTGTAACCAAAGTCGTATGCCTAGAGTCAAAATATTTTACGCAGTTGCTGTAAAAAATATTTCTCTGAACAATGTTAATATTAGAATAAAAATTGTGTCTGTGTTCATATAACACATTTTTTATGTTATTTACATACACAATAGAAAAGAGAAAATAATAATTAAGAATTCATCTAAAGAGTAAATCATGTTGAAAAGGGGAAAGAAATCGAAGAACAGCAATTTCTGAAAAGGTAAGGAAAGTCTAACATTTCTCTCCCTCCTGAATCTCTTCCCGTCTAAAATCTGAGAAATGATTTTCACTTCAGAAAATTCACTTCGAAAAAGAACTTGTCCGCAAATATTGAACTTTCCGGTAGAACTCAAAGGAATTTTAAAGATGTTGCTAAATTCCTTCCAAGTTTTTCCCCCATTGCCGGAGCTGTTGACCTCAGTTAAACTTTTCCTTTTTTCAGCAAATAGAAAAAGAAAACTTTTAACACCAGCTAAGCGGAATTTCATTAGGGCATCGACCCAAACAATTCCATAACATGCATTAGAAACAATATTAAATGTCTTTAGTTTCTTTTTACCAAGTAAAAGGAAATACTTCCATGTTTAATGAAGATTAAGAAGAGTGCAAACTAATTAAAATGTTTTTTTTTTTTAATTTTTCAACTCATTTCTTTTTTATGACAATTTAATTCATTGTACCTATGAACGACAAGCTGCAAATTCTTAACAAGATGATAAATCTTCCTAACAATATATAACATATTTACTGTATATCTGTATAAAGATATTAAAAAATATGTCATATAAATCATTAAACTATGAATTCCCTTAGGTGTTTTAGATATACTTAACCAATTTGTCTCCATGAAAATAACTGTATTTAAGGAAACAGAATGTTGACTATGTAGACTAATCAGTTTGACAGGATCATCCGTAGTCATTATAGATAAACGTTGTACATCAATAATCAGGCGAGGACTATTTGAACTTATCTGAATCATCAATTAATTCGTTTTTAATAATTCATTGATTTTTATTTGGATTTATTTTAATCTCGATGTTGAAGTTTGAAACACAAATACTCTGTCGACAAAAACTCTATACAGATTACTAATTGGAAATATTGTTGCCGTTTTCAATACAAAAACGGCAGATTATTGTTTTCTCATTTTCAAATGGACTCCTTATATAGAATATGAACTCTTACATAAATAAAATATTTTTGAAGATCTCATAAAAAAGTCATGAGAGTAAACATTTCTAATGTAATAGAGCTACACATATCTTCTAGAATAACAAACTTGTGTTTCAAGCTGAAATAAGCCACAAAATTGCTCAGAAAGTACTCGTAAGTGTTAAAGAAGTTGTTGGAGTTTATAAAGGGAATCTTTGTTAAGAAACCAAGATGTCAAGCTCAAAACCAACATGTAAGCTTGAGATTGGCACAGACGAGTAGCTTTGACTCAGAGGGCTAACATGAACGATTTTTTACGAGGCAAAATAGTCTTTTTTCTAACACAGATGAAACTTTTTTCAGCAACTGGGAATCACATAATGTCATGTCTAGGCTATGGCAGTGATTCCAAGAGGATGCAAGCGTAAGAAGACGCTTCAGTACAGGTGGTTCCCGGGTTACAACGCATCAATATGTATTTCCCAATAACTGCCCAAAAGAAAGTGGCAACTGCAGCAGACCTGTCACGACAGATATCGGCATTTACCCGTATCACCCGTTTCGAGACAAACCGTATATGTCCGCAGTCCTATCAGATGTGTTCAACTTACAGTAGGTCACAGCTGGGACGGATTAGCCCGGTGTAGAGACGATATTAACTGGGCACCAGAAAAGTGTGGTTTTCTGACGAATGTAGGTTTTCCTGGCAGTCTGACTCATGTCTATATACATTTAGAGAACACCAGGCACCCGTTATAGCCAATAAAATGTCGTTTAACACCACCGTTATGGTTGCTCTAAACTTCTGGTTTGGGATGGCATTATCCTGGTTTTTCGAACGAATCCCCCATGTCCAACCCGGAGCTATGACAAGCCATATTTATCGATATATAATTCTGCAACAACATGTTGGTTTGTTCATAGGTGCATTGCATTTCCTCGACGTGCAACCGTCGTGTAAGAACACCATGACAAAGAGGATATCACCCGTTCAGAGTGACTGACTATCTTCTCCGATTTGAACCCGGTTGAGCATGAATGGGTTATGTTCGAGCGCGGTTTACAGCAAGTCATCTGCACCCCAAGTCTTTTCCAGAACTTCAAATACCACTGTTTCAAAGTGGGACGGCCTACCTTAGGAAAAGCTGCATAATTTAATGTTCGTCGTGCCCAGACAGTCTTGCAGCGCAAAGCAAACGTACAGCTATTATACCTTCATAAAAACCATATAGTGTTAGTTTCTCTAGACGACACATGCATTATATATTTTCTCAAGGGAGCATTTCCCTGAATTTATAGGGTACTGTGGAGAATATTCCCTTTTGTTCTGTACCTACTTTGTGTTAACACATACACTGCCACCGACGCGCTGGCGTGTCCAGAACCTATTATCTAATTAGATGACCCCTTCTCTACTGTAGTTAAGAGATGGCAGAGAAGGGTGTGAATAGTGATAGCGAATTTGTTAAACAAGTTTTATTTTTATAGCAATTTTTGTGCTTTTCGGTTTAATTCGTGATGCCCTTCATTTATGAATATGAGTGTAACAAAATGTCTTCAAATATATCTTAAGTGATACTTGTTACGCAATGAAAATTCATTGCAGAGCCCGTTCGAACAAAAGCAGGGCCTGTTGCAAAGTTTTCTTGCGGGGCATTGATAGAAATTTCGTACAGCAAAATAATGCATTACTTTGTGATATTTATTACATTGCGCAATTTGTCTAGTAAGGACTAAATGAATACATGAAAATGATATTTATTTAATTATTTTTAGAAAATTAATATTTCAGACACACAAAAAAATCGTTAATAATCCAAATAACAAAAATAATTGCCTCATAAACACAATTTGGTATGCGACTTGCTGGAATAAGTTTACAATATGAACTTTTTGTATCATTTTCTTACATGTTTCGTAGAAAAATCGTTGATAATATCATCACGATTTAGTTTTTTGGTTAATATGAATTCTATAGATAAAATCGCTAATCAAATCAATCGATATTTCCTAATGCTAGATCTCAAGTAATTTTTTTATTACTTTTAATCTTGAGAAAGATCTTTCTACAGATAAGACGGTAATTGGTAAGGTCAAAATAATTTCAGAACAGAAGCAAATATTTGGATGAGAAGCAAAATAAATTATTTTTAAAAAAATGATGTGATATTGTGTAATGGAAGGCAAAACTTGAGGGCAAATTTTAATTTTGTTAAATAAATCAATGAAATTAACTTCCATTTTGCAAAATCAATGACGGGCGCGGGGCCTTGTGCGCTCGCACCGTTCCAAACCCCCTCAGGCCGGCCCTGATTCGTTTTATGATCGAATTGTATTGTACATTGAATTATTCAATTAATTCAAAATATATTCAAATTTAATTCCATGTTTTAACAATAGCATATTCAGAAGGAAAAGATCCTAGACCCTAGGACCATATGTCCGATGAAAAAGAAAAAATAATTCCGTAGTACGAATCTCAAATTGATTAACTCTTATTATTTTATCAGTCAGCCGATGAATATCTGAAGCTATTGAACTTATAAAGACGTATCGATTTTACGATCTCTGTTTTCTGTACTACGAACTTTTCGATTTCTCCATTATTTTTTCTTGGACTATGTTATTTTCTGAAAAACGCTTCACTGTAGGCAAATGAAAAATCCTACAAATAGAAATAAACAATAGAAGATGGATGATTGATTTGATACATTCGTTGCTTCAGAAATAATTGAAAAAAGGCATACTATATTTTGTAAAGAAAAAAAGAAATCCTCTACCTATAACAAATAAGAAATGGTTAACTGAAATATTGATAAATCTGAAATGATAATTTTATTTAGTATTTTTCAAAGGCAATATGTGGTTGCAAAATTAATAAGCAGACAATGATTTGAAGGCTCAAAGATTATTTGATGGTTATTATTTCTTCAGGCTGTCGCTTAAGGATTTGATTTAAGCATATTTTCTATCCGAAAAAAGTGGAAACAAAAGTTATGAAAAGCTCTGGAAATTAATTTATAAGAAATATAGATTTACTTCTTAAATGGAATCAAACATTTCTAAAACTACCAAAGTTTAGGTTTCTTCGCTTCTTGAGTTAATTAAATATTACCTCCTGACTATATTCAAAAGGATCTTCTAAATAAGCTTATCAAAATTTGATTATATACTTCAATTTTCAAAAATTTTAAAACCCTTCTTTAGTGTTTATCGTAACTTTTCAATGTGCCTTTTAATACCTTACATCTTCATTATTCATGATTTATTTTGCCCTTAATTGATAAAATCACATCTAGGCATTCTATAATAATTTTTCAAAAATCTAAACTCTTTCTTTTAAGCGATTCACTATGCCTCGAGTTATACTAATGAATCTGCAGTGAAATAAATAAATATACGTTGTTTTTAATGGTAAATTGTAATGACATGAGCATTGTTTATGAAGAAATTTCTAGAACTATAAATTTTTGTTTCATCAAACCATAACCTCGGGGTTCCGACATATAAAAAGGGTATCGAATTAATTATTTCATCTATTTTCCCCGTTTATTATAAGCCAATTAGACAATAAACTTCTCTCGTAATTTTATTTAATATTTTATTTCTTCTTAATAGCGCTTAACAATAATTTCTGCAAGTATTGTGAGGTAACTTTTTTACATTAATGGCATTTTAATTTAAACACGATCGCATATTGTTTCAAAACGATATAAAAAGTTAGTTTTCAAGCAAATGAAACGCCATTACTGCTTAATTGCTTAAACTGAAGTTATTATCTCTAATAATTAAATAAAATTTATCTTTACTTATTCATAAGAAAACTCTATTGACTTTCTCTTATCTTTTTAATATGTCTTTCTGTTATTCTTTGATTTAAAAAATAACTAAACACTTTTGAAGTACTTTTAATGTGTTTTCTAACTGGAGTTCGAAATCTTTTCTACAAATAATAAACGTTATTCCAAATTTTTTGTGTTAGGGTTTGTTTTTAAACGTTCCATTCGTGGCCTACTATTGTTTTATGGCATATTTATTCATATCATTTTTCTCATTTTGTGACTGATAAAGACTACTTGATATAAAATTAAACTGATTAAATTAAATTAATGAGGCTCACGAGTCATTTTAGGTTTATTGTAGAGATTAATTGGCTCGATTGGTTGGCTCACTTGACGTTCATCTCGTAAGTGTCTGACCTAACTCTTACATCGTCATTATATTTGTTTGATTGATCAAAATTACATTAGACATTTGTTTGATTGATGAAATATTACATTAGAGATTTGTTACCCTTCGGCCTGTGGAAGGCCCTACACCCTCTTGGGTAGACTGGGCCGGGGCGGGTTGTAAATAAATTGGAGACTTGTTTGATTGATGAAATATTCCATTAGATGAAACAACTTCTTTAAGTGAATTTCTTTTTTCATTGAATTACACAGTATCATTGCAAAAACAAAGTGTAATTAATATTTCATAATATTTATTTAATTGTATTTCTTCTTTCAAAGTGTTGCACTGAAAATAATTTCAAAATTTTCCTTTAAAAGTCTTCTTTTTCTTTGGAAAAAAATTCCTGCGCTTTAATGTGGTGAGAAAATTAGTATCGTAGAGTGTGAGTTAGTCATCTGAACATGGTTTCAAATTACGAAACAGTCCGCATGTGAATTGGAAGTTGATCTAGCAAATCAAACCATAAGGCAATGGAATTTGGTAGTTGGGAATGAAGTGGATCATTTTCAATTCTCATTTAGAAAATAAGTTTTCTGAAATGAAGTACATTTCCAAATTTATGCACTATATATTCGAAATATTCGATACATTATTGTTTCAATATTTAAATCGGTATTCATTCGGGCTCTCCTTATATTATTTGTTGAGGTGAAATTTTTGTCTTGAAAGAAGAACTATAACAAAGTGGCTTCGCACGTGCCGTTTAGTTAAATATCTCTCGTCGCTGTCTTTTAGTTATTGAGCGGAATGCAGTTCTTTTACTTTCTTCATTTCCTGACTCACTTAAAGGTTTTTCCTTTGAGTCAGCAGAAGTTGGTCGGAGTATCAAGGGCTTGAAAGCGAATTGGTCTGCAATTTAAAACCGATTTTCAGTGGAAATCCCTTTCCTTTGCAGCTTTGAAGAAAATAATCCCTCGAAATCACAGCTGCATTGAAATATTTGAAATAACATGAAAGAAAGGCTAGAAGCATCTGACGTACAAAATAAATTCCAGCTCTCGAAACTTTCTTTGAGCGCCTTGGTCTGGTTTTACGATAACCAATCATTCATTTCATTTAATGCTCCACTAGACAGATGCTATTTGAGACACTAGCAAGTTTCTTCTGTAGAAAAAAATTATTTCCTAGAGCTAAGGTTTTATGTGAGATTAATGGCTTTCGCGCCATTCATTGTTTAAAAATATGTCTATCCGTACGTGTAAAGCATTGGCTTTTTACAAATGAAGATAATCTAAACATCGTTTTCAATAACATTTCTTGAAATATATTTATAAAATATTTCTGAAAATAAAGAAATAAATTATTTGACTCAATCCAAAAGGATAGTATTTGGAGAATTTCAGTTTCATTATTTTAATGGAGATTTTTATCTTTTCTTTCATGCATAAAAATTTTGAAATTTAAATAAAAACATTTTAGATGAATTTGCCTAATTTTGCAGTCATAGAACATTTATTTGCATCAGAATGTATAACTTTTTCATGCATCTGAATTTAACACTATTAAAGTTCAGTTTTTGCTCATACTTTATGTTTATGATATAGTTTTAGTGTTTTAAAAATATTCCTTCAATATGAAACTACTGTGGAAACTTCATGAAAACAATGTGACAGACTTATAATTTCAAATATATTTCTGAGCATAAAAGCAACGTTAGTCGCAATATTATGTCTGTAATTTGTAAGATTTCATGCTTATATATTTCTTTAATTATTATTATCTCATTGGAAAGATTTGGTTATGAAATTTAAATACCAAATAACTATCATATCTACACAAATTTCATTAATCTGGAATCTCATTTTATTAAAAAATTTAATTTTGCAACATAGCTGTCTTTCATAAGACTAAAATATCTTTATGTGTAGAATTAACATGCATTTGACAAAAGTGAAATTAGAATTTATATAAACAATTTGGGATATAATAGATATTTCTGTTGTTAGAATAGTCGCCAGCACCCCATTAAATAAAAAATTTAAAACTCAACGTCTTAAATGTTTATTAGAGATAACACGGAATTTAGAATATTGCAGCAAATTAACTGCATGAAAACTACACTTTCAATCAGAATTCAGAAAATAATGTCTTCAGAAATAATGTCTTTATTTAATGTCCTCTTTGAAATTTATACTTTCACAAATAAAATAAGGAGATCGTTAGCTGTTCGAAGTACAATACAATTAGCCGAAAACGTATCTATAAGATAAGACACTGTATACAAGATACAAAGTAAGGGTAAAGCAGCAAATATACAACTGAGCTCTTTGCTTCAATAAAAAGTGTGAACAACATAAAAGAAACAACAACACAAAAAAATAAACAAGCAAGAAGAAAAATAAACAACCATATGCAAAAAAACAGCTTAAGTAAGATGGGTTAAATATATACAAGAATATCATTACATTCGAAAGAGTTAACATGAATACTATATAGTTAACCCTATGATATCATTTACAAATTTACCAGTAACTGTTAGATTGCAAAAAATGCAACTACATCATTTTTCGGCTTTATCAGTATTTTTAAATATTTAAATCTTCGCCACCAAAGTTTATTTAGTATCTTGTGGCATCTCTGGCAACTTTTGAAATTTAAACGGTAATTTTTAACAGTTTTATTAAATATCTAAATATTTCTTAATTATTTACTTAATAATCAACTTAAATATTAATTGCCTTAACTTTTTATGTCTTTTCCTTTAATGTTTCAACGGAACTATTTACTCGCCATCTTGTTCCGCGTATGATTTTTTGTGTGAAAGGGCTTTAGCGTCACCTCTCTGGAAGATTCCTTTGTGTGATTTGAATTCTGTTTGGGCTTGACTAAACGTGAAGTAAGTGGTTGCACCTGAGGGCTCCTGGAGGCTTTTGGGACTTCAGGGATCTTGTCCCTGCAGTATTTTTTCGTTGGAAATTAGAATGTGATGGCTCGTTTTCTCCAACAAGTTTTCTGTCATGTCTTTCCTGCAAGTGTGAAAATCTTTAACGGTGTCAACTAAAGTTTTCTTTTTTTCTGTTCACGTTGGGATTGGTAGCCCTTGTGATACGTTTATGTGCTTCTTATAATCAATTTTGTCAACGGGCTGAGGTTTTTACGCTCTCCAACAATCTATAGATTGAGTGTAAATATTTGCACGCATGAAGTTATCCAGTCTCGGTTATTGGATAAAAATAATTCAACCTACCATGCCCTGCAATAATGGATTGCAGTACACTAATAATATTCAGGTTGGAATAATTGAACAGCCTGCCCTTCGAAAGCTTTTTTCCGTTAAGATTGTGATAGTGAGGGAAGTTCTGTTGGAAGTTTTTGTGAGCATCAATAATGCAACTGAATCACCTGTGGTTCTTTCAGGGCTTGTGCCTGATTGATCGCATGAAAATTAACAAAGCTATGTGCGTTGATTCGTCTTTAAAATTTTGTGCTACAAATATCATTGGTAAAAGAAATTGTTTTTCTAGTTTATTATACATCATGTGTCTCCAATAAGTTTTCACGAGTGAAAGACTGCACTGTGCATTGTCAACATATTACAATTTTTATGCAGAAGCAAATGTTTCTTAGATTTAAGTATTTTTTTAGTATCTTTTTATCATATAGAGCCTGCAGTGCTTTTGTTATAATGTGTAGCTACATTTTCTTTTTTATTTGTTGTTTTTGATAGTTTGGTTGTGTGCATCTTTTTTGAATATATCTATTTGAAATTGGCGGCAGTAATTGATTTAATTCAAACAATTGTTAAATAAAAAATTTAAAATTTAAATTTTTGATTCTGTTTTAATTTCTCTAATTATTTCTACAACGCAATGGTATTATTTATGTTTTCAGCTTCTTTATTTAGCGGCCAATTCAATTTTTCAGGTGCCTGAAAGGTAGGTACATACTTAGGTGCAGCAAATTGTATTATTGTTTGTGTTTCATATTTTCAGCACTCGGTATTCATTTCGTAATTGATTATAATTCTAATTTTAACATCTGGCACCAATACTAGTTTAAACATTCATAATTAGCATTCTATAATTAACTTCCATAATTAACATTTTTAACAGTAACTATAACCATTTTACATCGATTTTGCTGCATACTTTTATCAAATATTTAATCTATAATACGAATCGGAAAGAAGAAATAAATAACGAAGTTTTACCAAAACAAGCATGACCAACAGGGGTTTAGTGGAGCTGGAACGCACCGGAACACCGCTGCTCCACTACTTTTTTTCACGAAAAATAAAAAAGAAAAAAATTGTGAAAAAACGTCCTTAAAACAGCGCAGTTTTTGTCATCCAGATTAGAGCGTTCCGTCACTGCTTATTTGGCGACTACACCACTGATGACCAATGTTTTCTATCTTACCCAAAATATTTTCATCAGAGACCATTAACTTTCATTGAGGAATCTTAATATAGAAATTACGATGGAGCGGCGGGAGCTATATTTCGTTAAGAAATTCTCCAGCATGTGTTTGTGGGAGAATAGACTTCACTGGAGTGAGGTGATTTATGCGGTGTAAGCGTTAAAGATACGGAAAATGAAAATCAATTCCAGATGGAAGTTTTTCTGCTATTTCCTGTTCGTTAGCAAAAGGCAAGTCTGATTATTACTATAGTTCCAATTATCGACACATAATATTGCTCGATTCATAGATTTATCTGTTTATCAAACTTTAGGAAATCAGACTATCGATTACTTTCATTATTTATAAGTTTCGTTATGCGAATTATCGTAATTTTAAAAATAATTCATAAATCTCTAAATGGATTTTAAGAATTCAATTTTCTTGTTCTAATTCATTCATTGCTGGCATTTTCCATAGTTTGAAGAATCAAAAACGTAATTGTTTCAACGAAATTAGAACTTATCAATTATTTGGATAGAGAATTTTAAGATAGCTATGCACATAGAGTCGAAGGAATGCTGTTTTGGGGGGAGAATTTTAGCACTTTAAATGAATCCCATCAATAAAATCATACTTTTTCAGACATTCTGTATTACCCGGAACAGCACTGGTGACGTTTACAATTACAAAAATATAACTTTTGGAAACATTATTTTCTTTGATTAAACTTAAAATGGCCAGTTTAAATTAGCAATATTGGCCTATTTCTTAAGTAACTAAAATGTTATATTGCAATAGAAAGTCTTTTTGAAAATAAAATCCCTATTCTTCTGTACTTAACTTCTTTCTATCGTGTTAACTGAATTTTAACAATTCAGAAAGTCCTGGGTTTTTATTTTAACCCTTAAAAGCCCTGTGTTGCCTTTAAGCAAAATACCCAATTTTGTCTTCTAAAATCTTGAGAATAAGACTGAAGCTCTAATGCCTGTTGTTGCCAATAGGATACATAATGAAATCTTTATTAAATCAATTTACAAGATATAGATGATAGCACGAGTGCTGATAAAAAAATAATAAATAAATTGATGTTTTCGCTTGAGCCTGAATCTTTTTAGCTTTGTTTGTAAGCTTCAGAATACCATATTTTATTCTACAATGTTGAAGGAAATTCCTTACCCATATTATTAGTACTTAAAATTCATTTGTGTCTAATAATATAGAATTTTATCCGAGACATTTTTTTCTCAACTAAATCCCAGTGTTGTCGATAGGTAACAAGCGGGGTTTAGCAGTAAAACATACATAAAACAAAATAAGATTTTTTAAAGCATTTTATTCAAGAAATGAAAGTCAAAAGACATTTTTAAATCGGACATTTAGGGGTTGAACTACTAACTATTATATTTAAAACAAATTTTTTAATTGGAAAAAGTTTTCAGTAAATCCGCTTAATATTTCCTCTGCAAAAGTTTCTCGATGTTGAAAAGAGAGATTTTTTATATCTTAACTGATTATAGATTCGGAACTCCGGATTAGAATAAACGAAATTGAGTTGAAGTTGAAGTTGGGTTTTGTTTGGGGTATAGCGGCAAAGGCTGTCATCCCCTAGTATCTGAGAGTCACAGTTAGTCGATGTCGAAGAGCTTCAGCGACTGAAGAAAAACCTGAAGATGGCGCTTAGAAGAGCAAATCGTATGATGAAAGACTTTGTATGAGAAAAGATTCAGATTGAGTTTCAAGCAGAAGATTCTCTGTGGGGCAAATACTTCTTGCAGTTTAAAAGAATATGTTCGATAGTGTTTTCTTGATTACACACGGAGCAAAAGGGGTTATTGTGAAGTCCAAATCTGTACAAGAGAGCTGGGGTGGTGATCATTCGGGTTAAAATGCGAGTAATGATGATATCATCGCGTCTATTTTTTAGCGACGGTGCAAGAGATGAGATGGAGGTAGGTCTCTCAGGATTTCTAGATATTTGCTATTTCGAAAGTTTTCAATCGGTTTTTGAATAGAAAAATTACTATAATATGAACAAATATCTTCCACTGCGATCCACTCAGTGTATAGGTCCGACTCCGTGACACTTTTGGCGAGAGAATCCGCCCTTTACGAAATTGAGTTTCTGTCTCTTGTATCAGCGAAAAACATCAAATAAGCTATAACGCAGAACCTTTTTCTATTTCCTTTTCTTCAAAAAGTATGAACTCTCTTTTTTTCTATCAGCAAAGGTTTCTGCGACAAGTTATTGACACTTTCAATATTTTTTTTAAATTTTCGTTTGGCGTATTATTTCTAATATAATAGCCAAGATCTGTCTCTCACTGATCCGGTAACACTCTAACGTCACTAACAATAAAATTCGCGCCATAGCACTGTGAGACGTTAAACAGCATTATTTCATTGTTAAAGCACTTAAATTTCAGTAATTTTAAATTTAAAAAGTAATTGTCGTTCTAATTTCAAATTTAATAGCTCTAAAATAGTGAAATAAAATTTGATATCTATTGATATAAAATTTATCTCGCTATGATCAATAGTTCCTCAGAGATTTTAAATTATATTAATCATATATTTTAAATTAATTTCCGCTTTTTAATAGAAAGCAGTAAATCACGTCAGTGGTATATCATGCGCGTGATATAGTTAGGACGCCACGACGCATCTGATTATTTATTGCAATCGTGATGATATAATTTGATAATATTTTTTGGCAACGCTAAAATTTACACAAAGACATCTGAAGTACAAGGAAAAATTGTTAAACAATGAAAAATACTTCATAAAAACGTTGTATACCAAGAGGGTTTTTTAAATAAAGAAATATGAAAATAAAAAAAAATATTTCCTGTCATAAAACATTGGTTTATTTTATTTGTTTTCAGTCAATGTTAAACATTTCTCTCGCATATATATTTATTTAAACACGTCAAATTTGACGGAAATTCTCTCAAATTAAGAGGCAATTTGCACCCGTCATACCATGACGGGTGATTTTCTAGTTTTATATAAAAGATGAATAATATATAAACTGATAACCTCTGATAATAATATGATGAATTTACATAATGTGGCAATTGTAATAATTTGCTGCATCTTTAACAGGGAGTCAGCTGATTTATTAATTGCTTTCACATACTTCCAAAATATAATGAGCTTATTATTTTCCCGAATATTAGGAAGAGTCTTTCCGTATTCAAATCTAAAAGTTCAAGAAAAAGGTTTTCAAGGACTCAAAAAAGCTGATAAAAACTAATTCATTTAGTTAACACTTTTTACTTCCTCGTATACGATGTAGATGTAACCGTTAAAGCGTATAATCCAATTATTCCATACAATAAGTAGGTATTCAACTAGGTATTTCATGAAATACCTAGTTATTCTATGAATAACGGATTGAAAAAATTAGGTAATTCATGAAATACCTAGTTAATCTATGAAATAACGGATTCCACGATTTGCTATCGTCAAAAAATCGACTTCTGAGTCTGAAAAAACAATTTTTTGGTATTATATCTGTCCGTTTGCGAATACAATAAGTCTAATCCGGAATGAGCTAGATGAATGAAATTTGCTACGTGGTCTTAACACTAAAATTGTAGATTTCTATGATTTTTTTCTTTGAAATTTATTTTTAAAAAAGCACACTACAGAGAAAAATCCATTTACATAGTGCTGTAAACAACAAATACACAAATGACAAAAGCCACAACAAGTAAATCACAAAAAATGAGCTAGAAAATAAAAAGTTGACCACAAAGAATACACAAAATCATAAAAATTTTGCAAACGCATGTATAATTAAAAACGAAAACACATAATCACAAAAACATTAGAACACACTATGATTCTAAAAGTCGTATTTTTTTTTAAAAAATTAAAACATTATAACCATTTCAAAAAGGCAAGTGTTGAAAAGTCAAAACACACAAGCACCAAATACTCAAAAACACACCAGGAGTTTAAAAGTTGAAAGAAGAAAATACACACTTGAGATGAAAAAAAAGATGCAACACGGCGCCGAAAGCAGAGTACAAAAATTAAACACAATTAAACTTATAAAAAACATTAAAAAATGGTCGTACACGGAAGATTAAAACGCAAAAAAAATGTAAAAAACTGGATATCAGTCGAGGGTAAAAAGGCAAAATAAAACACACCACGTATTTAAAAGTTGTAAACATTTCGATTTAAAAGCCCAGGTCTAAGGGCAGTCTATCTGTCCATCCGTCTACATGTGAACTCGGAAACTCAAGAACACAAAAAGCTAGAAATTTTTATATGGTTTTATCATGAAAACTGTAGATTTATGTCAAAGTCTGGGACAAATATGGTAAGGGATCGACCATCTGTCGGTCTATGTATTCGCGTATATGTAAACGGGATAACTAAAAAAACTTAACGACTTTGATTAATGACATTGGGTAAGTTGTCTTGTCACCAGACAAAGAACAAGACAAGATTTAAGATCCCAAGCAGAAGAAAGAGGGGAAGCAGATGAGCTGACATGAAGCAACCCATGTAGTAAGAGGGTCCCATAGCCCAAGGCCTTTCACCTCAAGGCTCTCGGATCGTCCAACAGAAAAAAGTGAAAGCAGTAAAACTTGAGACCTACTCTGACCCACCCAACGGTAAAAGGGTCACCATCCCAACTGGTTTCCTCAAGCAGAGAATTTAGACAAAACAATCCAAAAGAATAACTTATGAAATGTAAAAAAATGTACAATAGAATAACAAAAAGGGAAAAAAATGACTACTGGGCTTCTATATCTTTTTGGAATTCTTGTTCTGAACGGAGGAAAGGAAAGACGCCCAAATCGAATAACTGGTTTTCTTCACTATATCTTGAAGCACAAAGAGTGCCCTATTGTTTAAATATAAGAGGATTGTGCAAGTTGAGGGGAGAACACTCCCGCTGGAGTCTTACACCTTTTATTTTGGCAATCTTTTAATTACAATATAATTGTTCGATATCCAGCGAAGAATAGACAGACGGATGAGTTTCCACTGGAAAATCCCTGGTTGGTATTCCAATTGCAATGAAAGTCCACTGAGCTTAATCCTGGGGAAAGGCTAAACATTCTCTCGTCATTTTACTACCTTTCATAATCCTTTCTTAAATATTGCATATCCGATAAGTGTAGTTATATTTAGTTTAGTTATATGAACGTACCGTTTTGAAGCAACACGAGACCTATTTAGGGACGAACCTTTTAATTTTGAACCCCTGTCAGATGACGAGGACGACACCTGAGCTGGCACCACTTCTCCAAACTTCTGCACCAAACCAGCGGGAAGACGCTTGGCCACCAAGTATGATTTAGCGTGCAACAGGCCCCATACACGGAGGATCTTCAGTGGAATCGGGTTTCGGACTGGAAGCCTTCGGTCCCAGACCGATCTGATGAATTATCACATCATCTGGAAGCCATTTCTCGCAACCGCAATGCAAACTAAAAGTGAAAAGCTCTTCTACTCAAAGCTCAAAATTATACACTAGTGTACTGAACTGAGCTCAGAAAGACATTGATGGGAGAGTAGGACAAATCGCAGGAAGGAGAAGGATGAAGGGGAGGACAGGCATGCGCCAATAGGCTAGTGATCCGGTTTTAACTCGTTTTCTCTGGCTTTACTGTTGCATTTAACAGACATTTTACCAGTTTAGAAGGAACTCTTAAATAAATAACAGTTTATTCTTTCTTTGATAGAATTTATATAGAAAAAATTATTATTTAAAATTTCTAAATATGCTTGACAAATTCCTACAAATAATATTACTTTGCTCTTAAATATACAAAATTCGTACGCATTAGACCTGTGATTTGTGGTAAAACTGTACATGATGGAATTTTTTAATTATTTTTCCAGTAATTATCATCCCCCAAACTAAAAAAAATTATTATTTTTAAGAAAATTTTTTCATTGCAAACCTGTGTAATTATTATAATGCATCGCTTCACTAAAGAAAGAATTGTGAGTTGTTGCATTTATTTTTCATTCTGTATTCCTCCAATATACAGATATTTAGCGAATCATAGTTTTCATACGGAAAATTAATAGCATAAAATTTTTAATTTTTACAATAAAAAAATCACTTCCACTTACGTAAAAATGCATTTAGGCTAGATAAAACAAGAAAGATAATCTTCTGTATTAATCTTAGTTTCTAATAGAAAAAAATTGTTGTTCTTTAATTCCATATTTTCTTCAATCAATAAAATTCATTATCTCTAGGAAATTGGGAATATGTTTGCCTTGTTTTATATTAAAATAAATAAATAGATTAGATTGAAATTATATTTATTTAATAACTAAAATGTTTTGCTTATTTTTATCAGCTATAACTTTGGAATATTTTAAGGTTATTATGATTAAATTTTATATCACTCTTAAATATTTTTGTTATAAAATATGCAATTCGTAGGGGGATGCATGTTTCCCTAATAGCATTATAAGGGGGAAAACATAAAAGGGAAAATTTTTATATCATGAGAAAAAAATTTTATAATTAAAAATACAATATTTTAAAATATTTTACATTTTAATCTTAGTTATTTTTCATGAAACTAGATAGTTTACCTTTTAATATAGAAGTGAGAGATTCAGATCAATATGGTGATCAATTAATATTGAAATGAGAGTTTGGAAATATGGTTTTTCCATCATAATACAGAAAATGAACTACCGAATTAAAATTGCTGGCAAGACAAGATAATAATAATCCTCAATAGAACAGAAAAAATTAAGAAAATGTTATTGTTGTTGTTATTGCTCACGACATTCAAAAGAATAAGACACTATACAATGCATTAAAAGCGAGTCTGTATTTCACATGATTTACCTGTGCATCATACGTGAATATATCTGAATTCATTAACTAAAAGGGAGTCATTTGTAGAAGTTATAATATAATGCAAGATGGCGACAGCATTCCCAAAACGGAAGGTATTATCTATTTAGATAACGGAGACAACTAAACTTACGTGGTTATTATATGTCTGCAGGAATATAACCATTATAATTTTAGCCTCGTGTTGGAAGGACCGTGCCTAGGCTCTTGAGGATGGTTAGTCTTTCAATAATCTCTTCATTAAGTTTAAGAATTGCCATAAGCTATACAGTAAGTTTAATCTAATCGTAACTCAAACGTTACTATAGTGTTATGGAGGGTCACAACTCGATTGTTGAGCTGTTTAACTCAACGAAGTTAAAAATTAATACGTTCTTTTGAATTTCAATAACATTAGAAACAAGTCAGTCCAGCAAATTGAGTTAACAACAAGGTTAGTAGTATGGATCATTCACCAAATAGCTTTGTGAAGAAACACAAGCGGGAAAGAAAAGATTTACTTGTCTGCCATAAAAATTGTCCATATAATCAAAATGTTTAAAATAGAAGTTTATTTCCAATGCATTTGTGCTAGTCTCCAATAAAATAATTTATGTTGTATTCCCCGGCCCACTCTGCACTCTGAACCAAGTTAGAGATTTTTCTGCTGCTGAATTCTCTGAAAAAATTCCATGATCAAAAGCAGTTAAAATTCCAGAACAATAAAGATTTTTCTGGGCACTTTTATGAGGAATTTGCTTTAAGATTTGACATTTCATGTGATGGAAATTATTAAATGCACTGAATTGTGTTTCCTTTTATTCCTCCATGAATCCAGTTTTTTATAGTTTTACATATTCCATATTCTGTCCTAAGTATTCAAAAGAACCAGAAACGACTTTTCAATAACAAGCATCAAACTTACCTATATGAACAGAGCTTGGATCATAGTCAGGAAATAAAGCTACGTTTTATTGCTACAGGAAATATAGCCGAATTTTGTTGATGGAACTCGTTATGCTAATTTCTAGCAAAAGTAGTCTTTGTGTCTTTCTAATTAGGAGCTTCTGACACAATAGAAAAAATTTAAAGTAGCTTAAATCAACTCCCTTAATCCCTAAATAGCTTATTATTTAATATATGCATTTTATTAAAATTTAATAGCAAAACACATTATGCACTGAAAACCCAGACAGCAAAACTGCTTACTACCCAAGTGAGCTCAAGTTCTCAGGGCCAAAAGTGGCCTCATGGCAGATTCTCAGATTCGTGACCGAAGGGTTGAGGATTCGATGCCCAATTCCACCTGTTAGGGTTTTTTTTGTCAGCTAACCTGGAGAAGGATTTTTATTCTTTTTTAGGTTTACCCCACAGAAACATTAGTTCGTTCATTCATGTTATTACTACTTGACTGAGGCGTTTGGTTCCACAATACAGACGAAAGCTTTAGTTTGAAATTCAACTATCTTTAATAAATAAGAATTAGAATATACAGGCTATCTCATAAATAGACGTACAAATTTTAAGAGTAGGTCAGGCATACAGAGGCAAATTATTTGTGCATGTGGTGGCAAACGCAAAGCGGAGAGAGAGTTACAGAGTGATCTTTGCCAATGAATTAAGAGAAGGAGAAGAATACAAGAGATAAAAAGCACAACACACATTTCAAGGAACACAAATTTACAATATCGCAACAACTTAATTGCATGAATAACAGTATTACAAATCATACGTAGCATGACATATATCATAATTTCAAATAGGACGCAATATCAACAATAAACATTTGGATTACTTAATTTAAGTGTTCAAAGGACTTGACATTCGAAGCGATGTACGCTTCACCTGATGTTATTCATGTAACTAGGTTGTTGTGCCATTATAAATTTGTTTTGAATTAAATCTGTATTGTACATTTTATCTGATGCATCCTTTTCTGGTGATCCCATGTTCTATTGCAAAAATGACTTCTTTCCGCATGCCTGATCTACCCTTAAAATGTGACTTATTTTTATGAGATACCTTGTATATACAAATATTTAAGTAACATTTTATCTTCATTGTTTTAATTAACCCTCGAGGACGCGCATCGGGCCTTCGAGACCCGGTGCCTACAAGAATTTATTACAGAAAAATAACCCCTCAACGAAAAAACTCCAGGTGTTTCAAGAATTTCCCCTCATTTGTTATCTCAGAAAACAGAAGGTCGGGCCTCCGAAGCCTGATGTTCACTCCTGTTTCTGTGTAGGATTACTAAATAGAACAGATAGATCGCCACAATTTATCGCTTATCGAATTACAAATATAAGATGTAATGATAAGAAAAGCTTTTAGCTGAAAATCAACTTATTAAGAATCGACTAACGAAGACAATAAAGAAATTATTGCTGCTGAATTAGTTAGAGATCATATGTTGAATTCTGAAAAGGAATTAGATAATGAATGGAATATTTTTGAGTCCACCTATTATTTAGAAGAAAGCTGGAGTTAAAAAATAGTGTAGGTAAACGGTAAGATAGGTGGAATTTAGAAAATGGTGTGAAAAAGAACCTCGCAAAATATGAGACAGCATCGTTATGTTTTCTACACACAGCATCGTTATGTGACTGCCCGAAACCTTTGGTGAAGCAAAAGTTGAATACCGGTTGAAAAATCTTTGAAATGCTTATCGATGAGACATATGATGCATTAATACTTACATCCAGGAGAATTTAGGTAATTTTGGACAAGAAAGCCAGCATTTTCATAAATACCTTGGAAATATAAGCATTCCTCGATTTTCTTCAAGTTAATGCGCTCCCTAGAAGATATTTAACTGAAAATTATTTTATTAATATTTCATATTCTGTACACTTGTGCAACAAATGATTCCTATTAAAATAAATGCAATTTTCTGCGTGTTTTGTTCAGAAAACAGGATCCGGGCCTGCGAGGCCCGATGCGCGTCCTCGCGGGTTAAGCCGTTTCCTTCAATAACGATAGTCTTCTATAGCTCAGCAAGTTTTTAAAAGTCTGCATCCGTTGCCTTTCGTAATCGCAATGTTCTTACCTGCTTCACGGCGAAGACCTGCCGTTAGCACTATGGTTTACTTGGAGTTTACACATTTGCACGCAGAATATGCTCGTTTCATGACGTAAATTAAATACGTCTAGAGTCAAATTCCCTTGCTAGTGTAAAGAGGATGTTTGAAGAGAAGGTGCCTGTTCAGATGTCTTAACCCTCTGACTGCTTATCCCTCGATTTCCGCTGGTAGGAAGTAAGTCTATTTTCTGCTACATCCTGTGATTTTCTCAAGTTAATGTGTTTACTTTGTACTTTTAAAGCATTGAATCATATTGTATTAATAAAGCTTTGCACATAAATAAGAATACGCTTGGTTCAACGGTATTTGAACATATTTGCAAACGTTGCATCTAAATAGTAATTTTAAAAATCATGTGACCTTGGTCCTAATTTAGAAGGCCAGTTTCAAGATAGCCTTCGTTCAGCTTCAAAAAAGGCGTTGATATAAATAAAATTTGACTTTAAAAGCTTTCTTTGGAATCGAAAGCAGCTTCATTTCTTTCACGAAGCGGAGGAGAGATAGACGCATTAGCCGCTCTTATCAAACCTACATGGGCGAGATGCCACAATTCACAGATTTTTAAAGTCTTATAGGAAGTAAATTATCATATGTGTATGGCTGTCATTCTGAGCACACATGGAATTCTATTCAGAAATTCTCGCAGTGAATACTGTAAAGACAAAACAAATGTATCTTCATATAATTATTTATTGCTGTTTATAAACGATGGCTTAAACTTCTTTCATGAATAAATACACTTCTTTATAGTTTTTCTATGAAAACCGTATGAAATAAGTTAACATATATCTTTAAAAAACCAGCGGGAGTGGCCTCCCCTAAACTTTCTCGTATGCTTTTCAAACATTTGTCATTTCCCTTACCCCTGCGTTGATAAAAAGTTCGAACCAACTGTAACCCAGAATGCAATGACTATCAGAAAGTTTTTCATCGTAGATTATAGTGATAGTAAAATATTGAGGTGAAGAATCATATTCAAAAAGATGGGTATGTATTAAAACTTCTCAATATTTATTTTTTTTATCAAACTCTAGCAATGCAAGTTCCGCGTGTGGAGAAGGAAACAGGAGAATAGCTTACTCGCTGAATAGCTTGAGCATGCGCAGAGATTGCTTCCAGTACGCAAGTAAGACGAGACGTCCTAAATGTTTGCTTCCTTGCAAAATCTCGCCGCCAGAATTGGTTTTTGGCAAACTGCCAAGTTTTCGGAGTGTCCCTTCATTGCACAGGCATTTCTACCAGTACGCATACGCATGGAGTTGAACAAGTATATAATAGTATGCGATTATACAGACCGACAGACAGTCAGCCCGTTGACGGATTTTGCCCAAAATATTACACGGACCTACATTCATGACGATAAAACTGTGTACCAAATTTTATCCATCTAGCTATTCAAGTTTTTGAGTTATAGTGTTCACATGACTTCGGACATACAGACAGACAGACTTCCCGTTGACGGATTTTGTCCAAAATTTGAAAGAAACCTACAAATTTTGTTTAAAGACCACATACCAAATTTCATCCCCGCAGCTCTAATAGTTTTCTAACTATCGTGTTCACAGACATACAGACACACAGACAGACATAATTCCCAAATTGTGTTTTTCGGATTCAGGGAGGTCTAAAACGTGGAGATTCGTCAAAATCTCGAGTTCGAATTTTTTGACGATTAAAATACTTTCTCTTTGTATACAAGAGCTTCATTTATGCCTCTGCCTTTTATAACTCAATAAAAGTGTAAATAATCATAGTTGTTCATTAAAATATAGTTTTTAATAAAAGAGCAAATATTGCCTAGATTATCATTGTCAGTGGTCGTAGAGAATTGGGGTATGAGCGGGCGTTCTATTTCTCGCTTTATATTCTAATTTAACTTTTATTTCACTTCAATAGATGTGAATGAAGCAGACAAATGACATCTTTCTAGAAGTATTGCTTTGTTTGTAAACTGGGATATCAGAATAAGAAATGACGTAGTATAGCTTGTTTATTGCTAGAAATAAGAAGAAATGCACACTTCAAAAACCAATATTCACAACAATGTCGCATTCTAATATAACAGATAAAGCGTTGCTCATGTAATAAAACCATCACAAGAGCCACAAACTTCTTCCCAATCTTGTCAATGTAAATATATCAAAAGGCAGACAAGGTATTTTCAAAGAAAGAGTATTATTCGCACACCAGAATCAATAACATTTTCCGATAGTCCCATTCAAGCAAATCGAATCGGAGATGCGGAATAACTCATAAAACCAGCTGAATGCAGGAAGTATGATCGCTTCATATTTATAGAATAAAATTCGTCCTTTTTTTCTGGTAGAATGAACAAAGTCAGATTATGTGTTGGAAGAATATATTTAAACCTTTAAAGGGCCATATATTTTTAGTAATGGTATAATAAAATAACTTTGGGACTGAGATTATTTTAAGAAAAGACATCCATTTAGCTTATCGGATAACATTAATTTTTGTTAATTAATTTTATTAATTATTAATAAATTACAAAGTCAAGACACATTGTTATTGTGAGATAAGAAACTGGGACATCTAGATTTTTATTTCATCGAAAAATTTCTCGAGACGCCAACCTTAAAACCTGCATTTAAAAATTGATGAATTTCGTGGGAAGTCTACTTCCCACAACTTTAGAAAGGGTTGAGACGTGTTTTGAAAAGAATGCGATAAGAATGCCAAAACTTCAATTAGGTTTCGATGTAAATTTCGTTCTGTATAAGAATCTAATTTTTCACCGAGTTCTAAATTCACTAAAGAGCTAAAAGCTTCATTAAATTAAAATAATTTGTAATACATTATAATCCCACATGTACTTAATATTACTTAATGTCAAATGTGTGTAATGCAGTTCATATCTGATTTGAAAATATTCCATGACGTTTCATTAGCTCTCACAATAATTTGTGATTTCAATTAGAATGATTTCATCCAATTTAGAATCGAAAAGAAGCTTACGATCAGAAATATGTATTCTAAGAGTAAGCTTCGCAGAATTTTTCAGTGGTTTTTTTCTGACATTGCAAAACATAATCTTCGAACACTGACTGGAAATGTTGATTCAGAATAGAATTAGTTTAGTTGAATTAATTGATTGAATTAAATTAACCAAGCATTCTACTAATAAATAAATACGGATTTATTAAATATTACAGTAGGATTAGTTTAGTTTAGTTATATTAACGTCTAGTTTTAAAGCAACACGAGGGCTATTTTGGGACGGACTAAGAATTTTGAACCATCATCAGCTGACGAGGACGACACCTGAGCTGGTTCACCCCTCTCCAAACTTCCACGCCACACCAGCGGGAGGACGTTTGGCCACTACGTATTGTTTAGCGAGCAACGGACCCCATACACGGCAGATCTTCAATGGAATCGGGTTTCGAACCTGGAACCCTCCGACCCCAAGACTAGGTCCTACTACTAGGCCACCGCGGGCTCTATTACATTAGGAAACATACTTAAAATATTATGAAACCGCATTTCTCATATAAAGTAAAAGTTGTGAAGTGCATATAAAATGAATAGTTGTTAATGCATTGAAGATAAATTTGCTTGTTTGTGTAGATAAACGATCGAAAGCAAATAACTTGAGAGGAAAGAAGCAAAAACTAGCTCTTAATAAGTCTTCCCCGTTTGAAGGTGTAGTGTTCTGATAGCGGAGTATGAGCTTGTGATCGGAAAATCTCAAGTTCTCGTTTTCATTAAGGCCAAAACCTTCATGTCACCGGAACAAGTAGACATTAAACCTGTTTATGTTTAACGTCATCTTGTTTCTGCAGGATAAAAGTTCATGAGTGAAGTGTTTGTGAGGCTGATATGTTATCATTTGACAACTATTCAAACATTGCGGTAATCCTAGTGCAATTTCAAAAAGAAAAATATTTTTTATATATCAAAGGGGGGGAAAATCTGCAATTGCATGGCATAAAATTATGTTCTTTTAAATGCCATCCTATTTCTGAAAAAAAAATAATTAAAACGAAGGGTTTAACTCTATTTTTATATTGAGAACCAAAACATATGGCATAGTTCCAATTCTTAAATCAACAGAGTTTCTCAGTCATTCTCAGAAGAAGAAAAAATCCCGAAAATCGACGTTTTTTATTTCGTTTCCTTTTTCACATTCGCTGGAAATGACAGTTATAATGACTGCGATTACAATCGGTTCAACCCGCGTAAACTAGGAAATCTAAAAATTTAAATGACGGCACATGACATGATTCGATCTTTCTGGGCATTTCGATGTTATTTTTTTATTTCAGTGAAAAAATGATAATGATAACATGTGGCTTGAAAGATAAATAAATATTATGGATGTCAACACGGTTTCTTCCGCACAGAAGTGACATTCTCCCTCATCACTCATAGCTAAATGGTTTCTGGTGCACAGGTGTCATTAAAGAGGGTAGAAAAGTATTTAATATGTTGTGGAGAGCTGTCTAAAAATATCTCAAATGGATGAGGTTGTTTTCGTGCCAGAGAACTCGAGGATTATTCCGGAAAACTTTGTTTTCTTGGTTTCGGAATTGTTTTTGAGAACTGCGTAATTCTTTTCTTTTTTCAGATTTTCCAATTATGACAGAACAGAACGCCGTCTCTTATCCCGTACCCGTGACCATACCGGTCACTGAACGGTTTGATGGGCAAGACACGGAAATTTTATTTAAGAAAAAAGAAAAATCAAAACAATCAAAAAGAAGGAAATATTTACACTATGTACAGCGAAGGCATTTTAACTTTTACACTATTAGTTCGTAATAGTTTTCTTTTCTTTAGATGATGTTTTACCTCTCTTTTTTGAAGGGGGGGGGGAATGTTCGGTAATTTGGAGCTTGTTGGTTCAGCTCGCTAGAAAGTTGAAGGCTAGGTAGGCCGGAAAAGATCTCTTTTCTCTTATGATCTTGACAATCCTACGAGTTTTATGCCTGGAGACGAGGGTATTGACAACTCTTTTCAGCCATTCTTGTCCGAAGTTTGGCACTGGCTTCCTCATATGCCAAGACACTGTGAAAATACATCCCGTGGCATAGTGAAGTGCCGTGCCAATTCCACCACAACTGCAATAATCGCTGTCAGACAGGTGAAATCTTTTGAGGTAGGCAGGACCACGTTGAGAGAAGAAGATAGCATCCTCTCTAATCCAGTTAGTGGGTCGGAGACTAACTGAGGGCACGATGTTATAGATTTTCCTGCCTGTATCGCCATTCTTCCAGGAGGTTTGCCACTCCTCAAGCATGCTCTTCCAGAGGAGGCCTTTTATGCGCCTGTTTAGGCAGCTTAGTAAGTGAATGGGGTTGCCCATGTTGCGTTGCATATCTTGCCAGTTGGTCTGCTCTCTCATTGTCTATATTTCCTGCATGCGCTTCAGACCACGAGACTTTTATTCTTGTATTTGTTAGGAGGATTTTGAAAATTTGTCTTGGCTTATGCTCTTTGAATTGAAAGATGCCGTGATACTTTCTCTATTGTCTACATGTATTTTAAAGGCATTGTGGTTTGGCAGATGAGATGCGTATATTACTGCTTCATGAGGTGCAGTGAGTTCAGCTTGAAATACGGTGTTGTTGTCGTTGAGTTTAGCAGACCACTGGTAAGCCCAGATGTCATTGGTCAAGACGCAGAAGGCAGCTCCAACTCCGAGTTCGGTTTTCGAGCCATCTGTGAAAATATTTATAATGTCCTTTCGTGCTATATTTGCTTCTCCGTCTTCTAATTATGACACACGATTCAATACGACACTTAAATACTCTAGATGTACTTTTTAATTTAACCGCTTAATTAATCTGGTTTCACTTGTATGAAATGTTGAAAACTTTCTTTTCATATTTTATGGCACTCTTTTTAAAATACAGTTATTTACCCTTATTCACCTGGGATGACTATGATTTTTGTTTAGGCTATAACATGTCTTCGCTTAATTTTCTTTTATTTCCAAGATAATTTTAATTCTGTTTTAACTGATGTGTCGAAATATAATTCTACAAAATGAATCTATAGAGGTGCAGAATTTAAGATGTTATTAAATTGTTTTATAATCAGGAATCATCATCGCTATCTGATCACGGCTCAAAATTACGATGTTCTTTCAAAATCAGTTTCATGGAGCTTTGAAACTTTATTCTAAACTTAATGGAGTAAATTATGACTCATTTTTTTTTTATTTCTGTTCACACAATTTCTGATTCGATTCAATTGAAAAGTTACTTGATGATACGGTACACGTCTGTTAGCATATCTTTTTGCTACACAACCAAACAACTCATTCGTTATCATGAACTGCATGCCTGAAGAATATTTACGTCATATCATTGTTAACCTGTTAATCCCCAAATTAACTTGCAGCATAAATTTCGATAAATTTTTGTAAATTATGTTTAAAACACTATTAAGTTGACTGTGAAGTAAAATTAAATTCGGAGAAATTTCTTTTTTTTTAGAAAAAAATACAAAAAAAAATCGGTAGAAAAAAATTTAAAAAAAACTTTTTTTATATAAATATTAAAAATTTTCACAATATAATTATTAATAAATAAAAATTTATTTCTAATTACTTGCGTTACCTCAAAAATTAATGAAAGGGAAAATCAAAAAATTCATAATGTCGACACTTCGACTTAAAAATCTGGCTAACTGGTGGTATAGGTCTGTTGAAAATTGCTTAAGTGGGAATATCTACTGAATTCATCCACAAAACAAAAAAGAAACAATCGAATGCATTCGATTTAGTCGTGGAAGTGAAATGTAACTCTTATATAAATAGGACGCTGGGCGCTAACGGGTTAATGCAAATCTGAATTCTTTTCTCCAGAATTTGAATGGCATATTCCAGTTGTCGCTTTGCCGAACAGTGACAGAGTCTTTCTGGAGGTGATTTTGCACCTTCAAAAAGACTAGATTTTTGCTGACATTTTTTCATTATATCATCTTCGAATTCGAAAGTTGCGTAATATTATTTCTAAGATTGTTTGGTACTTCTTATCAATTTTAGGTGTTAACCTTTTCATGCAATTTCCACTTTTTTTCTCAGTCTTACATGCTAAAAATAACTGAAAAAATATAAAAGTTAACATAACAAATTAAAGTCGAACCTTAATTTGAATTTATCGTAAACATATAAATTTATTTATTTTAAATTTGTAATTTGAATATGCAGTATGTTTAACACCTCATTCTGAGATGTTAGATTGCTTTTGATTTTTTTATCTTTGACGTCAGGTGTTTCTGACAGCCTTTATATTCTAGTATTGGTTGAAAACTATATTTAATAATCTTTTCAAACGGACGAATCCAATACTAATTAGCCTACAGCAAAGTAGCTTACATCTTTCATCTCATTTCAAAAATTGGTTTCCTAAATCCTTAAATAGCAAAAATATTTTCTTTGTAAACATAGATAAAAGCTCTATTTACTTTCTGTTCGCTATCGAAAACTTTGTTGTATAGGAAGGTAATGCAAATTCGTCAACAGAAAGATTTTTGCCTTTGATCTAAAGTGGTAGAAATAAAACTTGATTGCAATTCAGTAGAAAGTAACGAAAAGAGCTCATAAGAAAATTTTCTCTCCTGAGGGTAAGTGGAATTTGCTTCAGTGAATCTTTGAGAAAAACATGGGACCTACATTAAAGAAATAACATATTTTTACGTAATGTTTAATAAATATTTCTTACATACATCAAAGTATATTTACTTCTTTTTTTGCATTTTTAACTTTCTCCCTAAGCTTCGCTTTTAAATTTTTCCATTTTTTTAATATTGGTTCATTTGAAAAATTTATCTGTATTATCACATATTTTGGTTTTATAGTAATTTAGGCTTATTTTCGACAGCTTGCCTGAGGATTAATTTTCATTTTCTTTTATTTCAGTTCATTTTTATTTATTGATTCTAGTGGTGATTAGTTTAATGTGTACAAACGCAGATCTAAATATTTTATCGCACCTTCGGTTTGATATTTTACAATTTTCTGATCTGCTTTTGGTCAGCAAACAAACTTATCCTAACATTACCAACACTTAATTGTTAGTTTAAAAACCCATTTTATGGCTAAAACTTTTTCAAGTAAAACAGTGGTAAATACTTTAAATAGTGCTATCATCAAATTCAATGCGCAATAAAAAGGAAAATATCAGAACAATGAACCTCGATTAACTATTAAAGCAAATGACACAAAACAAAAATAATAAATTAACTAATAATAAATTAATTGTTTAAAACATTTGCTTTTAAAATCAGAAAATAATCAATTTGCAGCAAAGGCGAAAGAGCTGGTCATCAGGGCCGAATTATCAAATAGACAAAGTTTGCAACTGCCTAAGGGCTTCTCTACTTGGGGGGATCCGAGGCCTCGAGGTTTTTTTGTTTTTTTTTGGAGTTGAGGGGAAGGTTATTTTCAGGATAATTTAGTTATGCTTTGATATTATTTACAAAAGTCTTGGCTTCGAACTCATCCAAATTAAAATGACGAATCATTTAAATTTTAGAACATTATTCTTAGAACTTCTTTTTCATGTTTTCAAATTCGTTTGCAGATTAGCGTGGTCACATCGTTTTGCAGTCTGACTGACTCACAAGTCAACTTAGAAGTCAAAGCCAGTCAACAAGCTTCGCAAACTTTGTGTTAGAGTATTTATATTTTATTTAAAAAATAACAATCTTTTTACCATTTTGTTTAAAATTACTTTTAAATTTAAACTTTTGTGTGCAAGAATTTGTCCAAACTAATTTTTATACGCAAGAAACTGCAACCAACTCTCTTGAATGTGGCCCGCAGTTATAGGATTTTTTATTTCAGTTGTCATAATATGCGTTACTTAAAAACTGTTCATCTAGAGATTAAATTAAAATCAATAAAAAATCTCTGATTTTTGAAGTTGAGGAGGGGGAATCCTGAAACTTGAATTGCCTATAGGCTCCTATAGGAATTAATACGGCCCTATGGCTCATTAAATGCAGATAGACTGTGAATGAGCCAAGCGATTTTTATGCACCTTGTTTTCGTAAATTTCGATTTTTCGCTTCGAGGTTTAATTGCGAAATATATAATTCAGACCCACACTTGTGATAAATCTCATGGAATTCTGAAACCCTTCTTTTGAAAACAGTCAAACTCATATTTCCATGGAAAAAGATCCGATATCACACCAGTAAGCAAAGCTAGAATCCGCAAATGAGCTCCAAATATAAAAAATCAGACGTATTTTATGCCATTTGGAAGTTCTGTAAGGAATCTATGGTGTAAAAATTATAGGAAAAAAAGCAATCAACCTATCATATCATGACAATTGTAAAGCTTATTCATGATTGGTATATTTTTTCTAGATTTCTTTTTTTCTTTTTCATTAGTTATAAACTCGCAGCCAGATTCCCAGAATTCCAGTTTCCCCGGAAGTTCTAAAAGTGACTTCATTTTTCCATTTCATACGAAACAAATCGATCATTGCTCCAGTGATGATGAAAGCCCTTCTTTTCAGTAACTCTATTTTATGGGTGGAAACCGTAAATTCAAAAGGAGCGTAATAAATATGGATTTGGAACGTAACGGAAAGGATGAAATGTGCACATAAGAAACTAGATTTTATCTTTTCAATACTTAGAAAATAACTCAACTATCATTTTTTATCATAAAAGATTTACCTAAGAGTTCTTTTTTATAGTCTCTTAAAAACAGAATGTTTTGTATTTCATCCCTTATTTCATGCTATTTTCTAAACGCAACGAAGCTGAAAATTCTAAATAAAAACAGTCAGATATATATACAATTA
The DNA here is from genome assembly GCA_013235015.1 of Araneus ventricosus. Classification (NCBI taxonomy): domain Eukaryota; kingdom Metazoa; phylum Arthropoda; class Arachnida; order Araneae; family Araneidae; genus Araneus; species Araneus ventricosus. The sequence continues at coordinate 448,909 of BGPR01000331.1, read as the reverse complement.
ATTAAGCAGTAATAAATAAAATTTAAGAATTGTTTTACCTTCATCTTCGTGTTTATGTATTTTTATTTCAAATTTATTTATCTTCTTTGTCATAAATGTTTATTCCATTTTCTTTTTAATTGGTAACTTCTTTCCTTTCATGTTCTTTATTTCTCTGTCACTCTTAATTTCTTTGTTCCATGTTTTAACATTTCATTTTAATAAAATCAACTTTTATAGAAAACAAATTATAAAAGTTTTAATTATTCTGCTGAAACTTCAAAATACATTATTTACACATGTTTAGCAAAATGTTGATATACCTCATTGAAGTTTCATTTAATAAACATAATAGACTTTTTTAGTGTTTTAAAGATATAAAAAGTGAACTGTAAATACCAACAGTGGTAACAACAGAATTTAAAAATACATTTTCTCATGAAATAATTTTAAGCAAGCTCAATGAACATTCGAAAACAGTATTTAAAAATTTTTAATACATTGAATGGAATTAAAACATGTGTATTTTTATTTCTTAAAATTTTCAATTCATTATTTCGGTAATTTCGGTTCTTTATTTTTCATCATTAACATATCTTAATCAATTTCCTTTGTTACTTTTATGTAGTATTGCTTTCTTCTGTTTTGAATCACCTCAACTGTAATGAATTTTATTGAGATGCTTTCTTATTGCTAAGATATCTGCATCAGACAGTATATTCCGTTTTCTTTATATTTAGGATATATTTTCTTTAAAAAAGTCAGAATGTGTGATATTTATAAATGTAGCAACAGTTTCAGAAATTTCATTTCTAACAAGAATGTCATCAACATTTCATTTTAATTGCGGAATTAAGAATTTTTGATTTTTCCATTTTAGTATTCCATTTCATAGCAAACAAAATTTTTATAACATCTTACAGAAATTCTTTCGTTTCTTCAGAACAAATTTCTTAATTGATTTTGAAATCTCAGTAGTTACTTTAATAATTTCATGAAAAAAGAAGCGAACTTTTATTTTTCTTCTTCCTTTTACTAATTCTATATCTTTTAAAACTTGAAAGAGTTAAATTATTTACTAAATTTGATATATTCTTTTATTTTTGACACTGGTATATGAGGTCACAGAAGGTTTTTGCTACCGATCAGCTAGGGTAAACATTCGATTTCTTTAGTTACTTAGTTCAGTTTATTAAAAACATCTTTCAATCTCATTCCACCATTTATAAAATATGATGTTTTCGCTCTGATGTGTCTCTATGAAAAATAAAACTATATCTAATTATGTAAAATCAAATACTGTCGAGTTCACCCATTCTAATATATCAAACGAACCATCGAAAACAGAACAGTTAAACAAATAACAGCTCTACATATCTATTCCAAAAGTATTTAAAGACTAGCTGGAAAAGACGTGTGCTTGCGGACGGTCTGACTTCTCTGATCAATATCAACAAAGGAAGTTCAGTCAAGTCAATCCCTAAATCGTTGGGTGAGATATTGGTCGATATCTTTGGACCGTCTTTCTCTGAAAAAAAATAAGCTTTTTCGACGAAAAAAATGGTTGATTTACGACTTCGTGTCAGAAGAAAAACTGGAAGCAGACAAGGAAGTGTCAGGAAGAAACAAAGACACAACCGAGGTTCACATATTTATCTTATTAGGACGTTTACAGAAAACTTTCTCGTATATATCTATTTGTGTCCGATGACGTGTCATTCGTTTAGAAAGGTAGAAATGCGAAATGAATCCGGTCTTTCACTTCTTGGATGCATGTGTATTAATATTGTTCCTTTCGCTGTATATTGCATAAATAAATTTATGTAATGATTCAAAATTATTCTTATGAAATATTTCATGTTTTTGCAATGTTTAGTGCAATCATTTTTTTCTATATTTTTCTATACCTATATAATCTTCATGCAATTCTAACATAATAAGCCAAGAATTTTCGATCGAAATCAGATCAATCAGTTTCTCATTCAATCATTCACAGTCATATGAAACTGATGCAGAATTCGTTCACTGGAAAAAATTTCTTTATTGATGAGGTTTCCATGTTCCATTATTTTCAATGTATCTCTTGTATAAAGGAGAATAGAAGATTAATTATACATTTATAAGAATGATAAAGTTTTTTTATTGTTTACTGTATATTCTTTATTATTTTATTTGCATTTTACAGTCTTTTATTTAATTTGCATAACATCATTTCCCATTTATTCTCAATTGATTTTATGAGTCATTTTGTACGCCCTGAAACTGATTATAATGAATAAAAGAAAATATAAACATCTCTACCAAAATATGTTGGAACGAATAAACTAGTGTTCGGAATTATGCTGTGAGGAGCGCTGAATTTCAGCACTTAACATGTTGTAGTTAATTGCTGTTCATCTATCATTCTTATTGTGACTTGACAAAGCCAATGTTTGCAACTTCATAAAGTAGCTGTCATAGTATATAAATTATGTCTACTTCTGCACCCTTCTGCAAATAGTTCAGAAATTTCTTATCCATATGTAAATATTTACTTTTCAATCATTGCTCGATTCTATTTTACTCCTCTCCGTACTTTCTATAATTGAAAGCATACATGGGACCACTTAAAAGTAAGTTTCCTGTGAATCGTAAACTGAGACAAAACATAGTTTCTTGGAATCATTTATTAGAAAAAATACAACATTTTTGCGCTACTTCTCAACCAAATGAACCATCGTTATTGTAACACTTGTTATACCTTGATCAATTTTTGGAAACCTATGTCGTAGAAGTCCGACGCCTGAGATTGGATCTGGCATGTGACAGCCGTCTCAGGTCTTCGTCACTTGGAAAATGCTCACCAATAACAACTCCTTCATGTGGGAAAAAAGATAGAAGACCCTGGCAGCAAGATCGCGGGCTATACTGGACTGTCAAACAACTCCCAGCGGAACTCCTTCAGCAGATGTTGTGCGCGCTGCGCTGTATTTGGCGACTGTCGTCGTGGATCAATACAACAGCACCACTTTGCTTCAGTGGCGCTGATTGCGGGGCAAAAATTTATAATCACCTAAAAGTACCCCGGAGAGACAATAAAATTTAAAAATTTAGTTCCAAAGTTAGATATCTTTCCCGGACACTTATTTTTTTATAATTCCTAGGTTTTAGGCAGCTAAAATTAAATAAAAAATTAATTTTTCCGCAGATAAAGGAGGAACGCCCCTTCCCCATCGATTCGCCGCCAGTGTCTTGTTCTGAACTGCCAATCGCAAATTATGCAATGAGGCACAGTAACCGTCAAAGTTCACCTCAGTGCCCCTAGGCAGGAAGTCAATGAGCAGAGCGCTCTTCCGGTCCTAGAAAACCATGGACATAAATTTCCTCGCCTTCATAGTCCGCTTGAATTGGATCCTGCACGCAGATCCACTGTGAGGCCAATGCATTGACTCCTGCTGGGTTTCCAGAGTGAAGTGAGCAACCAATGTATTGTCGCCTGTGACGATCCTGTCGAGGAATTCGTTGCTTTCATTATAATATCCGAAGATGTATTTGAAAGAACTTTTGGAATGTTCAGGATCTTTTCAAGCTTTTTGCGTAATTGCCTTACATGGGTTGGAAAGTGAGTTTTTTGTCAGAAATAACTTCTGAAAATTTCACTTCGCTAACATCATTGATGAGTTGACCGTACATCCTTTAATCCCAGGTTTTGGATAAATGCAACGTTTGCGGCAGAAGTTTAGGCGTGAAGGTTTGACTATGGGAAATGTGAACCCATTGAAAGAAGATCATTGTAGATTTTGCTTAGGGCTAATTGGAGTTGCAGTTCTATATAAACAATGTTATCTCCTGTGAAAGAGACTTGTAAGACTCCAACAATGATACCATTGATTTTGACCATATTTTCCCATTGAATTTTAGAGTACAAAGCATTACGTCAAGAACTGTCCTCAGAGGTACGCAGGTACGCCTTCCTCTTGAATAAAATAATTTGACAGTTTCTCTCCGATTTTAACTCTAAATTTTCTTAGTTTTAAAATTCTGAATAAATAATGGTAACTTCTTCGGCACCAACATGGCGCACAAATTATGGAGTAATAGATGCTTCGCGACGATGTCGTGCAACAAGGATAGGGATATCTGCGGTGAATGGATATGGAGTTCCAGTTCCGTAAATGTACAGAGACGGTTTTCTAGAATGCATTGTCGTGCATACTCCACGAGGTTGTGATGTATGAGAGACGGACTCCATCATGGATAAAATGTCTACCGTCGGAAATTGGCAACACCACCGATGCACCATCGTCTCATGGCATTTGGCCCATACACGAAACACAGCTGACGATTAATTTTGATCGGCATTACGTTCTGTGCGTTGAAAAACTATCACGGGCTTCATTTCGCAGGCAGCGAGCGGTCGCTAGAATGGCGTTGATGCAAGCGATTGGGAAATACCAACTATTGGATGCGATATACATGCCTGGAATCTACCTGGCATATGCCCAGAGCAGGCCCGAACAAAAGCGGGGCCTGGTGCAAAGTTGATTTATGGGGCATTGCAACAAATCCCGTGCACAAAAATAATTTATTGAATTTTTTTATTTATTACATTGCGCAAATTTGTATATTAAGGACTTAAGGAATGCATGAAAATGATACATGTCTAAAATATTTTTTAAAAGTTAACATTTCAATCTTAGAACTGTTCACAAATCAAATAACAAAAATTATTGCTTCATGAACTCATAAAATACAATTTGGAATGCGACTTGCTAGAATAAGGTAACAAACAATATGTTATTTTTGTTTCATTTTCTTACGTTCATAGCAAATTCGTTGATAATATAATCACAATTTAATTTTATACCTCATTCGGATTTGACAGATATCATGGCTAAGAAAATGAATCGTTCTTAACAGATGCTAAAACTCGAGTAATTTTTTTATTATTTTCAATCATGAGACAGATATTTCTGCGGATGCATTTGTAATTGGTAAGGTTAATATATTTTTCGGAACAATCACAAAATTTGCACACAATTTAAATAAATTATTTTAAGTAAATATTGTATTACAGTTCTTTGATTCTTAAATTCAGGTGTCGAATTCAACTACCTATTAAACTATTTCCTTTGTAGTTGTTAAAAGTAAATAGTATGAATGCCGATTCAAAATATTTTTCAAAACTATATTTTTAGTCAACAACATTTTCCTGTCAAGTCTTTTGCCGTTTCAACACAAATTGTTCTTGTAAACAAGGTCGGATTATCAAATAGGTAACTGCCTAGGCGTCCAATAACTTTAGGGGGGCTTCCAATACCTTACGATATTTTTGTGCAATATTTTCAAGGTAATTTAATTTAGTGTTTTCACTTAATTTACAAGAGCCGTATACTCGAACTTATTCGTTTAAATTTCAGAACATTTATACTTAGGAATTTTTTTTTCAAGGTTTCAATTTCGCGAGAAGATCAGTGTGATCCAGTTCGCTTTACCGTTTTTCTGGCTGCAAAATATCCCTACAAATTTTATATTAGATTATTTAGACTGTGTGACAAAAGTTTTGTAATTTTCTCACCATTCATTAAAAAAATTACTTAACTTTAAATTTCAGTTTTTTTTTATTTCTGAGATATTGAAACCAATCTCCTGAAGGTGATCGGCAAATTAAATAAACTTTTTTTATTTCAGTCTGTCTTAATATTTGCTTGTATGAAAAACAATGAAAAATATTTGGTTTTGAAACTGCGTAGGGAAGAAACTGAAACTTGTATTGCCTATAGGCCCGTTTAGGACTTAAACCGGCCCTGCTTGTATATGTACTTTCAGAGTCATCTACATCTTAAATTAACAGGCAATTGTTCTTGATGGCTCAAGCCTAGAGTGCAATCTAACAAAATTGTGAAATACTTAGCTTTCTTAACTAAATTTATTGTTTTCTTTTTAACTAAATATAAAAAATAGCCACTTTATAAAATTGTAGCCATTATTCGTACAAAATCACATACTAAACGTTGCGTTTCGTTTTTAACTATTTTTTTCATATTCTCTCTTAATAGTGTTTCTCAGTTTGGAAGTCTTCTCAGCTTGTAACAGTTCATGTGCAGCTTGTGAGGTATTCTAATCTTTCATGACTTTAAAGAATCCAACCTTGCCTTAGATTGGTAGACGTAAAACGTGCACAAATTGCATAATTATATTCAAATGTATTTATATTTGGATTTCCAAAAAAGAAGACATTTTTATTTTACAAAACCAGTCAGCGCTGCCTTCAGAAAATGCGGGGCCTAGTGGGGTTGCACCGTTCGCACCCCCCTCCGGCCGGCCCTGCATATGCGTTTGCCTCTCGTAATGCATCAGCTGCCATTTGTTGGCGTGCGGGAAATTTGCTTTCTTGATACGTCTCGTAGTATCGGCCATCTGGTACCAGAGTGATTTTTCAGGAATTTCAGTTTAGTACTGAATGGCCATCTTCTCCCAACCGATTGAGCGAATTTGCTGTAATAACACAGGTCTTCTTGAGAAATTTCATAAACAAGATTCATGGCGCTTTTTTTCGCTTCTAACCTTTACTGACGATATAGGTTTGCTGTGTCTCTGCTCCTGCGGCTCATCGTGGTATGGAAATGAGCGTTCGTTGGTTTAAGGCGTGAGTTGAGTGAAAAATTTTGAACAGCATTACATAAAAAAATTGATTAAATCCGTGAATATTGAACATAATAATTACTTAATAAATGAAATAAATTATTTCGTATTAATTCCCAGAAGTTTGATATTCGCATCCTGTGAATTGAATTCTTTTTATTGAAATACAATTGAAACATGCAAAACCGAAATTGATTTTTTTTTCCTAAGTGAACTTTCTGCTCATTTTACTGCCACAGACAATTATAAAAGTATATTTGAGCTTAGTTCTGGTTTTCTCTTTGATTTGTTTCTTTTAAATAAATGAAAGGAGTGTGAATGGTTTATTCCCGATAACAAAGTCTAAAAAAGGATGATTAAATAAAATAATTATAGATACTATGGATCTTCTTATTGTCATTCATTTTTCATACATATATGATAATTTTTTTCCAATATTTTGTTGATGCTTTCCATATAAGTATATAGGGAAGACCGGGCAAGTTGAGGCGAGAGGCAAGATGAAGAATGGCTATTTTAAGTTCCTATTACTCACACTTCGACACCATATGGATATTACTAGCGCTCCACACAGCTAGACAGAACGCCGCCCCATGCCCCTGTGCCTGATGCCATTACAGCAACTGAACCAGTTGGATAGACATGGGGCCCACACAGCTAGACAGTACACAATGAATTCACTGCCGCCATTTCGTTGCTTGTTAGATGATATTCGTGTTTTTTTGTCTGACGTGTTCTAATTTTCAAGACCTTCAACGTAAGATATCGTGGACTAACAACTAAGATATTTAGTTATTCTTTGCTATGCATGACTAACAGAGACAAAATGCTTTTCACAATCACTATTTATTTTTAACTTATTCTTGTTAATTCCACAACAAAAATCATAGACTTCTAGCGTTTCCGGTCGGGGAAAGTTAACGATCTTGTTATCTTGCCCAAAGTGCTTACTGTTTACTTTCTGATGTTTATATGATTTGTTTAATTTATTTGTATAATTTTCTTCAGCTGCATGATGATCCACAAATTGTTACATAACAATCTGTAAAGCGAGAGACCTACAGAAAATATTTTAACAAGTTTACCTATGAAATAGATGTTGGTTCAGAAAGAAACTCAGGAGGTGGAGAAAGAACTTTTAAAGCAACAAAGACAAGAAGCTCGGGGTGCTAAAAAGGAATTCTTAGAAAGAAACTGAAGTTTTATTCCTGTAAAAAAATTAATTAATAAATTAAGAAGCCCGAATTTCTGACACTCATGACGTCAGCTCAAACTTCCAAAGAAATTATAATGCAGTGTCCTGCATGTGATGAGATCTATGTTGACACTCCATCAGAACATTAGGTAGAAGGTTGTAAACGCCACACATGGCGAGGGCTGCTCAAACTTTGAAAGAGGAAAATTAGAGACTAATTTTCATAAATGTAAGACAATAGTTTTGAGTTATATTAATTTAACTATGAGATAACATTTTAAGCAAAATAACCCTTTCATTACACACTAATAAAGAAAAATTACTTAATAATTTTTAATTAATTTGTTTTATCTCCTATACCTTCTAAAAATAAAAATGTATTCAACTTTTATCAGAACTGCCATCTTGCCCCAATATTAGAGCAAGAAGACACTTTTGCTTTTTTTAATGGCAAAATAACTTTGATTATATAAAAATAAAAATTCATACATTTAGGTACAACACAATAAAAGGTCAATCTAATAATACATGCTAAGAAAAAACATTTGTCCATTGTCAATTTGTCCCTGTCTCCCCATATCAGTATTTTTTAAGGGAAAAAAAATGCGTCTAGACACTGAAATTTAAGAAATGGAATATAATCTAATTTATCGATTATCTGAACGAAAGTTAAATATATATACATTTCATTATCCAGGTTAGACAGACATCATGATTCTAAAAACCTGCTATTTTAAAAACTAAATTATGTTAAGTCAGTTAGTGCAATAGACACATTTCAATCTTTTTTCATCAACTAATTTAAAGTACTTGGAGATATAAAAAGAATCAACACTCTGCTTTCATTCGTACGAAAGGATTGTATTAAATTACTCATGCTGACTGAAGTACCTCGGAAAGTACCATTCAATAATACAATTTATGTATCGTGACTGTCATTGGATGTGAAAAGTTTCTGTAAAATATGCTGACTAACTGAATGAACTTCACTTGGAAAATTACTATATGAAGACCTTTTGATATTTACTTATTTAACTCTATTTATTTATGGCTTACAAGCATGGAACAAAAGAAAGGAAACTTTTTAAACTAACAAAATTAACAAGAAAGCATTAAAACTGTTCCTATATCTCTTGGATTTTAATTTCTCAAAATTATAATAATTTTTTACTCTTACTGCCTTCTGAAAAAATTCATTTAAAAATAAGATATTACAATGCCATATTTCTTAACGTTATTGCTTAAATTCAATAAATGAATTCTTAAACAACTCGATCGACTCTGTCGTTTCCATTCTTAATGACAACAGCAGAGTATTTAATATATTACCATTTCTTAATGCTTAACTTTTATTATTTTGTCTATTAGGATGTCCTTTAAAAACATTTATAGAAGACTTAATTCATTTCTTTTCTCGTGTCTCGCTCTTATTTGATCTGTTATCTTGCTGATAATATTGAGTACAAGTCTCCATACAATTGGTGAAAGCGGTGTTTAATTTCTTTTTCGTTTTGAGGAAGGTGAACCAACTGAAAAGAGATGCCGCTTACGAAGGAAAAACGAATATACATTATTCTGTTTTTTCTGCAGCTAATAAAAATCTAAAATGTAAATTTCGTCCCTAGTTACAGCGATATCTCCCATTATAATAATTTCAAGCCTTTAGGAATAACAGATATTAATCGTTTTTCTAACGACAGAGATTGATGCTATGAAAAATTTATTCAGAAGTGTTTTATTAAAAAATTAACAGAAAATTTAAAACAGTTAATTTTAGAATAATTCTGTTTCACATGTTTTTGCTGTTTCCATCACTATTAATAATAAATCAACTTTATTTAAATTGAACAAGATTACGTTCTCAAAAAAAGAAAAAATGTTCTACAATTATTCTATTATAATTTTGCTTTCCTAAAATCTTGAAAAATGTCAATAACTTTTTTTAAAATAAATCTAAAATGTTCCTTTATTAAAGTTACATTAATTTTATTGTTAGATAATACATTTATACACTCTATCAATTGAATTCACTATTCCACAACTTTATTTTATTCGTTTTCAGAATAAAAAATTAGATTAAGATAAAACTCTTATTTCGAAAATTTTCGATTCTCAGAGTTTTTTTCCAAAAAAAAAAGATGTTTGTTTTTCAAATTCTTCTTTTATTTGCAAATTGAAATTCAATGACTGAAAATCTCCGTAAAATTTCCAATTTCCAAACATGCTTTCTTGAAATAAAAAAAAATTTCGCTTACAAACCACAAAAGAATGAGATACAATATTTCCTCTGATGCTTATTTGTATTCGCTTTTGGTTCTTGATGCTAAACAAACTTCTCGTATCGCATAAAAATAAATTGAGAATTGATTGTTTCTGATCTCAATCTCTCGTGGTATTTATTTTCTGGGTAATATAAACCAAAATGGCATTGTAATTTATTTATGCATGGATTGGTACGCTTGCTTTGGTTATAACATATGGTAATGAAACGTATGCATCATCTATAAGCACAAAAGCTATTCATTTTTATGTCTCACAGTTTCTGCATGATCTTTGCTTTTTATAAAACCGAAAAAGTAGCGCATTCATTTTTTGATTATACTGACGCTTTATATCCTTATTAAATTTTGCACATCTGGCTGTGATAGTTTTCAGTTGCTTCAGTAAAGCATCGGAAATCTTAACCTTCGGTATTTCTTATTTCCAAACCAAAAGAATAAAAAAATTATGCAGACGGTGACGCACTGCAAATGACCAAATTATTATAATTAGTTGCAGAGAAAGACTGGTTGTTTTCTAAGCTAAGCTGTAAATACTGTAATGAAAATAATATAAATACATGAGCTGTGCAACAACGTATTGTTATTATCAATTTCTTCACAGAAATTTAATTCAATCCTTTGCAGCTTTAAGTTTTGCTTTTTTTATTTCCTTTCTTCCTTTTCTTTTGTTTTCGTGGTAAAACAATGTACCAAAATATTGAAATATTTATAGCTGGGATAACATAGCTGTATATATGGTTTATGGTTTATAATGTCCGAATAGGTTGATAATTTGCATAATTCCATTCATACGTAGTCCAGAAATTTTAATTTCTTCTGCATGTAAATAAGGACATTCAACTATATAAATTCAAAAGTTACTATTGATTAATTAAACAATTACTAAAGGGTAAATTACCATTTCGGTTCAAATTAGTATTCAATAACACTGATAACTCGATCAATGCAAAGAGAAAGTACTTTAATAGTCTTAGAATCCGTCATTGAGATTTTGATGAATGTCCACGCTTTAAACCTGATCGTAATCCGAAAAAAAAACATTTTTGGAATTAGTCCCGTCCCTCGGTCAGTGTGCCTCTCTGTCTCTGAATACGATAATTCAAAAGCAGACAAAAATTTTAGCTCTCGATTAGATTTTGGGTGAAATCCGTTTACGGGAAGTCGGTCTGTTCGTCTGTGTAAATACGAAGACTCTATCTCAAAAACGCAACGATCTACGTGGATGAAATTTGGCACATAGTTTTATCACCAGGGCTTTAAAACAAATTAATATCAAATTCTGGAACAAATCTGTTAACGGTTTGGCTGTATATCATGTAAACACGATCAACTCAAAAATACAACGAGTAACAAAAGCATAATTTAGTATATGGTTTTGATTCCAAAGTAGTAGATATATGTCGGGCCTAGTTGGTCAAAAGGAAGAGGATCAAAATGCGTACTCTATACCAACACTACAGCATACCCCGAACTCGGAACCTAGACTGCTGCCTGTAGGTTGGATGGGTATGTGTGAATCTATTGAAAAGCAAAAAAAAATTGCATCAAGAGGTATAAAAACACATAAAAGGGAACTTAATTATACATAAACAGAGGACGATATAATGATACCTAGATAGTTACAAACCGAATATAATATAGAATACATACAAGAGGAGTTATCAGACGAGTGGAGTGAAAGGGTAGTGTTATCTCGAGTTACACTGGTGCATACAGTTTCAGCCCTCCCATATGACTCGGGGCTGTTAGTGTTGTTCGATACGACGTTAAAGAAAAGTAGATAATGTATTGCAACCAGTTACATCGAGGATTACATTCGTAACCATCCCACAATATGTGGAGTTGTTTCCTGTGTTCTGTCTTGTTAATTTTACTTAGGGTTTACTGAAATGTTAACAGAGAATTGTTTCTCCGGGCTTAGCAGTGATGTGAAGGGTGAATTTTTCGAATGAAGAGTTAGTGTTAGCTGGCTGCTGTTCTTAAGTTAGGACGTCCTGCTGCTCTACTCTGTATCCGTCAAATTTCTGGTTCCGGGAGTTGAGTCTGTGGAAGTGTCTATTTCTAGATCTGCGTCGGTGTTGTAGTTTTGACTTTTAATTAGGTCTTCGTTAGTCGATAGGAATTTGATGAGATGATCAATTTTTCGTCTTGAGATTTTTCTGGACAGGGCGCTCTTCCACCAGTGGATGATGTTGCCTATTTCCCCACATCCGCAATAGTCTGTTGGATGGAGACCTAATCTCTTTTAAGTACCTGGGGAAGGGCCCGTGGTCAGTGGCAAATTGGATGCATTCTCTGGACCAGTGCAGCTGTTTGTTTGATGTTTGCGGTGTAATGTTGTAAACATATCTCCAAGTCTCACCATTATCTCACTCAGCACGCGAGAGGGAGAGCTGCAGTAGTTGGTTCTTTAAGTAGCTTTTTCGGAGTGAAAGTTGAGGAAACATAACTCCCCTGCGAGTAACGGTATGTGAATGTCTTCAGTCAATAAATCATGTTAGACAGGTATATTGGAATTGTATTGTAATTTCGCTTTGGTATTATAGTTTAATTTTGTTCAGTTACCTATTTATCCCCAACAGAAGTTAGAAAAGAAGATATAGATAGCATAACTTGCTGATTTTTCTAACACTATTACGCGCTACTAATTGTTTTAAAATGTTTAAGATGATCAGTGCTTATATACGCCTAATAATCACAACCACTTTCGTTTTCCTTTAAGTAATGAAATTTGCCGTCAAAACAATTAATTACCTAAATAAAAGTACGTTTTCTTTCTGTACACTCGTTTTTAGCAATTAGCTATACACTTTTTAAAGATTTAAGTTTTTTAGATGCAGCATATTTTTGCTTATTTAAGAATAATCCAGCTGATCATAATCAAGCTGAAATTTATTATCTTTCAATTTATGATGTCGAACACAAAATCAATGAACAGCTAATATACGACAAGCTATAAAATACTGAGAGGCTAAGATGTAAATTTTGGTCAAGAAATGCACTAGAAAGGCAAAAACGATACAAGACTCAATACATGGCCAGATCAAAAAATAACAACAAATAAGAAATAAGCTTTATTCACTAAATACGTTGCGAAGAGATACGATCTCTTTTTATATCCTTCTTCATCAAGTTGTAAGCACTTAACCGATAATGGCAACTGCAGCTTTCAGCAAAGCTTCCATTAGGACAAGCTATTCCTCCCTTTGAAGCTAATGACTATTGGAGAGTAATTAGATGGATAACAAGGCATGAAATTTTGGGAAATGCTGATTGAATACACCCGAAGAAACCATTTAATATCATATTTATGCTGAATAATGTTTTCACTGTATCTTCTCAGGAATTCCAACACCATTTCAAAGTAAGTCCCAAAATAAGTCCCCAAATTTGATTATCGTTTTCTTAACTACTTTTCTCACAACTACCTGAATAACGAAAAAACTATTCTTAAGACTTGGTTAATATATTTTGGGGAATAAAACATATATTCTTCCTTATATTCTTACGTAGTACAAGGCAGGTAGCTTCCACTCTCTAACAGAGAATTGCTAAGCTATAAAAACCATGTCAATAAAAAAAGAAAAAGGAATTACTAGAAAATATGTGCAGGAAAGGATAATAATAATCACATCTTCGTGCAATTCGTAGATGTATTTAAAATTTATATATTTAAAATAATTTGGTAAAAAAACCTTCACCGAGTCCTCCAGCCTCAACCTCTCGACCGATTTTGACAATTATTTTTTCATTTACGTCTAGATATGTCATCAAGGGACCCCTTCCCCCCACATTTATGAAAGAAATAGAAAAATCTCTTCTCCACCATACATTCTCTATATGTTTTTTCGATTTCGTTCAAAAATGGAGGTTGGTGGGGGTTGATGACCTCTGATGGCATATCTAGACGTCATAAGCTTTCATATGAAATAAAAATTGTCGAAATCGGTAGGTAGTTGAGGCTGGCGAACTGTCCAAAGGTTTTTAACCATAGAAAAAATTCTTTACCGAGTCCGCCAGACTCGACCACCCGACCGATTTTAACAATTGTTATTTCATATGAAAACTTATGACGTCTAGATATGTCATCAAGGGTCTCCTGCCCCCCATTTTCGAATGAAATCGAAAAAACTCTTTCCCACTGTACATTCTCTATGGGAAAAAACCTTGGACAGGTTTTTTTTTCCTCTTTTCGATCTCTTTCGAAAATGGAGGAGAGGGGCACATGCGACCATTGATGACATATCTATACGTCATATCCTTTCAAATGAAAAAAAATATCGAAATCGGTCTGGTGATTGGGGTTGGGGAATCTCTGAGGGTTTTACCATATTATTGTAAATATATAGATCCCAACAGTTCCATCACAATGGCGTGTCAAAAACATTGTAAAATACCTATTGTAGGTGATGGAAACTGTTTAGTTTCATTCTGTATTTATGGATCTGAAGTCTTTTATGCCGAAATTCGTGAAAAATTTATACATACCATTACAACTAGATGAGGTTTATTGAAAGATTTTACAATTTTAAAGGAATCTGTTGTCTACAATTATTATGAAATCTACTATGGTTTTATGGTCTGTTCCATTGATCTTCATGCTGAAGTGAAAAAAGTAGTGGCTGATAGCCTCGAAGCAGCGAGGTTGCAGGGGTAGTGCTGAGCAAAGTGGGTGGTCGCCGCGAACCCCCTCCCCCCCCGGAGGCCGTTGAGAGCGACTAGTAGGCATTCAGAATTATCAAATTAATGCTTAATTAATCAAAGATTATTTCAATTCAAAGTCGAAATGCATCAATAAATCAGTTTAAGGAAAAAATTGATGACAGATATTCAACTAAAAATTGTCATAACTAAGCAACATGTTACCATTAATATCCTATAGCCATATGGATGGAAACCAAAAAAAAAAAATACGATAATTCGTAAATTTTAGTTAATAATTTTAAAACGCGATTAAATTTCGAAATTCGAATAATATCATATTGAAGATGAAACATTCTGAATTTTTTAAAAAGTAAGTCCTGTATAATGTATTTCATAAGAATGTAACAGATTTTGGTGTTTTGTGTAAATATAAAGAGGAAGTAGATTTTAATAAAGAAAATGATGCTTAAATTTCGTACGTGGACAGAATTAAGGGGTTATTATATTTTGTACGTAATAAAACAAAATATAATAACCCCTACATTTATATCAAATTCATATACCATAACTAATTCTATCTACAATTATTATGTTGGTTGATTTTTAGGTTGTTTTCTTAAAGTTCTAAATTTTTTAAAGCTGGTATATATATATATATATATATGTAATAATCTCACTTAATTTTATTTCAAATTCTAATATTTATATTTTAAAGTCTTAATGTATTGCAAAATCACTTTCCTTAAACTCCAGTTTCGTTCTATTTCCCGCTCTGGAGGTATAATAAATCTCTGGTTTTGACATATTTATTGCTAAAAGAATATTCTAATCGTTTCCACGCGCACACAACTCGCGAAATCAGCGACTTATTGTCGCCACGAATTTTCCCTAAAACACTTACGTAATATACTAAAAATAGCTATTATTCCCTTCACTTTTATCACATGTCTATCTGTTAAAATCCGTACCTGAGAAAAAGCAGGGATATTCTGTTCACTTTTGGCTTAAAACTTAAACGAAGATGTACGTACATTTCGTCACTCTCCGATAATAAAAATGAAATTAGTTAATAACTCGGCCTGTTTAATCATTTCACGACTACAATTACGAATTCATTTCAAGAGTCGACAGGATGATTGTTGCGAACGGGAAAAAATTTTAAAAATGCAAAAATTAAAAACGAAACAACGTAATGGAGAGTGGCGGTGAATAACAAAAAATGACCAAAATAACTTCTAATAGTGCCTCCTGAAAAATCAACACCAGATTCTTGGTACTTTTTCTGATGTCCAGAAATGCAGCTGCCAGCAATAAAATTCCGTAATGCAAAGTCAAATCCTCCGCCACATTTGTTATACAAAGTGATTTAGCTGTCATCGATTCTCTACTCCAGAAGAATGTGCCAAATTTATCACCTGTCTAGAGTTACAGCGAAGCCTGAGCGTCTACAACGCAAAGCAAATGTTCAATGGCCAGTGTTCGGGGAAAAAGTGTTTGTGCGTTAAGAATTCATCAAAAAAATTATCCCTTCCACAAAAAATATTTTGTCTTCAACCAGTGTGCTCTCGGCTACATATAATATCAAAGAAAGTTTGTGTACAAGTGCATCTGATTCAAATAATATCAACAAATTTATGCTAAAATTCCTCGACTTGGTGCACCAAAAAATATAACTCTTATCGATAATTGTTTAATTCTCCACTGTTGATTATTAATTGATTTTCATTTTCATATTTGAAAAAAAAAATTATTTGGTGTTGTTCTGTATTGATTTATATTTTATGATTGATCATAAATTGATATGAAATTGCATTTGAAAAAAAGTTAGAGTGTCCATATGAAATTTTGAAATTTAAGGTATTCATGCTGAATATAAGATATTTTACAAAGAAATATCAATTTTAAAAGTTTGGTTTTATTATGTTTTCAATCATATGTTTCATTCGATATAATAATTTTTGACATTAATTTAAAAAGTGAAATTATTCTTGTTTTGATTTTGAAATTTATTTTGCTGATAGCGGTGCTATAATAAATGTGGAGGTATAAGATAGGCTTTATTAAGAATAAGAAATATTCACTTAAAAATTTTGAGCATTACTTTGCAAAGTTTAAGTGGCAAATTTGATTTATTCACAGATTTGATTTGTACATAGTTTGTTTTTGTGCATCTCTTATATTTTGAAATGAAATCCCATGCGAATCTGAAAATAACATCTTTCGATTATGGTTATAATAGGAAATGCTACTTAAAAAAATGGCCTTAAATATTTATAAAGTAAACTTAGTTTAAAATGCTATAAATTTTATAATTCACATAAATTTTAATTGTTTCATAAATTAATTTTGTTTAAAATCAGGTTTAGATGTGTTGTTAGAGTATGGCAAATAATTTATATTACATGACTTAAAAGAAAAATAAATGAAACAAATTTTACTATACTCAGAGATATAAATAATGAATAAACAAAATGAAAAAAATAATAACGCCAACTCCCTCCATTCTGAGGCCTCGGGAGATCAGTTCTTGTACTCTTTCGACTGCTATAACAGATTGAGAGTGTAGTTAGGTTGTTAAAAAATAAAAAGAAACAATTTTCTCGGGGAATTTTGCGATGTGGATTAGTACAGAGTTTGACCATCAAAACCAAAAGTGCTCATCTCTGCAGGCTATAATGTCCTATCGTATCTTTCTTCCTAAACAGAAAATTCTTCACTTTATAATAAATTAAGTCATAATTTTTAATTGCCATACTACCACATGACACTTAAGAGCATTTAAATTTCTGAAAAAGAAAAAAAAAATTAAAGAACATTTAAATTTCCTGATTTCTAAAAAAGAAAAAAAAAATTAAAGAACATTTAAATTTCCTGATTTCTAAAAAAGAAAAAAAACTCGAAACAATGTATATTTTAGAATTATATATCAATGTTTTTTATTTGTTTACATTTAGAGTTTTTTCAGGTATCAAGAATCTTCAAGAATTTTTACAGGCAGTATAAGAGTTTACATTTGTTCATATTAATGTTGTTATAAAGTACATTTGAAATTATTTTCAAGTTTATGATAAAGTGAAGGGAAAAATTTTATAAGAATTCTATTTTTAATTTTAATTTCTTATTTGGGCAACCCTGTAAGATACGGTTGTGTGTCAAGGGCCCTGGCGCACACACGCGTCTTGCGGAGGGGGGAAATTGTAATAATCTCACTTAATTTTATTTCAAATTCTAATATTTATATTT
>BGPR01000331.1:409564-430917 GCA_013235015.1 Araneus ventricosus | reverse complement strand
AATTATAATATTCCTAGGCCTCTCAACTGGTACTTTTTCCTTTTTTTGGTATCCTTAAAACTCTGCCAAGTCTGCTGCATGGTCCTCTTTCGTAATCATTAACGTTTTAACCAAGTCCGCCTGTTTTGGCGCAATCATTTTCTCGTGGCCATGGATTTAATATTCCATAATAAAATGAAAATTAGAATATAACTCGGCCTGTTTTTTGTTTAACTGACTACCAACGATACATTTCATATATATATATATATATATATATATATATATATATATATTACCAGCTTTTAAAAATTTAAAACTTAGAAGAAAACAACCTAAAATCAATAACTAATAATTGTAGATAGAATTAATGACTAATGATGAATTTGATATAAATGTAAGGGGTTATTATATTTTGTTTTATTACATGACAAAATATAATAACCCCTTAATTCTGTCCACATACGAAATTTAAGCATCATTTCTTTATTAAAATCCTACTTCCTCGTTAATTCACAAAACACAAAATCATGTTACACATTCTTATGAAATACATTATACAGGACTTACCTTTTAAAAATTCAGAATGTTTCATCTCACTAATGTAAATTATTTCAATTTCGATTTATATACGGTTTTAAAATTATTACATTTACGAATTATCGTATTTTTTTTTGGTTTTCCATCCATATGGCTATAGGATATAATGGTAACATAGTTGCTTAAGTTGTGAATTTTAGTTGAATATCTGTCATAATTTTTCCTTACGTGATTTATTGTAGCATTTCGACTTTAGAATGAATAATCTTTGATTAAATTAAGCATTAATTTGATAATATCGTTCTAATGCCTAGTCGCTCTAACGGCCTCGGGAGGGATTCGCGGCGACCACCCTGCTACTCAGCACTACCCTGCAACCTCGCTGCTTCGGGCTATCAGCCACTACTTTTTTCTTCAGTGAAGATCAATGAACAGACCATAAAACCATAGGTAGATTTCCTAGTAATTGTTAGACAACAGATTCCTTTAAAATGTGTAAAATCTTTCCAATAAATACTCATCTAGTTGTAATGGTATGTATAAATTTTCACGATCGGATAAAGACTTTCAGAATCCATAAATACAGAATGAAACTAAACAGTTTCCATCACCTACAATAAGGTATTTTACAATGTTTTTTGACACGCCATTGTAGATGGAACTGTGGATCTATATATTTACAATAATATGGTAAAAACCCTCAGAGATTCCCCAACCCAAATCACCAGGCCGATTTTCGATATTTTTTTTTCATGAAAGGATATGACGTATAGTATAATCAATGGTCGCATGTACCCCTCTCCTCCATTTTTCGAAAGAGATCGAAAAAGAGGAAAAAAACCTGTCAAGGTTTTTCCCATGAAAGATGTACAGTGGGGAAAGGAGTTTTCGATTTCATTCCGAAAGATGGGGGCAGATGCTTATGCATATCAGAGGCGTCATCAACCCTCATAGTAAATAACAATTGATTAAAGGTAGGGTCGAATTGGTCGGAATCTACGGTAAAAGATTTTTCTAGGTTAAAAACCTTTGGACAGACTGCAGCCTCAACTACCTACGATTTCTTAATTTTTTATTTGCTGTGAAGCTTATGACGTCCTAGATATGCCATCAGGTCCAACCCCACCAACCTCCATTTTTTTTGAACGTCGAAAAAAACATATAGAGAATGTATGGGGAGAAAGAATTTTTTCTATTTCTTTCATAAATGGCGGAAGGGTCCTTGATCATATCTAGACGTAAATGAAAAAATAATTGCAATAAAATCGGTCGAGGTTGAGGCTGGAGGACTCGTGAGGTAGTTTTTACCAAATTATTTTAAATATATAAATTTTAAATACATCTACAGGTACTGAAGATGTGATTATTATATCCTTTCCTGCACATATTTCTAGTAATTCCTTTTCTTTTTTTTATTGACATGGTTTTTTATAGCTGCAATTCCTCTGTTAGAGAGTGGAAGCTTCTGCCTTATACGTAAGAATATAAGGAAGAATATATGTTTTATTCCCAAATATATTAACCAAGTCTTAAAATAGTTTTTCGTTATTCAGGTAGTTGTGAGAAAAGTAGTTAGAAAAGCGATAATCAAATTTAGGGGACTTTATTTTGGGACTTACTTTGAAATAATTAATTTAAATTCGAAGATACAGTGAAAACATTATTCAGCATAAATATGATATTAAATGGTTTCTTCGGGTGTATTCAATCAGCATTTCCCAAAATTTCATGCCTTATTATCCATCTAATTACTCTCAATAGTCATTAGCTTCAAAGGGAGGAATAAGCTTGTCTAATGCGACTTTTGCAAGCTGCAGTTGCCATTATCGGTTAAGTGCTTACAACTTGATGAAGAAGGATATAAAGAGATCGTATCTCTTCGCCAACGTATTTGAGTGAATAAAGCTTATTTCTTATTTGTTTGTTATTTTTGATCTGTATTACATGTATTGGGTCTTGTATCGTTTTTGCCTTTCCTGAGTGCATTTCTTGACCAAAATTTACATCACCAGCCTCAGTATTTTATAGCTTGTCATTATATTAGCTGTTCATTGATTTGTGTTCGACATCATAAGAAAGATAATAAATTTCAGCTTGATTATGATCAGCTGGATTATTCTTAAATAAGCAAAATATGCCATCTAAAAAAAAACTAAATCCTTTTAAAAAGTGTACTAGCTAATTGCTAAAAGCAGGTGTGAGAAAGAAAAAACGTACTTTTATTTAGGTAATTAATTGTTTTGACAGCCATTTACTTAAAGGAAAACGAAAGTGGTTGTGATTATTAGGCGTATATAAGCACTGATCATCTTAAACATTTTAAAACAATGAAATAGCGCATAATAGTGTTAGAAAAATCAGCAAGTTATGCTATCTATATCCTTCTTTCTAACTTCTGTTGGGGATAAATAGTAACTGGAACAAAATTAAACTATAATACCAAAGCGAAATTACAATACAGTTCAATATGCCTGTCTAACATGATTTATTATCTGACTGAAGACATTCACATACCGTTACTCTATGTTTCCTCAACTTTCACTCGAAAAAAAGCTACTTAAGACCCAGCCCACCGGCTCTCCCTCTCATTGCTGGAGTGAGATAAATGAGTGAGACTTGGAAATGTTTACAACATTACACCGCAAACATCAAACAAACAGCTGCACTGGATTCAGAAGATGCATCAATTTGCCACTGACCACAGGCCCTTCGGGTGCCCAAAAGAGATTAGGTCTCATCCAACAGACTATTGCGGATGTGGGGAAATAGGCAGCATCATCCACTGGTGGAAAGAGCCTTACCATCGAAAAATCTCAAGACGAAAAAAAGGTGATCATCTCATCAAATTCCCTATCGACTAACGAAGGCCTAATTAAAGTCAAAACTTGCTACAACACCGACACCAGATCTGAAATAGACACTTCCACAGTTTTCAACTCCGGAACCAGAAATTTGACGGATGCAGGTAGAGCAGCAGGACGTCCCAGAACCAGCAGCCAGCTAACACTAACCTTCATTCGAAAAATTCACCCTTCACATCACTGCTAAGCCCGGAGAAACAACAATTCTCTGTTAACATTTCAGTAAACCTAAGTAAAATTAACAAGACAGGGGTACAGGAAACAACTCCACATATTGTGGGATGGTTACGAATCTTTTAATCTCGATGTAACTGGTTTGCAATACATTATCTACTTTTCTTTAACGTCATCAGACAACACTAGCGAGTCATATGGGAGGAATGAAACTATACCACCAGTGTAACTCGGAATATACCCTTTCACTCCTCGATGATATCACTATTTGTATGTATTCTATATTATATTCGGTTTGTAACTATCTAGGTATCATTATATCCCTCTGTTTATGTATAATTAGTTCCCTTTTATGTGTTTTCCTCTTGATGCAATTTTTTTTTTTGCTTTTCAATAGATTCACACATACCCATCCAACCTACAGGCAGCAGTCTGGGTTCGAGTTCGGGGTATGCCAGGTGTTTGTATAGAGCGCATTTTGATCCTCTTCTTTTTTGACCAACTTCATTTGACATATATCTACTACTTTGAATCAAAACCATATACTAAATTATTACTGATACTCGTTGTATTTTTGAGTTGATCGTATTTTACATGATATACAGCCAAACCGTTAGCAAGATTTGTTCAGGAATTTTGATATTAATTTGTTCCTGAAAGCCTGGTGATAAAACTATGTACTTAAATTTCATCCACGTGATCGTTTGCGTTTTATCAGTCTTCGTATTTACAGACAGAACAGACCGACTTCCGTGACAGTTTCACCCAAATCTAATCAAAGGAATAAATTGCATCTGCTTTTTGAATTATCATTATTCAGAGACAGAGGCACACTGACGAGTTCGGACTAATTCCAAAAATGTTTTTTTCGGATTGCGATCGGTTTAGCGTGGACATTCATCAAGAGTATCGGCGGATTCTAAGACTATTGAAGTACTTTCTCTTTTGCATTGATCGAGTTATCAGTGTTGTGAATACTAATTTGAACCAGAAATGGTAATTTACCCTTTAGTAATTGTTTAATTAATCAATAGTAACTTTTGAATTTATATGGTTGGATAATCCTAATACATGCAGAAGAAATTAAGATTTCTGGACTACGTATGAATGGAATTATACAAATTATCAACTATTCGGACATTATAAATATAAAAACTTCATATATGCAGCTATGTTATCCCAGCTATAATATTTCAATGTTTTGGTACATTGTTTACCACGAAAACAAAAGAGAAAGGAAGAAAGGAAATAAAAAAAAATAAGCTTAAAGCGCAAGTTGAATTAAATTTCTGTGAAGAATTGATAATATACGTTGTTGCACAGCTCATGTAATCTTATATTATTTCATTACAGTATTTACAGCTTAAGCGAAAACAATGATCTTTCTCTGCAACTAATTATAATAATTTGGTGTTTGCAATTGCATCACCGTCTGCATAATTTTTATTCTTTTTTGGTTTGGAATACCGAGGTTAAGATTTCAAATGCTACTGATAACTAGAAAACTATCACAATAGATGTGCAAAATTTAATAAGGATATAAGCGTCAATTATAATCAAATGAATGCGCTACTTTTCGGTTTTATAAAAGCAAGATCATTACAGAAACTGTGAACATAAAATGAATAACTTTTATTGCTTATAGATGATCATACGTTTCAATACTACATGTTATAACCAAAGAAACGGCTATCAAAACATAAAATAAATTACAATGCCATTTTTTGGTTTATATTGCAGAAAATAAATACCACGAGAGATTGATCAAACAATCAATTCTCAATTTATTTTTTTTATACGTGAGAAGTTTGTTTAGCATCAAGGTGAAAGCGAATACAAATAAGCATCAGAAATATTGTATCTCATTCTTTTGTGGTTTTATGGCAGAAATTTTTTTATTTCAAAGAAAGCATGTTTGGAAATTGGAAATTTTACGGAGATTTTCAGTCATTGAATTTCAATTTGCAAATAAAAGAAAATTGAAAACAAAACATCTTTTTTTTGGAAAAAACTCTGAGAATCAATTTTCAAATGAGTTTTATCTTATTAATTTTTATTCTGAAAACAATAAAATAAAGAGTTATTAGAATAATTGAATTCAATTGATAAGTGTATAAATGTATTATCTAACAATAAAATTAATGTAACTTTAATAAGGAACATTTTAGATTTATTTAAAAAAAGTTATTGACATTTTCAAGATTTTAGAAAGCAAAGTATAATAGAATAATTGTAGAACATTTTTTTCTTTTTTTTGAGAGCAATAATCTTGTTCAGACAAATAAAAGTTGATTTATTATTAATAGTGATGGAAGTAAAGAAACATGTGAAACAAATTATTCTAAAATTAACTGTTTCAATTTTCTGTTAATTTTTTTAATAAAACACTTTCACGAATAAATTTTTCATAGCATCCAATCGTTAGAAAAGGCTTGATTAATATCTGTTATTCCTAAAGGCTTGAAATTATTATAATGGGAGATATCGCTGTAACTAGGGACAGAAATTTACATTTTAGATTTTTATTAGCTGCAGAAAAAACAATGTATATTCGTTTTTCCTTTAAATAAGCAGCATCTCTTTCAGTTCAAAGTTCACCTTCACTCAAAAGCGAAAAAGAAATTAAACACCACTTTCACCAATTGTATGGAACTTGTACTCAATATTATCAGCAAAGGTAACAGATCAAATAAGAGCAAGACACGAGAGAAAGAAATGAATTAGAATACTTCACATAAATGTTTTAAAGGACTCTAATAGACAAAATAATAAAAGTTAAGCAGAAATGGTAATATATTCAAAATACTCTGCTGTTGTCAGAATGAAACGACAAGAATCCCGTCAAGTGTTTAAAATTCATTTATTGAATTTAAGCAATAATAACGTTAAGAAATATATTGTAATATCTTATTTTTGAATTTTTTCCAGAAGGCAGTAGAGTAAAAAAATTATTATAATTTTGAGAAATTAAAATCCAAAGAGATATAGGAACAGTTTAATGCTTTCTTGTAAATTTTGTTAGTTTAAAAAGTTTCCATACTTTTTTGTTCCATGCTTACATAAAGCCATAAATAAATAGAGTTAAATAAGTAAATATCAAAGGTCTTCATATAGTAATTTTCCAAAGTGAAGTTCATTCAGTTGATCAGCATATTTTACAGAAACTTTTCACATCCAATGACAGTCACATGGTATTATTGAATGGTACTTTCCGAGGAGGTACTTCGTCAGCATAGTGGTGCTTCTGATCCTTTCAGTACGAATGAAAGCAGGTGTTGATTCTTTTTTATATCTCAAGTACTTTGAATTAGTTGGTGAAAAAGGTAAAATGTGTCTATTGCACTAACTGACTTAACATAATTTAGTTTTTAAAATAGCAGGTTTTTTAGAACATGATGTCACTATCAACCTGGATAATGAAATGTATATATATTTAACTTTCGTTCCAGATAGTCGATAAATTAGATTATGTTGACTCTTAAGAATTTCAGTGTCTAGACGCATTTTTTTATAAAAATGCTGATATGGAGACAGGGACAAATTGACCAATGGACAAATGTTTTCTTAGCATGTATTATAGATTGACCTTTTTATTGTGTTGTACCTAAATGTATATAATTTATTTTTACTGTCAAAATTCATACATTAAAAAAGCAAGTGTAACTGCTTGCTTATCTTACCCAGTAGAGATAGCAGTTCTGATAAAGTTGAATACATTTTATTTTTAGAAGGTATAGGAGATAAAACATTAATTAAAATTATTAAGTAATTTTCTTTATTGAGTAATGAAAAGGGACATTTTGCTTGCTTAAAGAAATGTTATCTCATGGATTCACCAAATTAATATAACTCAAAACTATTGTCTTACATTTTATGAAATGATATAAATTTTCCTCTTTTGGTAGCCCTCACCATATGTGGCGTTTACAATATCTAATGTTCTGATGGAGTGTCAACATAAGTCTGCTCACATGCAGGACACTGCATTATATGGCAATTTCTTTGGAAGTTTGACTGATGTGTCATGAGTGAAATTCGGGCTTCTTAATTTATTAATTAATTTTTACGAATTAAAACTTTGTTCTTTCACAGAATTCCTTTTTTAGCACTGACTTCTTGTCTTTATTTGCTTTTAAGATTCTTTCTCCACCTCCACAAGTTTCTCTGAGCCAACATCTAGAGTAAACTTGTTAAGAAAATAATAATATTTTTCTACCCTTAGGTCTCTCCTTTACAGATTTGTTGTAATTTGTGGATCATCAATACAGCTGAAGAAAAATTATGCAAATAAATTAAACAAATCAATATATAAACATCAGAAATGAAATGATAAGCACTTTGGGCAAGATAACAAGATAGATTAACTTTCCCCGACCGGAAACACTGAAGTCTATGATTTTGTTGTGAATTAACAAGAAATAAGTTAAAACAAGTGATTGTGAAAAAGCATTTGTCTCCTGTGGTCATGCGCAGCAAAAGAGCAACTAAATATCTTAGTTGTTAGTCACGATATCTTACGTTGAAAGATTTAGTAGAACACGTCAGTTAAAAAAAACACAATCATCTAACAAACAACGAGAAATGGCGGCAGTGAATTCATTGTGTACAATCTAGCTGTATGTGGGCTATATCTATCGCTAGTTCGGTACTGTATTAGCATCCATAGGGGCATGGGCGGCGTTCTGTCTAACTAATATTGAACTAGTAATATCCATATGGGTAAATAAAGTGTAGTGTAGGAACTTAAATAGCCGAACAATATGTCTCACTCAACTTGCGGTCTTCCTATATACTTATATGACATCAACAAATATTGGAAAAAAAAATTATCATATGTGTATGAAAAATGAATGACAATAGAAGATCCATATTATCTATAGTATTTTATTTAATCATCCTTTTTTAGACTTTGTTATCGGGAATAAACCATTACTGCCTTTCATTTTATTTAAAAACAAATCAAAGAAAACTGAAACTAGCTCAAATAACTACTTTTATAATTGTCTGTGGCAGTAAAATAGGCGAAAGTTCACTGCCAGAAAAAAATCAATTTCGGTTTTGCATTGACAATTGTATTTCAATAAATTCAATTCACAGGATGCGAATATCAAACTGCAGGAATTAATACAATAATTTATTTCATTTATTAAGTAGTATTATGTTCAATATTCACGGTTATCAATTTTTTTTATGTAATGCTGTTCAAAATTTTCACTCAACTCACGCCAACCAACGAACGCTCATTCCATACCACGATGACGCAGGAGCAGAAGACAGCAAACCTATATCGTCAGTAAGGTTAGAAGCGAAAAAAAAAGCGCCATGGTGTTTATAGAATTTTCTCAAGACCTGTGTTATTACAGCAAATTCGCTCCAATCGGTTGGAATGGCCGGTGCTAGTACTATTGCGAAATTCCTGAAAAATCACTCTCGGTACCAGATGGCGGAAATACTACGAGACGTATCAAAGTAAATTTCCCATACGCCAACAAATGGCAGCTGATGCATTACGAGTGAAACATATGCGAGGCCAAGCCGGAGAATTGCGAACAGTGCAACCCACTAGGCCCGCGATCCTGAAGGCAGCACTTGTTGGTTTGTAAATAAAATGTCTTCTTTTTTGAAATCAATATAAATACATTTGAATATAATTATGCAATTTGTGCACGTTTACGTCTACCAATCTAAAGTAAGGTTGGATTCTTCAAAGTCATGAAGATTAGAATACCTCACAAGCTGCACATGAACTACAAGCTGAAGACTTCAAACTGAGAAACACTATTAAGAAGATATGAAAAAAATAGTTAAAAACGAAACGCAACGCGTTTAATTAATGTGATTTTATTGCGAATAATGGCTACAATTTTTATAAAGTGGCTGTTTTTATATTTAGTTAAAAGAAACAATAAATTTAGTTAAGAAAGCTAAATTTCACAATTTTGTTAGATTGCACTCTAGGCTTGAGCTATAAGAACAATTGCCTGTTAATTTAGATGAGTGACTCTGAAAGTACATATACAAGCAGGGCCAGTTTTAAAATTCTAAGCAGACCTATGACAACTCTAGACTCAGTTTCTTCCCTACGCGGTTCAAAAGGCAAATATGTTGTTTTCAGCCTGACAAATATTAAGACAGACTGAAATAAAAAGTTTATTTGTTGCCGATGCCTTCAGGAGATTGGTTTCCAATATCTCAGAAATAAAAAAAACTGGGGTATTTAAAGTTAAGTAATTTTTAATGAATGGGAGTGAAAAATTACAAACTTTTGTCCACACAGTCTACTCTAATAAAATTTGGCAGGATATTTTGCAGCCAAGAAAAACCGAGTGAAGCGAACTGGATCACACTGATGATCTTCTTGAAATTGAAACCTTGAAGCGAAAAAAATTCCTAAGTATAAATGTTCTGAAATTTAAACAGAATAAGTTCAGTATACGGCTCTTGTAAATTAAGTGAAAACACTAGTCAATTACACTTGAAAATGTGCACAAAAATATCGTAAGGTATTGGAAGCCCCCTAGTTATTGTGGACGCCCTGAGCGGATACCTATATTTGATAATCCGACCCTTGTTTACAAGGAACAATTTGTGTTGAAACGGCAAAAGACTTGATGGAAAAATGTTGTTGACTAAAATATAGTTTGAAAAATGTTTGAATCGGCATTCATTTACTTTTAACAACTACAAAGGAAATAGTTTAATAGATGATTAATTCGACACTAGTTTAAGAATCAAAAGAACTGTAATACAATGTCTTACTTAAAATAATTTATTTAAATAAATTGTGCAAATTTTGTGATTGTTCGAAAATAAGTAACCTTACAATTACAAATGCATCGCAGAAATATGTCTCATGAATAATAAAAAAAAATTACTCGAGTTTTAGCATCTAATTCAGAACAGTTATTTTCTTATGCCATTATCTGTCAAATCCGAATGGTATAAAATTAAATTGTGATTATATATCAACTTGAATTTGCTATGAACGTAAGAAAATGAAACAAAAATAACATATTGTTTGTTACCTTATTCAAGTCGCATTCCAAATTGTATTTGTAGGTTCATGAAGCAATAATTTTTTTTTGTTATTTGATTTGTGGAACGGTTCTAAGATGAAATGTTAGCAAAATATTTTTTAGACATCATTTTCATACGTCCCTTCATAAGTCCTTAATATACAAGTGCGCAATATGACAAATAAAAAATTAATAAATTATTTTTTGTGCGCAGAGTTTGTTGCAATGCCTGGTAACTTTGCACCAGGCCCTTTTGTTCGGGCTCTCTGGGTATATGCCAGGTAGATTCAGGCATGTATATCGCATCCAATAGTTGAGTATTTCAATCAGCATCCTTTGCGAGTCTAGTGTTAGAGTAGAAGTGTTTTTTATCATAGGATTGAAGTAGAAATAATTCGTTCGTAATTAAAAATTAACTGTCGTTAAGAAGGATTTATTTTAAAGATAGAAAATTTCTTAGTCATTATATATATATATATATAAAGTTGGTTGGTTGGTTACAGAAGCTACTCCAAGAACTTATAGCATCAGCTTTTGTTAACTTTGCAACGTATCGAAATAGGAAGAAAGTATCTGAACTTAAAACTTTGTTAATAGATTTCTATACTAAACAAATATCATGAACTTAGAACTCTAAAAAAATATAGAGGGCAGCAATCCCTCTAACATGAAAGATTGCAATAGGTTAGACATCCGAAATTGTGTCTTTCCAGTCAAGAAAGTTAGTCGAATTTGGGTTTTATTTCGCTGTTTCTAAAGAATGAGTGGTGAAATTTGTAGCAATGCAATGATATGTTGCACAAAATATTACTCTGAGGATGAAATCATATGTTAAACCTTAGGTTCTGTAAAATATTTATTCCCCTAGGAATATCCAGCAAAGGAAACTTGAACAAGACAATACGCCAGTTTAAAAGAATCTAAATACAAATTCATTTACAAAAATAGACAATGTATATTGGCCCAAGTACGAGCACAATACAAGCGAACAAACAATTATCTCACGAAGAGTAACAATCTTATAATTGAAAGGTTGTATCTTATCACACGAATATACAATCACATCTTGAAATACAATTAATAACTGCTAACTAATCGATGAGAAAATTCCTTTCTCCAGTCACCTTTTAACCTCGGTATACCAAGCTAGATAATGGTTGTATTAATTTTAATTCTTTTTAAAATTTTCACTAAAATAATTCTTTGTATTAATTGAAATTATCGCACAAAAGAAAATATTAGAAATCGGAATAAATTGGAATTGCTTTCCTTCAGATCATTTGACTCAAAGGTCAAATAGGAAAGGCCTTAACAAACTACCAACTATCTCACACTCTAAGAAAATCCTCTTGGGTCGGGTATCCATAGTTTCGTTTCCCCTAGTACCCGGTTTTACACCGAGTACAGAAGTTATAGAAAACGAAATAGAACCACGCAATTGTTTTACTAAATCTTTATTGTTTGATAGGAATCCTTAGTAAACATATAATAAGCGGGTCTAAATATAGTTTTTATAATTGTAATGATTTAAAAGTAAGGATAGTTTAAAAAGAAACGAACATTGGAGAGGTGACGTCATAAAACAAATAAACCTTCACAGACGAAGTGAATTCAACAACAACAACATGGCAACTATGGCCATTCTTTTTTCTTCACTAGGGGAGAATAATTCAGAATTTTTCCGCTAGAAAGAAGAATTAATAACGACAAAATCAAGGTACCCGGTTTTACTCCACTATCCGTTTTACTCCACTCCCCCCATATCATTTTTTGAGATAACTCTGTGAAGTTGAAATTTCTTCTTTCTACTGTAATAGAATATGATTTGACATTATTAAGTTCTGCCAGGTTTATTCCCAAATGCTTGCCAAGTTTCACTTCTGAACCAATCACTGGCCTCTTTAGATGTTTTAATAAAAATGTAATTTTTGACACACGAATTTACAATTAATTAAGAGCCGACGAGAATTTTAAGGGAGCAAGCAACCTCTTTTAATGTGAAGAAAAGAACGATTAGGATAAATACAAACAGACATTTACAACAAAATTCCATGGAGCTTCCTTTAGAAGCCCTCGATGATTTTCTTTTTCCCTTACTCCATTAAAGATCATTCATTGGTTTCATTCTGACCACAATGGGTCTGAGTTTCTCTGAACATCCTCTAATACCATTCTCTGGAAATGTGAGGGTCCCTCCTCTACAACAACATTCTCTTTATTACTGTGGATTTTTCTAGCCTGATGCCCTCTCTAACGGCTTTAAGTTTTTCAGGGAAGTAATACATATGGGTTTTCAGACGAAACACTTTCTAGATTTCTTCATCGATTTTTCTAATGCGAAAATACTTTCTATCTCTTTGGTTTATGTTGAGGCTTCTGTAGAGCTTAAGGACACTTTGTTTCAGTATTTATTGTCCTTCGACGATTCCGATTTTTTTTATCTCAGGCGCTTTATTCTTTATCCATTTGACGCGTTTGCCCCATAGTGAGATGTCCTGCGAGGTTCTTTACTTCAGTTGTCATTTGAAACTTCCGAAAACAGTTAAATAACAATTCTTTCTGTTTGTTTAATTCGTAGAAATGATTAAAATAAGATGTCAAAGAAAGTAAGGTTTTAATTTGCTTTGTGGGGTTGGGGGAATTTGAAATCAGCAATAGTTGAAAAATATCGCATTAATATTTTAAAATTTTATCTCCAAAATATGTTCATGTGTTTCAAAATAATATTAAAATATGCGTTTTTAAATAAAAGGTATATTCAATGGGTTCAAAAGAATAAGAATTTTTAAATGACTTTCTCTCAAAGCTATCTTTCTTGAAGATATATATTTCTTTGAAATATTCCATGTGTCCTGATTTTTGAGGAAATTTTATAATATTCAAGGAATAATAATAAGAGGGATTTCTGATTCACACTTAAATAAATCTGAGATATCCATTTTATATTTTAATTACATTTATATGCACTTTTAAGTCAATTATAGTTTAGAAAAATGCAGATTTTAATGAGGATAAACTACGCATGAATTAAAATCTTCCTTAAAAAATGAAAGAGCTTATAAATGAAAGAGAAAAATGGTCCCCCAAAGTTATTCAAAATTTATCTCTAAGTGATAATAATGGAGATTCGATTGAGAAAGTTAAAAATTAGAAAGGATGATGCATTTAAAAAAATTTTAATTACATTTTTTATTTTTTAAAAGATGTATTTAGTTTGAAAGATCGTTTAAAATATATTTAAATTTCTTAATTATAAGTCAATAATTTACAAAAGAGATTAAAATTCTCCTGTTTCATAAATATGCCGATCCATCCCATTAAGTCATCATGATGATTTCAGAGCTTTAAAAAGGATATATTTTATATACGGATCGAATGGTTAAAAATGTTACTCAATTTCCAACAATTCATTCCTGATTATTTAAATATTGTTGCCATGACAAAGTAGCTGGAATGCCGAAATAATTGTAATTACGAAAACTATACATTACTTTGAAAAATTAATAGTTACATATATAAATGTAAATAGAATATGTCAGATAGCGTATCAAATTACATCCAGGGAACAGAAGAGCTTCTCAGTCTTTAAGAATAAGTTGACTCGTATTTGTGTGCTTTGATGCAAATGAAGAGGATTTTCAACATCTAGTGTCTCAAATATGTCTAGACCTTGTTTTCTTTTGAAATACAAAAATAACTTTGTATATTTTACTAGAACTTAATAACGAGACAAGACAATTGCAATGAAAGAAAAACTATTTACTTTAAAAAAATTTTAATTACTTGAATTCTTTCGTCAGAAGTGTGCAGACTTAACTCATTTACTGCTACACTCCATGTTTTAAAATTTGTTCACGAGTATAAAATCATTGAATTAATGAATAAACAAAAGAAAATTACTCGTCGTATTTCGCAAATCAATTAAATAGGAGAGAGTGAGCTAAAACCGGGCAGTGGGATAAAACCGGGTTCTTTAATTTTGGCGATATTAGTTTTCCTTTCTATCGGACATGTTCTGCATTACACTCCATTAATCAAGAAGAAGGAACAGCCATATTGACCGTGTTGTTGCTGCTGAATTTACTGCGTGTGTGTAAGTGTATTTATTTGAAGACATCAATTCTCTAACGTTCTTTTATTTCTAAGCTATCCTTACTTAATAATCATTACAGTTATAAAGACTATTTAATCCAGCTTATTATATGTTTACTAAGGATTTATACCCTATCAAACAATAAGGATTTAGTCCAATAGTTTCATGGTTCTATTTCGTTGTTTTAAAATGAAATAGAACCACCTCTGCACTCTAGGTAATACCGGGTTCACCAAGTGGGCGCAAGACCAAGCCAGACAGTACTGATGGCTCTTCCGATGAAGGCGATAAAAGCACCTCAGACGTTGATTGTTCATATTTTAATGATTTATTTTCTAACTTAAATAAATGAGAAGGGTGGAACCAGTGAAGAACTATCTTAGCTGGGCAACGAAAGCCGCACTGGAGCGGAGGAAGAAGACAACTGCTTTACATGTGAATTTTGTAACTAGTATTCTTAAATTGTCATATAAAATAAAAACGCCTGCTACTTTTTCACTGAAAATCTAGTTTTCCTAATCTCCCATAAACTTAACATGAGTACCCGGTTTTACCCCACTAGTAGGGTAAAACAGGCGTTTTTTATTGAATTAAATCATTGATAAATAAATTAATGAAACTATGACTTTTCAGGAATTATATATTGTACTCCGTTAAAGAATGAATATATTAATATCATTTGGCAAGCTCTATGTCGAATAGTTTAGCTCCAGCTAACCGATTTTCCCCACTTACCTCCACATGGTGCTATCTTGCGTGTATCCATTTCTCAGCACTCTAATGTGCCACGATGATGTTTCTAACCCTGCGTTAATATAGGATTCCTATTCATATCTGATAACTTTACCTCCTTCAAAAGTTGTACACGTGGTACAAACTTCTGGGGAAGGTAGAGTGGTTATTTTTTTTATAAACCGCAACAAAACTTCATTCATGAATATTTTTTTGTACAGGGTTACATAAAGTTGTACACGTGGTGCATATTTCTGGAGAAGATAGAGTGGGTATTTATTTTATAAACCTCAACAAAAATTCATCTCTGTGCATCTTTTTTCAATAATAGGGTTCTAGTGCATCACTAAAAATTCAATTCAAAGAATTATTTTAATGTCTTTATGCATACATATAGCACAAATATATAAGAAAATCCATATGCTGCTAAACATAATCATACCCAATGTGAATATGATTTTTTCTCATTAATAAATGTATAAAATAAATTTAATAAAGATTGTTCTTAAAAACATATTTTTGTTAGTACGCTAAAAAGAAGATACGTATTTTATTTTATTCTCTAGTCGCCTATGACGATCAGATGATTCGCCGGGATTATTAAGTGCGAAAAACTTCAATAAAATCTTTTATGCGTAGCCTTGTCTTAATGATCTCCTCTGCAAGTATATCTAAATTCCAAATTTTTATAGACATGTACTATTTTAGAAGCCTTACACCTGTTCTGTTCATTGTGCTATGCACCTGCTTGTTCTCTCTGGCAGTCATCTCACCTATAATTTGAATTTTAATCTAAAACGGGGAAAACATCAACTAATCCAATAAATTGCTTGCTGAATTGAAACATGTTCATAAAATATATAAGTATAATAAATGAAATAATTCAGAATTGGAGTTTTTTGTGTAATACTGAATATGTTTTATAATTTTTCCAATCTCTTGGGAAATTTTTGTACATTGATTCACTAAAAAATTGAGTCCAGAGCAATAAGGAAGCGAAACTTCAGGCTTAAAAAGCGATAATGTATTTTTATACATCCAATTATATGACTGAAAAGAGCAGTAATATTTAGAAATGTACAAACTGTAAAAAATGTTCACCGTTGCTTACTTCTATGGTTATCTTCTTGAATCCCATTTGAAATTATAAAAAAACTAAAAACAATTTTAGCATTTTATAAAAAACCATGCTTTATAAATAAACCTATTCCATATGTATATTGGCAATCAATAATGGAATAAACACCCAATCGAAATATTTGTAATAACAATGAAAATGACTTCAAGTTCATTACAACAATGAAAAATATTGTTGCAAAATATATCTAAAGATTTTTTTAAAAATTTATTAAAATTAGGGGGAAAAGTGTGCAGCAACTAAATTGGTATCATTGAAAAGATAATCTTTTGAACCTACAGTGGTATAAAAATCAGTTTTGTACTATAATACTTTCGCTTAAATTTAATTAATTAAAGTTCAAAAAAATACCCCGATGTGCGCATCCCTACCTTCAAATTATGTGCCAAATTTCATAACCCTATGTTCAGCGATCTTCCCTGCAGAACGCTAACACACACACATTCTCCTTTATTATTAGTAGAGAGTAGCTGATACCGCGACTTCGCCCGCGTAGAAACACATTATTGATACCTTGTTCATCGGAATAAAAATACTTTCCCGTCTAATAGTTTTAATGTAAAAAAACTTTTACATAAAATATTGTAATACACATGGAAGCATATTTCTTAATTAATAAAAAAATTCAGGCTTTGACATTTCGGTGAAATACTGACTTTTAGTACCATGAGAAACCCCAGACCGCTGTTTAGTAAAACACGTGAACTTTTGCTAGCTATTGGACACATGACTCACAATATCAGCTCGAATTTCAAGCATCGTTGAAACGTCACCGTGCATCAAATAGGACAAGGAGGAGTAGTAGGGATGGTGGTTAATGCGAAAATAGGCGGTTTTCGGTTATACAGGGGTTTTATCACCTCCGATTTAACCTGGCGGTTATAACCGCTCAAAATAGCCGGTTTTCGAAATAATTGGTTTTCGGGGGTTTTTTCATAAAAAACAAACGCCGTTTATAAACTAAATTCGTTATTAATATTGTTTTTACAGGAAATCAATCCATTGGCCAATATTTATCTGTTCATAAAGACTCTTTCAGTAATCCGCCAACCAACAGACGTCTCGAGGAAGCGGTTGCCGTTGATTGACCTGAGATGATGAAATTCAGAGCGTCATAACTTGTTAAGTTTTAGTTTAATCGAACCTAAAATTGAGCCTATTTTCCGATTTTTTACCCGGTTATTGGATTTAAAAAAAATACCCGGTTATAACTGGGACAAAAAAATAACCGAAAAACCGGTTAACCGAAACAAAGAAACCGGTTTTCGATTAAAATCGGTTGGTTTTTTCCATTCCTAAGGCGAAGAGGCACGAGGCGAAACCACGTAATTTTTACTATTCCGCAATGGAACTGTAGTCCGTTAACGACAACAATTTTTACATCCATAGATGTAGATGAAGTTAACTTAGTAGATTAAATTAGAATATTCGGCGTTCAATGTCCGGGCTAGGAAGATTTTGAGAACAAAAATTTAGAAAAAAAAAGACTGAAATTATTCCAATTAATGAGTTTGTAAAACCTAGATATAACTTAAATACAAAATAATTAGAAAGTATTTGTAAAAGAAGAATAGAACAGAAAAAAGAAATTCGCGCACGTGAGACAAATAAAAGCATTGTTGGAAACAATGTTTGAAAACATTTTCAAAAATGAATTAAAACTAAATAGATTTCGCAAGAAAATGAAGTTGGCGTCTTTGAAAACCTACTTTTTTAAAACTTTAATGGTTTTTTAAAATGGTTTTTGTGTGGTTATATGCTCCGAAGTTATTGCTGAAAGACTTTAAAATTTTAATTACTTAAAAATTAGGATCATTTTTATTTAATTAAAATTCTGAAAAATCCTTTGTTACTGAGCACCTAATTCCCAAGAAGCAACCGCCTGCCAAATTTCATGTTTTCTAATCCCAATGGTTTGGTGATCAGTCAGTGAGTGACTTTTTCTTTTATATATGTAGATTAGTAGAGATTTCTCTACTCTTTTTTTGTCTTTAATATCTAAGTAATTACTATAAATATTATGGAATTTTGAAATGAACCAAAATTTGATTATATTAATCATTTAACTCATAATTAAGCTTTGAAAATTGTCATCGAGAATAAACAGTAGACAAAAGTTAAAAATCGTGGAACATCAGGAAGCGAATGAAAAATCTGTTGCAAAATTCCATCTTTAAGAAACGTGAAACAAATTAAGTTAACCCTTTGCACTGGAGAGGTGACTCTCACTCACCACTTGGTTTTATGCTGGAACACGATGAGAGGCAATGACTATTTATGTTTAATTTCTTTCAAGTGGGTTCCTAAGC
Organism: Araneus ventricosus; assembly: GCA_013235015.1. Taxonomy (NCBI): domain Eukaryota; kingdom Metazoa; phylum Arthropoda; class Arachnida; order Araneae; family Araneidae; genus Araneus; species Araneus ventricosus. The sequence goes on along the minus strand of BGPR01000331.1, from coordinate 412,075 downwards.
TCTTTGGTTACAATCTTATGAAGTGCAGAATGTCATCCCTTCAAATGGAGATAAGATCTTCTTATCTCAAATTAGTCCTCGATCGCGGACAGGAATGCGTTTTCGGCGTTAGTCCTCGCCCGGCCAAGCCTGGGTCTTTTTTCATTCGGCTCTTGTATTGTTTCTCCTCTATCGACGAGTGACTTTTGTGTGTGTGTGTTGCGCTGGAGATATCAGATTTTAGTCGGGTCTGAATAGACCCAGGCTTGGCTCTCGACGATCGACTTTTCAAGATTAGTTCGAACTTGACATTCGTGGCAAAAGGATTAATATTTAAGAGATTATTTTCTTAGACATGTAACGATAGATAAGATGTTAAAATATAAAAGTATTATACATTAATTTGTATGTGTAAACGTTTTAAGCCAGAAGTCAGAAATTCATCTGGAACACCGAGAAATGTCTCGAATTGCTGGTTCGCCCGAGTGAAAAAGGCCTCGAATGCAGAACAGAACAGAGCACCACTTCATGCCCCTGCGACTATAACCTTTTGGTTATTTAAACAGTGTGGCGGACATGAAGTGGAAGAGACATCGGAAGATGCTCCTTAACTGTCTAGCAAAAATTGGCGGAGGCAGAGACATGGAAAAGGATGGATTTACAAAAATACAAATCTGAAAATCTTCGATAATATACAAGAAACTAAGGAGAGTATCATATAAAACCATATACAAACAAAAACTGTAAAAAGGAAAGAAAAATGGTTTTGAAATGTACAAATATCAACAAACTAGAGAGAAAAAGAAAAAAAAAACTAATCAAATAAAAGAAGTCCCCAAAAACATACTAAAATGCGAGTGTTAAAGCACATGTGTGTTTGGTCTGTTGATTGTTCTTTTCTCCATAAAGTGGAAGTTCTTCTGTGTGGAAGCGGAGAATAGTTCAGGTGCGCTGTCACTTCGGCGAAGAGAGAGCAAAAAATTCCCAGTGTCGGCTTGCAGGAATGGAAAAGGCTTGAAGTGAAAGATGATCATGGATTTATTCGGGAAAGCTCTTGAAAATCATTAAGACAGTGTAACAATCATTGAATTTTAAGTCGGGAGCCTTGAGTGCAAAAGGGTTAAATAAAAGTGTATGTAAACTAATAATGTAAGTTCGATGAACTTCGTAAGCAAAAGCTCAAGTATTTTATCGATTTATGTTCCGCTGTTTTTTATCACTGTTAAGTGTCGCTTTTAAAAGAAAAAGAAAGGGCTTTGACCGTTTCAACAGGTGTGTTGATTCTCATACTCTAACAAAGCATCTATTCTATCTACTCACAATCCATGTGTGTCTTTTATTATCGCAAATAAATAATTTTCTAACATTACTCTTTGTGATCTTCAATGAAATAGCTCGTATCAAAAGATTATTGTATCTTACTGTAATGAATACGGACATGAGATTTCATTGTATATTACTCTGAAGTAAAGTTCCATAATCTAAAAAATAGAAACGGTTACTCTCGCATGTTATAGCCTAGAAAAACACGAAAAGTTTGAGTTATTTACGTTGCTTATTAGTTATGTATTCTGAATCCAAAGTAATGATGCAGTATTTCAGTGAAAATGAAATTTGTATATCTTTCTTGATCGCGAATTATTTATTTTTACAATATATCTATGTAGTTTCTCTTTACTCTTTTCATGCGCAAAAGAGCAATTGCTTCTTATCTGGCTAATGAGTAAGCAATCTCTCAATCGAAATACTATGCTTCAATCTATACACATATTAGGATCTGATTGATTTCTCAGCAAATATAAGAGCAGGTTATTTATTAAAACTTCTAGAAAAAGATTATTTCATCTACCGATTTTCTTTCCTTGAAGTTGTCCCTTATATTTTACTACTTCTATTTTCACAGTTTCATCAAAGAATTTTAAGCGTAATTATTAAGTAAAAATTCGGCCTCTAACCAACCAAAAACAAGATTTTCAAAATTAAAAATATTACTATGAAAATTTCTCGATTTTCTTCCCTTATTTGCAACTATCCGCTATCGGCGACCAGCTTGTTCGCCAGGAATATAATTTCACCTGAATCTTTTATACATAGTTTGATATTAGTGGTTCCGTTATCAAAGTAATTTTAAGCTTCATATTGTGATAGACATTTAAACCGTGTTCTTATATTATCCTTATTCCTGTTCTGTTCTTTGTCATCATGAACGCTCCTAATGGAGTCAAGTCATTGTCCTTTTTATCTAACATCTAATTTCACGTTGTCGGCGCCTCACTTCTTTATTCCTCATGCAAAATATGTATTTGATTTCAATATTAACATGGCACGGTATATTTTACGCCCAGCAGCATGTTAGCTGGATTAAAACATACTGATAAAAGGAATTAAAACGTAACAACTATGTATTTCCCAATATACTTACTCTCTTAGAGGATTTTGTTTACAAATTTCACAGGAAAATTAATGAAAAATCCATTAGGTTAGCTTCCTATTACCTTGGATTTCAACAATGGAAGAAAAAAACGAAATTAA
>BGPR01000331.1:389862-400510 GCA_013235015.1 Araneus ventricosus | reverse complement strand
CTCAACGAGTTAAGAGGAAAATATTCTACCATGCATATTTACGCATCTTAAAGGTGGGACACTTTTAATACCGCTGTGCCTCAATGAGTTAAGAGGAAAATATCCTACCATGCATATTTACGCATCAAAAAGGTGGGACACTTTTAATACCGCTGTGCCTCAATGAGTTAAGAAGAAAATATCCTACCATGCATATTTACGCATCAAAAAAGTGGGACACTTTTAATACCTCTGTGCCTCAACGAGTTAAGAATATATTCTACCAGTGCATATTTACATCAAGGTGGGACATCTTTAATACCTCTGTGCCTCAACGTAGAGGAAAATATCTCTACCATGCATATTATAGGCATCAAAAAAAGTGGGACACTTTAATACCTCACCTGTCATAACGAGTTAAGAGGAAATACTACTCATGCATATTTACGTACCAAAAGGTGGGATCGCTTTAATACCTCAGTGCCTCAACGGCAGAGGAAAATATTCCCACCATGCATATTTACGTATCTTAAAGGTGGGACACTTTAAGGCTAAAGCTCCTCAACGAGTTAAGAATATATTTCATCTCATGCATATTTACGCATCAACAAAAAAAGGTGGGACACTTTAATACCCCAGCCTCAACGGAGTTAAGAGGAAAACATTACCATGCATTTACGCACCAAAAAAGGGACACGACACCTTCCAGTTCTCAACGAGTTGTTATGGAAAAAACATCCACAATGGCTTCATAAACCAAAAAGGTGGGACAATTTTAATAATTCCTCTGTGCCTGAACGAGTTATGAGTGAAAAATATCCTACAATGCATATTTACGCATCAAAAGGTGGACACTTTAAGAATCACAAAATTTCAACTAGTAAATACATCTTCTACCATGTATATTTACGCATCAAAAAGGTGGGACACTTTAATACCCTCTGTGCCCTAAATGAGTTAAGAGAAAAAGACTTTACCATGCATATTTACGCAAAAGGGACACTTTAATACCTCTGTGCCTCAACGAGTTAAGAGAAAAAATATCCTACAATGCATATTTACGCAACTAAAAAAGGTGGGAATACCCTTTTAATAATTTGGGTGCCTCTGAACGTGAGTTAGAGGAAAATATCCTACAATGTATATTTACGCACCAAAAAAAGGTAGACACCTCTTTAATACCCTCTGTGCCTCAACGATGAAGAGGAAAATGGCTAGTCGGCACGCACCACAAAAAGGTAATACCCTTTTAATTCCCGTGTCTCAACGAGTTAAGAGGAAATATCCCCACCATGCACATTTACGCACCCGTGTAAGCAGGATAATTTTTAATACCCTGTGCCCCAACGAGTTAAGAGAAAATATCCCACCATGCATATTTACGCTAAAAAGGTAATTTTGTCAATTCTGTGTCTCTAAAACGAGTTAGTGATGGGAAAATATCCCACAATGGCGATTACGCATCAAAAGGTGGGGACACTTTACTTAATACCTCTGTGCCTCAACGAGTTAAGAATATATTCTACCATGCATATTTACGCCCAAAAAAGGTGGGATTAGAATTTTAATACCTCTGTGCCTCAATGAGTTAAGAGGAAAATATCCTACCATGCATATTTACGCATCTTAAAGGTGGGACACTTTTAATACCGCTGTGCCTCAACGAGTTAAGAGGAAATTCTCTTTCTCCTCGTCTATCCTTCCTTCCTTCCTATCACACAAACCTTTCAAGAAAGATTATCTGTAACACTTATACCGAAAGTAACGGTTCTTCCTTCAGGCCTGATCAATTCATTAATTCACTCTTTCCTTCCATTTTTAATCATTTTCCGTGCTCATCGAAATATTTTTTTTCTAAATTACACACATACAAAATAATATCAAAGGTAGATTAAACTTTACTTTCTATCTCCTACAAATTTTGGTGACTATATTTTAAGGACAGCAAGGTTTTGGGAGGAAAATTCCCCTTTTGTTTTACTTTTTTTAGATTAGTTTTCTAACTAAATTTTTTTTAAATGACTATTGCCTTGTTTTTACAATTAGAAATTTTTTTAACTGTTGGATTTTAAATATTTAATGATAGTATTTTAACTTGATGCGATGCTTTAACTTTTAATTTTATTTTTATTTTATGAACTAATACCTGAAGGTTTTTAAAGTTTTAAATTCATTAAAATAAATGTATTTTAATAATATAATTTATGGTAGATATATTTTAATAAATATTTTTTTTGGTCTTACACCCATTCGAGCTGACTGCCTCGATGTGGGTTATAAAAAATATTATTCTGCACTCTGCAAAAACGGTCACATCGATCGATACTCTAGACATGAATCATACATTGTTTTTCACTTCGGAAAAGGGTCATGACTTAATTTAGGACAGAAGTTTTAGTCTGGATTATATCAAGGGTATTTCTATAACCATTCGACAGCCGAAACAGTTGGAAATTTTTTTCTTTTCTACTATTTTTTTTAAAACCGTTCACTCGAAAAAGATTCCATAATACGAAAAACCGAAATGTTACAGGAGAAACGTTTGAAGTTTACGATGTTTATCTACTTAGGCCTGTTTCCCGTAAGATAACAGGGACTTTGGGTGCATTCGAAGACTGTCTCGAATCCTCTCTCTAGCGTTCTGTTCTAAATACTGAAACAGAATTTATGATATTATATGAACTGAAATTGCGACATTATGCAAAAAGAAATACATGCGATTTGAGCCTATCAAGAAGAAGAAGAAGAAAACGAAAATCTCGTATTGTGGGTACCACTGTTCTTTCATGTGATCGATTATTTTAAGGTTACTTTATTGTTATGTAATAATTTTACAAAGCTGCAAAATGGTCCCTTCCGCTCAAACCCCCATAATAAATCTGTTTCATAATATCATATATAGACTCCCTTCTGTGGTTATTAAAATTTTGGTAAAATCCACGTCACTCACAATAATTGTATTCTATAAGGTTGATCTCTTTTTTTTCTTATTTACTTCATATCCAGTCTTGGTATTTCCGATGTGTTTTTATACTGTAGTTTAAGCAGCATTTAAGGCTGAGCAGAAGTGCCCAGCACTGATACTCATGCACACAAACCAATCTTGATAATGTTATAATTTAAGCATAAAGTTGCTTTGTTTCATTGAGTTTTTTATTTGAAAACATTTTCTAAAATTTCGAATATGATTGCTGAGTAAAAGTTGTAATCTCTCTCCATAACGTGGTAAAATTATTCTACAATGCAAGAAATAAGCTTGATTCTACAAGGCAAAAAAGTTCTAGAATCAAGCTTCACTATTTTCGTTTTACTTTGCGTTTATTTTTCAGTCCAGTTCTTCTTAAATTCAGTAAAAAACCAAAAGAAAAATTTGGGCTTTACAATTACAGTTTGCAGTGTACGCGTTAATTTTTAATCCATCAACACGTAATATTATTAAATTATAAATGGTATTATTTCGAACTGTGACGAATAAATATCATAATTTAAGGGACATCGAAAATTCAAGTGCAAGTTAGTTTCTTTCACACACTGCATATGATGATAATATTCCTCTTTTTAGTATAAAATTTAAACTACTTTAGTTGAGACATCTGCAGTCCTGCTTTTAAAACTTAAGTTTAGAACACTGTACGACTTTGACTACGGTAAATTCTATCCTGCCCCTTCCCGCCAAAAAGAAAATATTCTAGTTTGAAATATAATTAACGAATCATTATTTCAGAAACTATAATTATTGAAATGCATGTAATACAAATGGTCTAAAAATTCAGCAAATTCATTAAATTTATTAAAATAGCTATAATTATTAATGTGATTTTTATACAACTAGGAAAACGCAAAAAATTCAGCACTTTGAGTCTTAAACGAGGTAATATGAATTGAAATGAATTTTTGTACTTAAGAGGAAGTAATATTTGTTTAGCAGTCTGTTTCAAAGAATACAGATTAGATATTTGATTCCAAAAGAAAATGCCCGCATTTGTTCAGGGAAATATAAAACTAGATTGTGTCAACAATAATTATGGTTTATCTTAATTCAATAAAAAGGAATTTAAAATATGTCTGTCTAAAATGATAAATAGTTTCCTACGACTTTTAAATTATTTATCGCTTGTATGTTTTAAATAGAGGCGCATAAAAGGATAACTTTTTTCAATCCCATGGTCATGAGAAGCATTTCTTACGTTTGATTTAATTCTTATTTAAATCTTTATCGATGATCAAAACCTTAAGAGAAAGAATAATGTTCCAAATATCATATGCAGTGTACTTACTACGGATCAAAGAAAATAATACGAGAGTTCTTCTAAGTTATAGCGTTTATTTACTATCTCCAGACCAATTAAGGTCCAGCAGGGTTATTTATGCCATGTTTATAGACACGCTATTGTTCGTTATTTCTAATATTCATTTGAATAAATAGGCAATAATAATGCCATAAATTCTAAATTCTAAATAATTCTGCAACTGTTTCCAGGTGAATCACTTTCAACTCGTCTTGAAAATATCTAGAGAAATATTTATTGGATCTTTGTGACTATTCTGGTTGAAAAGTGATAATTTCTGTCCCACAAATAAGTATCTGATAGCTCTTTTGTGTAAATAATTTGATTCTGCTTCATTCAGCCAAGCCCGTTTTTGCTTTCTGCCCTACCAAAGATAATATATGTATGAAGATTCAACAAGGTTACAATCTCATTTCTTTTACATTTGAAAAATGTTTTATGTAATTATTTCGTTTTACGCTTTATAATATAATGAATTAACTCTGCATGAAGTTATTTAAAATTATAGAAAATTTTTCATTGATTGCACTGATTTTGTTTGTGTAAACATAATAGTTTTGTTTTTGTTTTTTATTTGTCGTAATTTGCTGAATTCCTTTACAATTTGAATGATATAATAAAATTACTGTTATTAAAAAATCGAACGTGTAAATATTCTTCTTGAAGCCCAAGATATTAAACGCTAACAGATCGTTAAAAAATTAATTAAATTTGTGGACGGAATCTTAACAATTCAGCTTTCTACAAATACTTATTAGAAATTTTTGTAAGTAGTATAAGTTTCCATGTATTAAAATGGAAGGATACCATAATGATTCATAGCGTCTACTTTGATTGCCAAGGATTCTAAGCATAATCAATAAAACAATTAGAATAATTGTTTTAAGAATGTTAGTAGAGAAAAGAAAGATGAACTATATATTTCGTTTTTTTCTTGCATTCGATTGCTCATTTTGTCTCTTCAACCTATATTTTAGTACTTATGATATCGAATCAACCACTGCTTAAAAGCAGGTTTTATTGCTTAAATTTTAAATAGAAAAAGGATCATTGCCATAAGAAATTATTACTCCTAATAATATATTTTTGTCATTTCATACACAAAACTCTTTCCTCACCCTTCTTGCTTATATCGTCGGAGCTTCTTCGTAATTGATTTAGTTCAAACTCACAAATTTGATTCCCTCGCACTACCAACGAAATTATGGATTTTCGACTGCAATCTTCGACGTTACGAAGTTATCCGAGGGCCACATCATTTATTTCGAGACGCTATATTTCAACCAAACATCGAAAATTTCTTGTATGTTTTCCCTTAAAATATCAGAAATATCCAGCTAATATATACCTAATATTTTTAGATATTAGCCATTAAAAATATAAAAATTGTTCAATACTTAATAATTTGGCGAAATAATTAATAGCAGACAGTATTGACTCGTACATTGTAAACGTAAGTAGTGCAAATTTGCAAGAATGCACATTACGTTACTACGTAATATGCATTCTTATTCTTCAAAATGCTTCTTGCTTTTTTCCCACTTTTATTAATCTTAAAAAGCTCATCACTTAGTAAATTAAATAATTATTTATTACATTTTTTACTCCAAATAAATAAATTTCAAAACTAATTCTTTTTAATTAAAAACTTAAGCACTAATTTTTTCAGTTATTTTTTCTGTAACTCTTACACACATTTATAAAGATAATAATAATAATAAAGAGATAAGAATAATAAAGATTAAAGATTGTATTATTAAAACTAACTAAAAAATTAAGCTCATCCTTCTTGATTCATTTCTAGTGCAAAGATAATTAACTTTTATCTTGATGTTAATAGTATGATTATTTAATGCTCTTTTAACCATTAAAATGTTTGCAAATGCATATAATCTACTTGGATCCTTGGTGCATCTCATATATATATATATATATATATTTAATTATTGGAAAGCAGACTTTATGCTTTATTGTTGTCATAGCAATTGCCAAGATACAAAATAATTATTCCATTATATTTATCTAGAGATAAGATATGATATTCTTAAGCAAGTATGCAATTATTCATATTATTTAAAATGTTATGTTCCCTCAGCGAAGAACCCAGATAGAATTAAACAGCATAATACTGGGATTGCGTAAATTTTCCAGGATTTACTTTCAGATTTTTCAATATTTGCAGGTAAAAATGGTTGAAAAAATATCTGGATTTTTAAAAAATGCCTCTTTAAATTTAACTACAATAAAAAGTTTTAAGTTAATTTTTTAATTATCATTAATAACATGGGTCAACACTGATTTTTCGCCAATGATATACCAGTGATTTTAATGTAATTTCGGGATGCTGGTTCCAAATCTGGCCTTCTTTTGGTCAGATTGGCTCTAGTTCTTGAGGTAAAGTGACAATTAAATTTCAGTAGTAAGATGTACTGGCTACAGAAATCGCTTTGAAACTGTCCCAAATATAAATCAATAATAAAATTATAAAATCAATAAATAATAAGATCAACAGAAAGAGTCAACTTAATCCTAAAGAGTAATCGATTATCAATCAGAAGATAAATCTGATCAGAAATCTCATGAAATCTTTGTGAAATGTAAGTTAAAGAATAAAATTGAAAGCAATGTTAATAAATGTGAAATTAGGAAATAAATTTCAACAAATAAAATAGATCAATCGTAATGGTATGCTAAAAAATGCATGATAAGTCCAATAATTCATGGAAAGGAACGATCATCTTCAATTTACATACAGTAGAAATTACACGTTGGAGTCTAGCAGTAATCTGCCACCATATGTGTGTTCTACCTCTCTTGATATGCTTGTTCCAGTACTTTAATATCCTGTTATCCGAAGTGTTTTCATAAAGGTATGTTAATTTTTGTTACTTTCTGTATTCTTAGCGTACATTCTGAACTGACAAATTATATTCTAGTTTTGGAACTCGGTTTTGTAATGTGTTACCCTAAGCAAAGAAAATAAATAAATTTGATATTTTTCAGACATAAATAACCTTTATCTATGATATATATATATATCGATCTGTTGCATTTCATTATCAATACGATGCGTTAAAATTATGGTGTTGATATGGAATTAAAAATTTCATATTGAAGTAATTTCACATATTTTTGACAACTTTGAAAGGAATCTGTGACAGGAAGTTATCGACCGATTTTGATAAAATAAAGTTTATTACTCAAGAAGTTGAGTACTAAACAGCTAATGCTGTGATACAGAGATCAAGAGAAATTTTAAAATTTTAAAAAATAATGAAAAACAGTCTAATTTTCCCCCTTTTTAGGATTTTTAAGGCCCTTGCGGGGTCTATACATATCAATCAATTTAATTAACTTTTTCCTCTTTTAATTTCTCACCAATTCGCAAATTTCCCATTGTATAGCATCAAGAAAAAATAATTTTGACTGTTTTCGGCCCAACCTACTGTACACACGATTGAAATATTGACTATATGCAGTATTTCAAAAACTAGAGCCAATTCGGCAAAAGTAAATTTAGTTTTCATATCAGTAGCTTCAAGATACCCTAAAACCGTTAAAATTTCCTTAGCAAATAAAAAAAATTCGCTCCTCACTGTAAATTTTATTTTTAAATTTGGAGTTCATGATCAATTTTTAGGTCAGAAACTAGTAGAAAAAGTTCTCATAGAACCGTCCCAGGCGCAAACAGTGGCTTTTCGCATAACGACGAAGGCCGAAGAAAACTTCACATCACATACGTTATTGTGTATGCGCAATTCGGAGGAAACGGCGCTTCACTAACCAGCGGGCGTGGTCTCCCCAAAACATTCTCGTATCCGCCTTAACACGGGTGGTGGGAAAATGCACGACAATCTCCAGTAACATGTGCCACTTCCTACACAAGTGGGGAAAAACGCGCGAATCGGTCGGAACTTTTTTTGCGTCTTAGAATGGCGTAGAAACCGAATATGCAATTTTAACACCTTTTTTCAACCGATTGAAAAGCAAATTGGACACGGATCTACAATTAATGTTAGCAAACATCATACCAATTTTTATTTATCTAAGTCATAGAGTTTAGGAGTTATCGTGTTCACAAGTATGAGATTATACAGACCGACAGACAGTCAACCCTCTGACGGATTCGGTCCAAAATTTGATGCGGGCCTACATTCTTTATGATAAAACTGTTTACCAAATTTTATCCATCTAGTTATTTAAGTTTTTATTGGGTTCACATGAACACGGACAGACATACAGACATAATTCCAAAATTGTGTTTTTCGGACTCAGGGAGGTCTAAAACGTGGAGATTCATCAAAATCTCGAGTTCGAATTTTTTTGACGATTACAATACTTTCTCTTTCGTATACGAGAACGTAAAAACAGATCCTCTTTGAATTTCCTCCATCCAAAGTTTGCGCTTTTAGAAACTTTCCTCCTCCAAAGTATGTTTCAAAAACTATTTTTATTAGTTGCATTAAATTGTCGATGACGGAATTAAAAATGTAGAATTAAATAAACTAGCCTCCTTGCTGCGGGTTTTCGGCCAACAGCCACTTTGCTTAGCACTGCCCCTGCCATCTCGCTGATTTGCGGCTCTCAACCACTACTTTTTTCATTTCTAAATACTGAATGAAGATCAATGCAGTAGACTATAAAACCATAGTAGATTTCATATTCTTTGTAGACAACAGCTTCCTTCAAAATTATAAAATCTTTGAATAAACCCCATTGAGTTGTAATGTTTTGTACAACTTTTTCACGAATTTCTGCATGAAAGTCTTCAGATCCATGAATACAGAATGATATCGCCCTAAATAAACAGTACTTTCAGTTAACAGTTTCCATCGCGTACAATAGGTACTTTACAATATTTTTGACACTCCATGTGGATGGAACTTCATAAAAATGAAAAATACTGTTTTAAACTTACAAAATCAAAGCGGAGCACTCTGATTGGTTAAAGATGTTAAGGAAATTAACGAAATAAGTTGGCAAAACTCCGTCAAAGTTTTATTTTCTAATATCTCTCGAAAATGGAGGAGGGTGGGGGTCATGCGACATTTGAGGACGTATCTAGGCGCCATAAATTTTCATAGGAATTGAAAATGGCTAAAATAGGTCTAGTGGTTGGGACTGGGGGAAGAAGAAGTTTGAAGAACTCTGAAGTTTTTCCCATAGAGAATGTTGAGCAGAGAAGTATTTTTTCGATTTCTTTCCGAAATGAAAGGTATAGGTGACCCTTGATGACATATCTAGGCGTCATAAGTTTCCATATGAAAGAAAAATTATCGAAATCAGTCCAGTGCTTGAGACTGGGCTAATGACCATCTGGTTTTGGCAAATTGTTTTAAATATATAGATCAATTATTAAAATTCCCACTGTAAAGGATTGCGGCTCCTTTCGTTGCACAGTACCTATACACGAGTCGCTCCTGATTAGTAAAATACAAATGCCAATACATTGTTTCAAATGGAGGTTGAGAAAACGTGAAAGAATATAATATTTGATATTTTTAAAATGGTATGAACTTTAAACAAAATAGTAATAGCTACTTTCCGACTCATAGGAAACACTCTCCAAATATGGTTAGCAATTAAAATTTTTTAAAAAATGCTTGTTTCTACCCATGTATTTCCTTACGTCAATTCACTTTGAAAAACAGTGCTTGACAAATTAATTATTTGTCTAGAAAAATATATCTTTCTCAAAATGTTTAGCAAAAAAATAAAAACGTATGCATCGTTCTAATTCTATTAAAATCAACGGATGAGATAAGGACCAAGCACTCTTGATAAATCTCATATTTTCTGTTAGAGTAAACATAAATCAGTTTTATAGCTTGTGACAGGGATATGAAGAAATTCTGACAGTCAAAATCAATTCTTCTTATATTTCCGACTGCAAAAAAATGATACGAAAATGTATGCGTAATCTGTTTTATTTTTTCTTATTTTAAAATTCTTCTTCGACATTTTAAATGAATGCTTCGAAGTGAGTTACGCGTTATTCAAATAAACACTGCCTCAATGGGATTCAAACCCGCCGCTTCTCAGTGAAACACGTAGAAACAGAAGACTACGTCTCTGAATTAAGTTATACCTCTGAATACATAAGCGGGCAATTCACTCTCATTTTATGCAAAACGGGTATGCATTTATTTTCTTCTTTCGATAGCTGCTTCGCTTCGTTATTGGAGAAAGTAACAAGCTCTCTTTTTTAAAGTTCATTGTTATTTTCTTTCTACTTTAAACTCTATCGAGTCACAAGCAAATCAACATTTTTCTTCAACGGCTTAGATTTTTTGACTAAATTGTGAATTTTTAAACTCACTCTTAAAAGAGAAATAGTTAAGTGAGATTTGCCGAATTTGGACCACCTGGACATTTTTTTT
>BGPR01000331.1:306549-384862 GCA_013235015.1 Araneus ventricosus | reverse complement strand
TAGTTAAGTGAGATTTGCCGAATTTGGACCACCTGGACATTTTTTTTAATGTACAGTGATAGAGAAGCAATTTTAATGAAAAACAAATAGTATAATTTTTCGTCGTTCATTTATCTTCAGAACAGTGTAATTAGCATCTTATGAAATACACGTTAAATTAGGGAAAAAAGCAGCTTAAAAAATGTGTCATCGGTCCAGTCAAGGAACCGGTTGCCTAGATTGGGCCGCCAATTTATTTAAGCGCAGTTAAAGCAAAAGTATTTTTGATTCTAAAATTCACACCTGCACACCTTGCATGAACCCAAGAATGACATTTTATGCACTGTATCACTTTATCTTCTGTCTTTTTTTCCCTCATAAATTATATAAATGAGGCGATTATCAATATCTAGCCGGATGTGTTATGAAATTCCGGTTAAGTAGCGCTACAACTGATTTGTAAATACTACAACTTCTTCTCGAGTTTTCGAAAGATGTTGTTATTTGCTGCGAGTAGAAAAAAGAATATGGACGCCTTTCTCGGAGGGTGCCATTTTCTTTTCTCTTGACCGAATCAGATCGGCAATATTTTTAGCCCGTCTTTTGATGGTAATTTTCATCTCTCTTTTGATTACGGATTGAAAAGAATTTTGGAATGAATAGGGGATAATAGCCTTTGTTGCTGAAAATCCCAAAAAACCCCCAATCAAATCAAATAAAATCAAATTGCTGCGCGTAATTAATGGCCGTTACTGTTTGTTAGTCTTTGCTTAGTGTTCAGTGTTTAGTTAATAAATTATCTTTTTTGCAAGATAATTGTAGTGACTTAACACACTACAATATAGGCTACATAAATGACAAAACTCCTTTTATACTTTTTGATCCAAAATTTCATGGCTTTCGTGCCCTTTTATAGTTTTTTTTCTTTGACTTGATACAGTCCCAGTTTATGAGGACTACTATCGGCGATAAACTGCGTTCTGAACTATTCCTATAGTTTAAGATAGAGTGAAGCCTGTTTATAACGATAAACCTTCCTATAACGACATTTTCTTTGGTCCCAGCGGAATTCCTATCTACTCAATGTATACTGAACCTCCCTATAACGATAATCGCTTTTTAAATGCGCCTCTCTATAACGATAATGTTACCTCTATAGATCCACTTAACACGTACAATTTGTGTTGGACAAATCATTAGCAGCAAAATGCAAGAGAAATCGATTAGCAGCTGGAAGTACAGTGATAGTATCAGTTGGACACTGTATATGTACCTACCGCATGTTCGACACATATGCGATTTAAGGGGAATATGCTAAGCAAAAGTGCCAGACAAGTCATTAGCAATACTCTTGCTCTGCGGGAAGTACATGTGCAGTGTCTAACTGCTATCAATGCCCTTCAAGCCTCTTCTCCGGTGTTTTCCCTTTAGCGATTTGTCCAACATAGCTGCAGCGGGCCGTAGAAAACTGGTACAATACAATACCGATTTTTTTTCCCGTGTGAAACGACAACACATGTTCCAGAATGTGGATAGCAGCAGAATCGGGGGAAGGGGCTAGAATCCAGAGCCTGTTGTAACAGTGGGACCGGGGGGAAGTATGTGCTAACGATTGGAATGAGCACAGATGTTCGTTGCCTATATTTTCACGTGCTATCGAATTCCTTCATTCGCAATTAGAACATCTGAACTCCTTAGATTGTCTCAAACAAATGTGTATGCAAATATCATTTGCTTCAATAAGTAAATAAACAAAATTAACAGATTATTTTCAATGATATTATTAAAAAAATTATGCTTGCTTGTCCCTTTTATGTGTATACATTTATTGATATTAAATTTTTCTATTAAAATTCTCTTTTTGAATTCTTAAAAAAGTGTCTAAATAATTTAAAGTTTATGAAGTACAATTTTATATGAGCGAGTATTTGTAGGATGAATCAATAAGCGCAATGAAATTAGTTATTTCATTAGTAAACGCACACGTACATAAATATGGGATTCTAAAATGTTCAACCTGTCTATAACAACCTTTTTTCGTAGGTTCCTACAATATAGTTATAGACAGGTTTTACTGTAATAACCCCATTGATTTAAATTGGCCCAATCTTGGCAACCTCTGGACAACAACAACAAAAAACCCCACCAACCTTAATTTTAAACTATTTTCATAAAATGATTACAGTAAAGTGTAGCTAAATAAATTTCCTATTTGAGATATAATAACATATTTTCTTAATTAATTTAGAACAGTGTAAGGGCTCTTTGTCTTTTGTTAAAATAATCGATTGCTGATGCCAAAATTTAAACACTGGTTCTCTAACTGTAACCACGTAGCGCTTTCTCTAAAAAATGATATCATGCACCTTATTTACGTCGTTACAACATAATTTGCCGATTTCACGGCCCAAATATTTATTAGAATCGAAGTTACGATACCGATTCAATCTAGGAGCCTGTCCAAATTCGGCGTCTCTGTCCTATTATTTTGCACAGTATTTTAACAATAATTATTTAAAGCGGGACAATTATTTTATTTTTTCCTACAAAAATTATATCTTTTTGCAAAGAAAAATAATTTTTCTCATTTAGTAAATTTCTTATTAAAAAGGTTTTAAAAAAATCGATGATTTCAGCATTTTCTTTAAAATTAATATAACCTCAGGATACTAATAATATAACATTGCTGCAGTTAGTTTAGATAATTTTCTTACTTTTATAACATTTCTTTGCCGTTTTATTAGACACTAGGGGGGGGGGGCTCTTCCCCCTTCTCGCTAAGGCTCGCCAACCACCAGGAGGATTGCGTTACAATCCTTCCAGGTTTGCTACGCAAACCTTGCTCGCTTCTCTCGCTATAATGAAGACAATGCGTGTCCTAGCAAAAATATTGTTAAATCTTTATATATAGATATATTCATATATATATATATATATATATATAGTATATATGAATCAGCTTTATTTTGCTTCTGATGCTTTAATTTAAATCAGCACAGAATAAAATTCTTTAGCCTCAAAAAGATATTTTTCTCCAAATAAAACTTAAAAAGAAAATTATGAAAGTGCATAAATAAAAAAATGAATAAGAGTTGCAAAATTGAAACAAATATAATTATTCTAAAAACAAATTAGATTTAATATTATTAATAAAGAGATTGTGGTCTTACATCTTATCACTACGAACATAAAAAAAGACAGTATTATGAATAAATAAAAGTCTTAAGCTGATTTCCTTTTAATGCTTTCACTTTAATCAAGAAGGAATAAAATGTTTTGGCTCTGAAAAGGACCGTTTTATATATAGTGAAAGCATCAGGAAGTCAAATTCAACAGGCATTGATGTATCAGAGAATTCTCTTAAACAATTTTTTTTAAAAATGATTTAACTCTATTCCACGATATATACAAACACATACATAAAATTATGAATATATACATTGAAAATACAATATATTGCCCTTCTGAACACTACAAAAGATTTCATTCCTAGATATACAAAATATTATTTGAAAAGTTTCCATTATTATTCACTGTAACACTTGGAACATCCTTGCATAAGACACTTAATAAATGAAAAAATGTGCACTACATCATTACACTAATAAACAATTGATATACATTTTTAAAAAATGAATGCAGGTCAAAATTTAAATTATATACAAAATATAAGCTACATACACATAAAAGGGTTATAGTAATGTTCACAGTATTTCTCTGTAAACACAATTACATACCTGTTTTGTCGGAGAGATCACTGAAACACTATCAAATGACTTAGCTCTAGACAAACAAACATAAAGTTGGTCATGTGTGAAAACAGGCTTAGTTAATACCAAGCACACTTTATCAAAAGTCTGGCCTTGGGATTTATTAATGGTCATAGAAAATGCCAAACGTACAGGGAATTGTTTTCTTTTAAAACTAAAAGGCATATTATTGTCCGATGGAATGAGCGGTATTCTGGGAATTAAAAATGTTTATCTTGAGCTTTACCCAAACATTTCTACTTCAATAACGTTACGCTGTAGTTTTGTCACTATTAGCCTTGTTCCATTGCACTGACCTTTTGAAGGCATCAAATTTCGAAGTAGCATTATCACTGCAGCTTTTTTTAATCTCAGTTTACGGGGTGGCATTCTTGTTGAAGTGAGGCTGTTTAAAAATTCTTCAGGATATGACAGTTGATCCTGAGGATCCTCACTTAAAATGCAGTCGATACTATCCTATACCTCTTCCCTGCCAGGAATCAAGTTCAACACAGCATTATTTAGATAGATGGACAGATCATTGGCCACTGTTAACATAGCTCTTCCTTTTAGCTGCTCTGCTGTGACTGCTTTGAAATTTAGATCATTATAGAGCTGCTTAACAGGATCTTGTTCTTTGGGATAACACACTGAGGGAAGTTTAATGGTATCCTCACTTAAACCATCACCAACTTCCAAAAGCCATTTAGAGAATTCTTTTTCTGATTCCAGAGCTCGTATATTTTTCGTTAAGTACAAAACATGAAAATTTAACCATAATGGATGTTTTTTTAAACACCATGCCACAGTTAGAGATCTCGATCCTCTTGGGACAACGGGTAAAACTTGACGGAAATCTCCACCCAAAAGTACAACTTTTCCACCAAAAGGTTCAGAGCAATCAAGAATATCTTAAAGAAGTCTATTCACAACCAAAAATACATGTATATGAGTCATTGGGGATTCATCCCAAATGATTATTTTGGTTTCTTTTAACAATTTAGCTTCTGGGCTGTTTGGCTTCACATTGCAGGTTGATGTTCCATTCAATACCAAAGGGATCTTAAACACTGAATGCGCAGTTCTACCACCATCCAACAACGTAACAGCAATTCCTGTGGATGCAACTTGTTCACCTTTTCCTCTAATTATATGAATTAAAGTACTGTATACAAAGGTTTTCCCTGTCCCTGCAGGTCCATCAAGAAAGAAAAGCTTAGGGGCCTTATTTTCATATACTACACTAAGGACTTTTTTAACAACATTTTTTTGCTCCTCATTCATAAATCTCCTCATGTAAAGGTAACAAAAAGATCTGGCCTTCCATATTTCCTCACTATGGCCATAGCATCTTGATATTTTTGTTGCATGTGGCGAGGACTACCTTGAAGTGATGACTGTAAAATAATTAATTTTCCCATCTTGGATCCATTATTTATAGCTTCAGTTTGTTCCACACGCAAATCTTTTTGATTAAGCCTTAAATAGTTTAATCTGGATCCTTCGGTTTTAACGTAGGCATCTACTATATACTGTTGAAAGAGTTTTCAGTTGTTGTGTAGAATGCTAAATACATTACGAACAGCAAACCTGTAGGAATAATATTGCAACTGTGTAACCCTAACACGTTTTGCAGGTCTTCTTTCTTCAACATGTTCCATGTTAGAATTCCAACCACATTCTCCATGCGGAAATAGAAGAGGATAAACCATAGGATCGCTGCACTGATTAAGTGGCGAAATATTTTTGCAACTATCAGCAACTGGATAGATGCAAATATCTCGATTTGCTGGGGGCTCTCCGTCATCTCCGACAAATATTGCAGCAACCTGTGTCCTTGAAGTAGGTTCATTATATCTGCGCAAGTCTAAATCTGGATGTTCCATAAAAACCATTTTAACATTTACTGCTGGATTAGATTGTATCAATTGATGCATCTGCAGATATCATTGTGATGTTATATTTTGACGACTATTTTCAAACGGCGAAATTAAATGTGACTCAGTAGACGAGAAATGGTTCTGAAATTTACAGAAAAGTCCACAGATATTTTTAAAAAGAATATTTGAAGTAGAAAGGTTTCTAATGATCGATATATCGTTCGATAAACGAATTTGTATGTGAATTGGATCAGAGTTGACTTTCGATTGATTTTTGAACTTCTGTCCAACTTTTCGCTACATTCCCGATTACTTAGCATTGCGGATCATTCTAATGTGAAATGTATTGAGTTTATCGATGATAACAATTGATAAGTTTGTGAAAGTTTTACGACAGTGGCTTATAAAATTTATTACAGACCCAGAATCATAAAAAAAATTAAGATTTCATTTTATGACCATATGCGCCGGTAATATTGATAACAATAGTAATAACTCTAATTTTCCCTCGAATTCTCATAAAGATGGTAAACATAGTTAACAATTTTATTTATGTGAACAAAACAGATAAAAGCAAAATAAAATATGAATCATGCTTTAGTGCTAGTTTATTTTAGGGCAATGTACGAAAAATGTATGAAATGTAATAGAGATTGCACGTCATTACTATTTAAAAGGTTTACTAATCGTCTTAAATAAAGTTGATTTGTTACTTTACATACTACAGCGAGAAGCAAGTATACAATAAACATTTCTTACTACACAGTCGAACGTTACATTATATTTAAATAATTTTGTGACCATGAATTTAAGAATATCATAAACGAAAATGAAGCTTACAAATAGTTAGATTATCTGTAGCATTTATCCATTTCCATTTAAGTCTTTACAGAAACGCCATTTAATGATTCTCAACTAAAATAACTATGTTTAACGAAAAAATACCATAAATAGCTGAAAGATAAGAAATATTTCATTACATGTTACATTTTGATTCGTTGAGATTCCTTTCCAGTGGAAATCAGAAAATTATCGTTGAATATTAACTGTTATTCGTTTTACACTATGCATATTTTAACACTTAAGATGAAATTTTGAAATACCTCAAAAGGCATTTGAATTAGGTAGTATATCATCAAAAATTTATTCACTAGTGTATAAACGATAGAATATATATTCATATTACAAGAATGATTTTGGAATATTTTTCCCTTGATAACAAGATATTCATGGGCCCCCTTTGGATAAATTTAAAAAATAAAATTACACATAACTACAATAAAGTATTTTTAGTTTTTCAGGCCTACTGTGGTTTGTTGGTAGAATCCCATTTACACGCTATATCTGACTTCACAGATCAGACAACTGCCTATTTATGTCGTATTCAAATTTGGATATTGCGGTGCCTGTTCAAGCACAGCCTTCATCACGGAAAGTTTAAAAATCTGCCCCCAATTCCTCACATAACTTAAGAAAGCCGACTTTAAAATAATATATCCTTGATATCCTTGAGAGTTTTGGTAAGCATGTATCGCATGGCTAGAGACGTTCCTTTCAAACATTTGCCAACATCTGTGGCAAAATCGAGCTCTTTCCCTACAAATTGCTTAAAATAAAGCAAAAAATGTAAAAAAATGTATGTAAAAAAATGTATGTAGTAAAAATAAAAAGAAATTTATGTGCAATAAAGTAAACGATTAAAATATTATTCATTCTTCAATTTCACTGTTGAAAGACTGAAATTCCATAGTGTTTTATATTGTCAACCACTATATACGTAATCTAAAAAACACTTTTCATGAGTCTGCTGTTTTGAATAGAAATCAACTTGAACAAATAGGAAGGTTCGTTAAAAAAGACAGAAAAATATGTTTATTTATTAAGTGTGGTAATAGATGTTATAACATTTCAGAAGTGTTTCAGTTTTTGGATTAAGGTATATGCACAAGATATATTTCTTAAAGAGTCAAGAGTTAAAAGTAAGTTTAAATATTTTTTGTAAAACACAGTCAATTACTTTCTTTTCAGTTAACAAATTTATCAAGAATTATCGCCAGCACCCACTTAAGTTTGGTGGATAAATCGCCGTCTATTGAGATAAAGCACTGATATTCAAACTCAAGATCTTTAATTTTTCTTCAAATTTCCTGAGAAATCACCAGAACAGCTAAATTAGGTTGCCAAATATAACGCATTTCGACATAAATCTTCAACTCATTATTTTCATACCAAAAAATGATTTTTACGGAAGATGTACAGTAATTTAAAATTAGAACTGTCGTATAGAAGTTTTTATTTTATTTATTATTATTTTATTTTTAATTTTTTTTTACCTTAGAACCAGACTTATCTAAAATCAGTAAAATTCCAAATATTATTCATTAACTTTGCGCGTTGTGTATTAGCAATAACCCAAATAAAGTCAGGCATTACCTTAAGGATGCTGAGTTAGCATGAGAGAAAAAAACACTATCAAGAAAAGTTTAAGTGTCTAGTTTTATTATTTGGTTAGTGTTATAAATGAAATTCACATATCAAAAGCAGACACAATAATATTCCTGACTCATTTCAAGAATGTACCCAGCTGGAAATTTATGCCATCACATCAAACAACAAAATTTTAGCATCAACTAATTGTAATACACTAAAGAGACTGACTTTCTTGATTACATGATTACAATACACACATTCACATTAGCTAAAGGAATTGGATATAAAATCAACATCACATTATAACAGTCCAAATCAAAATCATTCCCCATTTCTAAATGACAGATCAAAAGAAGATATTCATTATAAATTATTGAAGTATAATTGACAGCTAACCACAAGTTATTCATGGTCACATTTAAAACTGAAGTGCTTTAATACTGTTATTTCATACCTATTCAAGTATGAGAATCGAAAAATACACCTTTTCACGCCATTGATATACAAATTCACAACAATTATAATGATAAACCTTCATCATTATTATCACAACGCCCATGAATGCAAGCAGTAAGACATCCTGTTTATTACAGTGTTTTCAAGCAATGTACCAGAAGCTTCACAGAACTTATTTTTTGTCAGATGATTATGCCCTAAATAATCAATAAAATGATCCTCCGATTCGAATTTGGGTTATCAAAAAAAAACAATACCTCATTAACACAGGTACCTGCCATGGCGATGCGTACTCCTCTCCACGCCGGCCAGGGACATCGGCCGCACCGGCCAGAGTAAAACTCACCAAGAAACTACATTTTGTTTTTGTAATTCTCTCGTCCTTTCTTTACTCCACTCCGGCCGTAAGAAGCCCAAAGGCATCCGGTCGAAATCTTTTTATTACACCTTATCTTACATCCAGAACTGCCTTCTTCTCCGTCAAATCTCCCTAGCGACCCAAAAAAAATCTCTTCGCGAAACCTCCAAACTGAATGACCATTGGTCACGAACCACAGTCGGGACCTCAGCCTTCGAGAAAGTTCTTCAAGTTTTCTCAACACCAAGAGGGTCAATCACCCCCGTTAATTCCTAGAAACCCAGAGTGGAAAAGGGACCACATCCCGTAAACTTTCCATCCGAAGAGGAAAAAATGGCGAGGAGAAGGAATATGTTTTTCTTAACACGACAGTAGTAGATAAGACTAACTAATAGTAGATAAGACTGGTAACATTGCAAATATTTCAAACATATATTCACGCTTTTTTTCTCAAAATGTCGCACCAAAAATATTATAAACCAATTACTTAGCATTTAATCTGTTTTTTTTTATTTCAACTGCAGATGATTCTTCCGATATCACTGCACATTTATCTTGAACGTATAGGGTAGATATAAAGATTAATTTACCATTTGCCCAGTTTTATCTCTGTGATTGCAACGGTATCCAAACTGAGTGACAGCGGAATTGTTTGTGAATCCTTTCCGAAATTGCATCTCTTCGGCGACTTAACTCGCTGTCCAAAATGGGATCCTGTCTTCGCTTTATGTACTTAGCCTCGAGTCAGATGGCATTCTCGAAACAGATCACTCCTACTTCAGTTTAAAATTACTGTTGCACTCCGTTCTTCAAATATTTCTCTGAAAATCGAATGGATGTTTGCCAGTCATTTCTGGACGGTTTGAACATTAATAAATCAATAAACTAGAGTTAGATGCTTTCTGTTTAGCGCCATTGAGATCTGTTATATTCATTTAAATCTTAGAAACGATAGGTCTTTGGTCACATGAAAGAATATAAAACTGCCACATTGTTAAAAATCAAGTATAAGATAATGCAGGAATGTTTTTGTAACTATTTATTTTCATTTAAAATTAAACATTGATGAATGGGATCGACTCATTGTGTGAAAGTTAAAATGCCACATTTTGAATCAGAGTATTTGTTAGGAAAAGCGAAATTATTAATCACTTGTATGCATTGATTGAAAAGATAATGGATTTAAGAAAGAACAAATGTGTGTTACTCAAATTTCTCTTGTCGCTTGTATATTTTCATATAGAGGAATGGATTTCTTTAAACCTTAAATTATCTTTTTCGAAACATTGGTTAGCATAATATTTTTAAGAAACAAAAATATTATTTACTTCTGCAAGTTCGAATTTACAAATGAAATTGGAATCAACTTTTTTATCTATACTTATAAAAGGCAATGTTTGTGTGTGTGTGTGCGTGTGTGTGTGTTTGTCGGCGATGTCCAGACGAATCTATCGCACTTACAGCCATGAAATTTGGTACACAGGTAGTCGTAATGGTGACTGAATGCACCTCGAAGCCGAAATTTTAAATTTTAATCTAGAATTTTTTTTATTTAATGTTTTGTGTTGTTTTGGTTGATTTTTCGCACTAATTTCTCAATAGAATAGTTACGAATAAGTTTACGATAAAAATATATACACCATCGGAAAGAGCATGCGATTTCCGTTCTAATGAAGTTAGTTTTGAATTTCTAACGTAATTTACTGAATTTTGAGAATTTTTTTAAAAATTGTCACTTTCTCCTTATATTTTTAACTGTCAATGTTTTTTTCCCTCGCATCCAACGTTCTAATAAACCTATGATTTTCAGTTTTTTTATGGTAACAACAGAGGTATTTATCTCTCATTTAAAACAAGAACGGTTAAAATATCTTTGTCCGTTCGTTTTTAATAATTTTTTTTCTTAAAGGGTTAAAAAAATTCTTTTCGAATGAAGTTCTTTCTCCGGAACGGTGAGTTTCTCCCTGGCTACGGCTAGCGCCATCTGTTGGAATTATTCTCTCCTCAATTTTTAGCATGTTTTGCTAGGAATAATTTGAAATCATTTCGTTGGACGCAAGGGTTTAGTCGTAAATTAAGCAGTGCTGGAAGATTCTGACATGGGTGATAAGTTGGCTTTGAACTTCTAACGTAATTCGCTGAATTATGAGAGAATTTTTTTCGTGATGATCTAAAAGAGTTTCTTTACCATCTGCGTAAAATGTGCCATAGCTTTTCACGCAAGCTCCAGGGGGGTGACGAAGGGGGTACTGTCGTGACCTTGAAACGTCACGGTACTGTGGTTTGAGACTGTATTGCATCAGCATAACTTAGATACACCATTGCTGTATATTAAAGATTTTCACGTTGCAATTTTTTTTTTATTATTGTTTTGGAATAACGTACTCTGTACTGCTTTTCTACATGTCATTATCGCGGGAAAATCAATGTGTATCTTTTGTTTTGATTTTGTTTCAAAACTTTTTCGTGTTATTGTGGGCGATTTTTTTTTCATGTTTTTGAAGTCCTGATTCCACGGGCAACGCCGTGCGCGTTCTGCTAGTCCTTATATAAAAATGAATTCACAGCGGAAATCTCTAATCATTCGCATTATTTTTTTTCTTCCGAAGACAGTGTGATATTGTAATTGTTACATTGTATTCAGAATAAAACCATATGCACTTATGTCCTCACATTTTCAGTCATAACGGGAAATACTTGTTTAGTAAATTTTTCAATTTCAATAGAAAAATATTAGTTCTCTCCTATCATAAATTACCTACAAGATGGTTCAAATTTGACCGGAACTGATTTGTTTGTAAACAAGCTGCACTGCGCAGCAGCTGTACGACCGTTAGAGAGTTGAGCCACAACGTCCACCCTCCCTTCCTCTCAGGTTCGAACCTGTTCAGTCCTGTCTGGGAGTTACTAGAATGATGAACGAACAGAAAGTACCATGGAGCGTGGAATAACGCACAGTGATCAAATTTCTCATTAGAGAAAATGCCCTATCGACTGAAATTCACCTCAGACTCCAACAACAGTACGGCGAGGAGTGGAAGACTTTCTCTCTTTTTTTAAAGACTTTTCTGTGTTTGAGTGGTGTAAGTGCCTCAGAGACAGCTACCTGTTACAAAGCATGAGGTTTGCAGACAACAATGCCTTCATCCAAACTGTTCGGAAATTGGATACTCCGATAACCCAAACACTTTTTCGAAAAAGGTATCAAGGTGCTTCCAGAATGCTGGGGGAAAATTTTGGACTCCAGAATGTGGGCAAATGTTTGCAATAATGATTTTTTTAAAAAAAATTCAGTCCCAAACATATCTAAACTGCCTTATATTTCTGAATTTCTAATGTTCACTCTCGCTATTTTAGCTTCTACACTTTGAAAATCATTTCGAATGTGCTGATATATGAAAAGAAATGATAGCAGCTTTCTTTAATGAAACAACAAACTGGGTGCTACCGAATAAAGGGATACTTTGAAACCTCTACTATCACAGATGCTTTAGTTTCTAAGATTTAGCGCAATTTCCAGCAGGCTTCTACTTCATTCTTTCATAATTCGTAAATTACGAGAATTTAGGGCAATCTATTATGGTTGATGATAGAAAAATATGAGAAAAAAGAAAATAGAATTCATCAACTCGTTTCTGATTGAAAATTGTTAACTTCAAACAAAAAGCTTCCCTTCAAATCTATGGCATTGAAGGTAATAGATAAAGTTTCTTAATCTTCTCCAGTTTTACGTTTTGCCAGTGCTGAAGTACTAGGTAGCATTTTTACAGGATATTTGTAAATTGTGTGTATATGTTACTGTGAAAGACCGAAATTGGAGAATGTCGACTTTCACCGGTGAATGTTGACACATGCCTCAAACATTCACAGAAGATTATCAACATTCACCGACCGGAGAAGCTGACATTCACCGGAGAATATCGACATTTGCCAGATATCGGTCTTTCACAGTAACATATATACATTTTATACGTTGGCGGATAGTGCTGTAAAAGACTCGAAAAAGTTTCCTTTTAGTTCTCTTTTATTTATTCATTATATATACATATATATATAATGAATAAATAAAATAAAACTAAAAATTATATATATATATATATATGAGATTTGTTTTACAAGTGCTCCTTGAATGTATTTTGCACTTTTGTTTATAGGACCATAATTTAAATTTTATTTAATTACTAAATTTTTAGTTTTTGAATTGCATTTTTGATATGCTTTGTTTATTTTGTTTTCAATGTTCATATACACTATATGCCCAAAAGTATCCGGACATTTGCAGATTTCCACATTTTTTAGAATTTCTCCAGAATGGTTTAACTGACTGCCTTTAAACTTCGGACAAGTAAAGAATAGACAGTAACTCACATTTTACATTGATGATTCGGTCCTGAGGGCAATTAGGGGACCGTCTACAAACTGATGAAGACAAAAACGTTTTTGGCCCCGCTTCACAGACTACTGATAACAAGATGAAACTTTCAGAAATGGTTATGTTTAATGTGCATAATAGTTAGAGGAATTTTCGTAAACTCAGCACAAATATTTGGGAAAATATAAAGGTTTTCTTAAAAAATCTCAAATTTTCCCACCTGTTTTTTGCTTATAACATGCAGAGTTTCCTGTTATATTATACGAAAGTTACAGAAAAGATGACATGTTAGAGAAGCATTTGTGTGAAACTTTGGAAAACAATTGTTGAATATTACAGGAATAATGAGCATTTTTAGTAAATAGTGTTTTACTGCGCATGCGCGAAACATTGTGTAATTTTTCTTTCACAACTTTAAAGCCATATATATGGGGCAACTTATATAAAAATATTCAGTTCAATATCATTAGTATTCAGAAAGATATCGGCATTACAATGAGCAGAATTTTAGCTCCTGTCGAAGAGAAGCTAAAAGATGAGGGGTTGTACACAAATTGATATTTTTTAAACTTATATCTTTAAATAATTATATTGAATTGTATAGTGGTTAGAATTTGCTGAATACCCATGAGCACAACTAATATTCGTAACTAATAAAATATATATATATATATATATATGTGTATAATTATTGAAATATTTTAAGAAAAGAAATTGATTAGATAAAAAATCGTTTCGCCATAAAAGAAATATATTTAAAAATATGGTTTGGACATAAAATTCTAATATATAACTTGTTAATAATCATGTAAGTAATATAATTAAAGTAATAATTTTTTTTTATTTATAGTGCCTAATTAGCTGGAGTTAAAGTTATGCACGTAATTGATAAGTCTTCATGGGTATTCAGCAAATTCTAACCACTATACAATTCAATATAACTATTTAAAGATACAAGTTTAAAAAATATCAATTTGTGTACAACCCCTCATCTTTTATCTTCTTTTCGACAGGAGCTAAAATTCTGCTCATTGTAATGCCGATATCTTTCTGAATACTAATGATATTGAACTGAATATTTTTTATATAAGTTGCCCGATATATCTGGCTTTAAAGTTGTGAAAGAAAAATTACACTATGTTTCGCGCATGCGCAGTAAAACACTATTTACTAAAAATGCTCATTATTCCTGTAATATTCAACAATTGTTTTCCAAAGTTTCACACAAATGCTTCTCTAACATGTCATCTTTTCTGTAAGTTTCGTATAATATAACAGAAAACTCTGCATGTTATAAGCAAAAAACAGGTGGGAAAATTTGAGATTTTTTAAGCAAACTTTTATATCTTCCCAAATATCTGTGCTGAGTTTACGAAAATTCCTGTAAATATTATGCACATTATTTATTACTCTTTCTGAAAGTTTCATCTTATTATCAGTATTCTAAGAAGCGTCGCAGGCCAAAAAAACTTTTTTGTCTTCATCAGTTTGTAGACGGTCCCCTAATTGCCCTCAGGACCAAATCTTTAATGTAAAATCTGAGTTTTGTCTATTCTTTACATGCCCGAATTTAAAGGCAATCAGTTAAACCACTCCGGAGAAATTCTAAAAAATGTGAAGATCTGCAAGTGTCCGGATACTTTTGGGCATATAGTGTATAACAGGTTATATATATATATATATATATATTCAGATTTCTTGCAGTTCTTATTTCCTGTTTTTTGTATCATAATGCAAACAATGTTTATATTGCATTGCTTATTTGAAATGTCTATGTTTTCTGAGAGTCATAACAGGTATCTAAATATTTTACTTATTTCAAAAACAATCTCATGTCAAACTGTTCTTGCAGATTTTTATCTTTAGTATGCCCTCTGTCCAAAGTCCTTTACAAAAGCATTTAAGAGTTGCATGGAGTAAAGTAATTACAAGTGGTTGAATGATTGTTAGCTATTTAACATTCATTTCACATAGTTACGAAAAATGACTCTCTAAACATTCCACTTGTGTTATATGTCATATATTGCACATTTAAAACCCTACACGTTTGCGTTCAAAACTAAACTTCTAAAATAAATTCTGAACTTGTCGTTTCATCCTTAAGTTAATTTTTACTCTTTTAACATCGTTACATCCACCTTCGAGAGTGACAGTAAATCTGTATTTTGACAGCGAATCTGTATTTGCATCCCATTTGAAAGAGAAAGCTCCTTTCGTTCAGATCCGTTTATCGTTGACAACTTCACCCACGAATTGGTGATACAGCATTACTCTGCGACTGATTCTACACAGCGCAATTAGTGAACATTCCTCAATGTTTGCTCGGCAGATCATAGAAATGTGCTTCGCTTCGCACCGAGATTAAATAAGACATGACGTGAAAGCCGATTTGAATTTTAACTGCAATTTTAAATTACCTATTTTTAGCCGTTCACAACTATAAATGTTTCCTTCTCTGAAGTAATATGATTTGAAAATGCACTTTTACAGCTTCCCCCTCTCTGTAGGAACATCCACTCAAATAAATTTCAATTTTTAGCATCAGTGTGTCATGTTTAATATTGGCGAACCATCGTCGCGCGAACTCATCAGATATTTAATGGAATTTCCAAAACTGGAACATTTAGAATTGGAAAAAGCTTTGCGTAGATTATTTTATTTAATTTTGCACGTTTCTGGTTGTTTAATATTTTTACACCTTCTAACAAGGAATGTTTACAAGGCGAATTAATGTCAACACTCAAAATATCTCCATTTCTATATAAAAGACACCAGCTAAAAGACGCTAGCTCTTTGAATTTAGAATTAGAAGAGAAAGAGAAGAATTTTAATTAATTATTTTAATTTAATTTAATTTTTAATTAAATTTTTGGAATAATTTTTCTATTTAAAGTATTGATAACGTTCATACTCCAAATTTCTTACATTTTTTAAAAGATTCTTCAGGTCCATCTGTAACTCTCTCCTATTTCTATTTTAATTCAATTATTGAAACACAATTCACTCTTCAGTTGAAATATAAGTCGACATTTTATTTAATTAAAATAAGTTTATAAATAAAGAAATATTGTCGAAAACAACACAGACATATTGAAATAAATAGTTTATTATTAGAAAATGCCTACTTGCAAATTTTCAACTCCAAATTAGAATAAAGAAATCTTATTAATTTTATTTTTGTCTGAAAACAGCGTCAAACATGCTTCCAAGCATGTGTTTATCTTAATATAAAATTTAATCTTATTATATTTACATGTACAAAAGGAACCAGAAAATATTTTCAAGCCACTCAAGTTTCCATAGCGTCTTATAAAAAATTATAAAATTTCAGAAAACTGCGTTTTTCTTACAAAAAAAACATACATATTACAAAAAATAATATCAGAAATGTGAGCAAATCATAAAAATTATTCCTTATGGGTGAGAAGGGAAATTTTCAAAATTTCGCAGTGCAAAGAAATAATTAAAAAATCAACAAAAAGGAATAGTTTAAAATACGAGCAAAGAAAAGAGGGAAAAAATACTATTCAAGTTTAATCTACCTTTAATTTAACTATAAAATACATATCAACTTAAGATAACATTTAGAAAAATTAACAATAAGATTCTGGAACGGATGATATTTAAACACAAATTGTTACTACCC
Source organism: Araneus ventricosus (assembly GCA_013235015.1). NCBI lineage: Eukaryota > Metazoa > Arthropoda > Arachnida > Araneae > Araneidae > Araneus > Araneus ventricosus. Next base: position 367,992 of record BGPR01000331.1, on the reverse strand, counting down.
CCTGTGTTTCTCAGAAATGCATCAGTATAGTATTCAAAATAGAAAATTTGACAAATTCTTCGTTTAAAGAAGGATTGAAGATTGAACCACCTATAAACAAAGTTCACTTCTGAGAGTCGTTCTTTTTTTCCATTTCACAACAAAAGAGGTAAGACATTTAAGCCCTTTTTTCAGACTATGTTTAAAAGACTGTTTTGAATTTCTTCTTTGTGGAGAAATGTTTTTCTTTCCAATTTGTTCCGGAATACGTTCAGGCCTTAAAGGAAAATTCAAATTTAGACCTTAAAGTCGCTTTCTTCGACAGAAAGCCTATTCTATTTTTGAATCTGCATGGATGAAGGCCTCTGATGACATCATCCACCAGATTCTTATTCCTTCTCGTTCTTTTTCATTCGTTGTTTGTTAATATTATTGAATTTTTACCTCTTTCACAATTGAAACTTCCCTCAATTCGTATTTATATCTTCGCTTAAAGAATCAGAGTCGACCACTGAGAAACCAATCAAACAATGTTTGAATGGATTCAATTCGCGTGATGTCACACTCACATGTCTTGTGAACACAACAGATTTCACAATTAAATTTGGCCGTTCATTTTATTTGCATCACAGGAACACGAAACGACTGCGGTGCTATGCAGTGTTGCTGGGAGGGAGGGGAATTTAGGTCTCGTACTTAATAAATAAGTGCATTTTAATACAGGAAAAAATAAAATTCTTATTTTTAAAGATTAAGTTCATAATTCTAAATATTCCTCGGCTGAAATTATAAAAGTAACTCAATTGTTTCAAAAATAAATCACTTTAAATTTTGCTGTAAGTTCTGTCTTTTCTCTAAAAAAATAAAGCCGTGAATCTTGAACTCTTTTTATCGAAATAAAGGTCTGGTTTTAATGATATCCCATTGCCCAATACAATTATTATTGCGTATGCAATATTAAAAAATATTTGTTACGAAATATTCTATATTTGCAGAAATATTGCAAAACTAGTAAACACTCGCGAAACTTTCGCACTTTAAACATTCCCCTCCCCCCCAAAAAATTCATTTATTTGTCTCGACTTTCATGTTTAGCATAAACATGAACTGTGATTTAATATTTCAAGGAACAAAAACCGGAATTAATTTAATATCACTATTTTAGGGGAAAGTGGGATAAAACTGGGTAGCTAAGGCTCTAGGGCCTGTTGGAGCTAAACTATTCGACACAGAGCTTGTCAAATTTTATTAAAATATTCGTTATTTATCGGAGAACAATATATCTTTCCAGAAAAGACAAAGTTTCATTACTTTATTTATCGATGTTTTTTTTTAGAAAAAAAGTCAAACTACCCGATTTTACCCCACTACTGGCAAAAAAATCGGGTACGCATGTTAACGTTATGGGAAATCAAAAAAACTCGATTTTCAGTGGAAAAGAAGTAATTAATTGTTTATTTTGTATGACAATTTAAAAATATTAGTTACAAAATTGACATGTAAAGCAGTTGTCTTCTCCCTCCGCACCACTGTAGCTTTTGTACGACCAGCTAAGACAGTTTCTAAGTTGAATTAACCTTTCTTCTTTATTCAAATTGGAAAATACATCATTAAAATATAAACAATCAACGCCTGATGTGTGTTTATCGTCTTAATCGGAGGAATCATCATCACTGACTGTCCTGATCTAACGCCACATGGAGTACTCGGTTTTACCCCGAGTGCAGAGATTATAGAAAACGAAATGGAACAGCGCACACACAATTATCGGAGTAACTCCTTATTTTTTGATAGTGTACGAATCCTTAGCAGACGTATAATACGCTGGAATAAATATAGTTGTTATAACCTTAATGATTATTAAGTAAGGATAGTTTAAAATCGAACAAAAATTAGAAAGTTGACGTCTTAAAACAAATAAACCTTCACAGATGCAGTGAATTCAACAGCTAGAGCACGCCACTATGACTGTTCCTTTTTTCTTGACTAGTAGAGTATAATTGAGTACCTGTCCTATATATAGGAAATAAGATAGCGCCAGAATAAAGAGTACCAGGTTTTACCCCACTACCCGGTTTTACCCCATTCTGCCCAACTCAAAGTTGCATCTTTACAAATTTCTCTGTACAATCTAAAAAATATTAATGCCTTTTACTATTACAAGAAATTTTCAATAAAAAATAGCTTCCAGTAATTAAAAATACGTTTGCTTCATTGCATACAATTTTTTTTAATTTTCTGATAATTCTTTATTATCATATTTTCGTGCAAAACCTTTTTTTCGTGAAATAACTATTAAGTAAACTTGAACATCTTGAGAACATAAAATTCTATTTGGGCAGTTTGGGCAGCCGTAGAGATTTATTTCTCAAAAAAAGTAATTTTATTGCGTGCTAACAAACATCTTGTTTATCTTGACAGTTAATTATTCAAAAAGTAATTTACCAGAAATCCCACTTCTGTGTTGCAAGGAAATCTCCCAGCCAACAAGTTTCACGAATCAATAAGTTCTCGTCCCCTTTAATATGCAAGTATGAGATATTTGTTCTAGCTTCAAAAAAATATTAATAATAATTTTCAACGCAACCTCTAATCATTTTATTTATGAGCCTCTTTGTTGAGCGAAAAGGTTATTAGCAAAGCAACACCATAAATTATTAGATTAACACACTTTACTTGATTTTAATAACCGCTTTTCCAGTTGGTTTACTAAGACCGCTTCTCTAGTTGTTTTAATAAGAAAAGGATTATTGCACTATTTCATTCTAACCCTTATCTTTAAAAGGTTTTAATAAAATTATTATAGTAATTGTAGCCAAGGAAGATTCCTATCTGAGGATATAATAACATATTTTGCTACTTACTCTGAAACAGCGTAAGTGCTATTAATCTTTTGTTAAAATATTTAATTGATGATATCTAAATCTAAGTACTTGTTCTCTAACTGCAACCACGTAGCGCTTTCTCTTAAAAATGATTTCATGCACCACATTTACACAGTTTTAACATAATTTGCTTGTCTTACGGCCCAAATATTTAATAGAATTGAAGTTATGATACCTGTTCCCTATACTTTCCAGCCTTTTTCTACATTCTTTTACATAGAATAAAGCAATTTTTATTTAAAAATATAAACCGTACTGTGTAAAGTGAATTAAGTCTTTAAAGTGCCATTTTTTTTAGTAGTGTTATAGTAAAATGGCTTTGGGATTGAGATTCAGTTAAGAAAAAAAATCATTTAGCTTATTTGATTAATATTGTTCTTTTGTTAATTAATTTTGCTAATTAATAATTAATTATCAAGTCCAGACACTTCGTTAGGGTTTGAGAAAAGAAATTGGAACGTCTCGGTTTTTGTTTCATCGAAAAAATTGGCGAGAGCTTACGGCAACCTTAAAAAATGCATTTAAAAATTAATGAATTTTGTGGTAAATATACTTACCATGGCCTTATAAAGGGTTAGAAGAAAATTTGACAAAATCTTTCTTAATGAGTAAGAATATAAAAAAAAATAGTTTAAGTATTAGCAAATAATAATCTCTAACAATTTACAAACTTGTAAATTTGAGAAGAACATGGCTATTTAGACAAAATTCAAATTTATGGCATCTACTTCGCAATTGTTTCTATCTGGAATACTTATTTTATATCTACAGAAGGCCACAAATTTAAGTAAGTTCACGCAACTGAATAGATATCCTACCAGAAACGTAGAAAATCACTACTAGAAAGGTTCTTATCTAAATACTAAAAAGGTTAATGATAACGAATTCCTTGTGAACAAATTTTTCTTTTCTCGTATATAGAAAAAATATATAGAAATAGAAAGGTAAAAAATAAGTTTAAATAATTTTTTTAGTAAAACATCTTTTGTCTTTCGAAATAGTTTGCAAATTGTTCCAATGATTTCAGTAAAACATCACAGCATTTCATTGATCAGGATATCTATTTTAAATTTTAATATCTTTCTGATTCATATACAAAAATATTACTGAAAATAACAAAGTCAATACTTATGAAAATGACAAAAAACATTGCATATATCATTTTAATAACTTTCAAATAAAAAATTTAGATTTCTGATATTATCAAAAATTCAATTCGATTTCTCCTGATGGAGTGCGAAGAACAAGGATATGGGATTTTTATAAATTTTTTCTCCTTATTATAAAAATATAATAGAGAAAACAAGAAACATCGAAACAAAATTTGTTACTACAGCTATAAAATTAATTATTTATTTTACAGTAAAATGTTTCAAGAAATCATAGATCTGGATTCGTTCGATCTCTTCCTAAAATCATTTTGTTACCTAACACAAGATGTAGAAAAGTTTAATTAATCGTTTAAAGCTGGTTGACAAAAAGACTTCTACTCTTGTCAACACCACATAATGCTTTCCCCCACTCCCTTTCCTTTTCTCAATTTTCTTATTCTTGTCATTCTACGATTTTCTTTTCTTTACTCTTCCTCGTCCAGCACAAACCTGCAAAACGAAAAACATACGCTTCTGGTTAAAGATTGTCAATGAAATAGGAAAAAAACGTGTCTATAAAAGTGATCGTCATAGATAAAAGCCTTATTTAATTAATTTATTTATTCTTCATTTCAAAACCTTGCATTCGAAAAATTCCTTGTTTGCGAAATATACCGATTTCGAGTATGAATTTTTTTGATAGCTCTCACACATCAGAACACTAACGCTACGACGCACCCCGGACTCCAAGATCCTGCTAACTCAAGTTCACAAAGATAACAGCTTCGATCCCCGTTCAATGATTTAATTTTTAATATTATTAAAAGCACCTATTACCGATTACATTGTGCAACAAAAATAGATAAAATTGATACTACCGATATAAAAATACTTAGTGAATTCGATATTCTGAACATGAATATGACCATAAAAAAGCTGAAATGGCTACGAATTTTGTGTAATATATAGGCTATATGTATGTATACGTAGTAACACCTTTATTTTAACTATATATTGGGTTTCTACTTCGTTGTAAATAAATGCAATCAGAAACAATAAATGTAAATTAATTTATAAAAAATTCGCAATCATGATGCAATTAAAATTAAATATTGTAATACTTTTTTTATATTTCTATTAAATTTAGTTTTGAGATATTTACATGAGTTTTTGATGTAAAGAAAATAATTCAGACCAAACATATCAATACGTTCACTGAAAAGAAACATACAAAACATTCACAAAACTCATCTCAAGCAACAAAATAGTTTTTCAATTGTCAATTTATGATAATTTACTTCCATTTTTACTTTGGCTGAAGGATCTCCTTTAAGAGTATCCAACAGTAGCCCTCAAGAATGGGAGAGGACCTGTCACTGATATCGTTGCTCTATTACAGCCACATCCTGACGAAAGCGTTCTCCATGCTCATCACAGAATTCACGCAGTTTTGGGAGAAGAAATCGAAGTGAGAATTCAGGAAGTGGATCTCTGACAAAATATTACAACAAATTTTTGATACAGAGTCAGTAGCCGTTAACAAAACCATTGTTATTTGTAGTACTGGAATTCACAGAACACCATTTCATGCCTCTGCGACTATAAACGTTTGGTTATTTAAACAGTGTGGCGGACATAAAGTGGAAGAGACATCGGAAGACGCTCCTTAACTGTCTAGCAAAAAATGGCGATGGCAGAGAGACGGAAAAGGTTACAAAAATACAAATCTAAAAGTCTGGGATAATATACAAGAAACAAAGGGGAGTATCAAATAAAACCATTTACAAACAAAATCTGTGAAAAGGAAAGAAATATGAGATGAAGTGTACAAAATCAACAAACAAGATAAAAAAACTAATCAAATAAAGAAATCCACAAAAACAAACTAAAATGCGAGTGTTAAAGCACATGTGTGTCTGTTCTGTTGATTGTTCTTTTCTCCATAAAGTGGAAGCGGAGAATAGTCACTTCGACGAAGAGGGAGCAAAAAATGTCCCATATCGGCTTGCAGGAATGGAAAAGACTTGAAGTGAAAGATGATCATAGATTTATTCGAAAATCTCTTAAAAATCATTAAGATGGTGTAGCAATCGTTGGATTTTAAGTCGGAGCCTTTGTTGAAGCGACGTAATACTTGTCAAAAGGCATCTCACGCCTCTTTTTCGTCACATTCATCATAAACTGAAGTAATTAGTATGAAGTTTCAGAAATGAATTTAATCATATGATATTGTGAAGCTTCCGTGAAACATTCGATCTCAGAAGATACAGTCCAGAAATTAAGAATGTCATCTTCTTTTCTGGCTTTTTAAAATTCAATATTTTTTTTATTTTTGCTTAAACTTCATTGCCTAAATTAAAGATAAGAAATGAATAAAATTTATAGCGAGAAAAAGAAAGGCCCATAAAATGCCGTTATGATGCACCATAATGTGCCGTCATATTTAAATTTAATGAAATCTTATATTTTTCAGAAAGACAAAAAGGCATCTGTGAAAGTTTTCAAAATCTGGTAAATGCATTTATTTTTTTCTGTTGAAACATCAAAATCCATGTATGTAAATCCTATCCATGTCAAGCATGCGGATTTTAGATTTACTACCTAATCAATAAAATTTTCTCATAAAAAAATTGCTACATGGTCATAACCTTAACTTGTTAAAATATCAACTTTTTTAAAACATAAAAATAGCTTATTTGAATCAGCATTTTTTCAATATTAAATGGCTATGTAAACTTTTCGAAACTAAGCTATAAGGTATTTAAAGTAATTTTATTAGCATGTAATGATTTCTATCAATGAATTTGAAATTAAAATAGAACGATATATACTTTTAAAAATACAATCTTCAATGTTCTTATTTTTCTGAAAATCGGTATAACATTTTGTATATTTTAACAGTATTAAACTTAGTTTTTTTAAATCATTTTAATTGATGTTTTTAACTACACCCTTTCTTATAAAATATATAATTATCTTTGTAACAAGGTAAATACTTTTACCTTAAGAATAATTTTAAAATAAATTACTTTCCATACCCATAATCTCGTGCCTTAAAACTCAAACTCACGATTACTCATAGCAAGTTTCGGTCAAAAGAAGTAAATTTCTTTTAAATTAAAAATGATGAAGAATGATTTATAGTTTCTTGAAACTGACTACAATCACTTGCTTACTTTCCTTCTGATATCTAAGTAAAAAAAAAATTTAAGAGCGCAAAATAAAATCTCATTATTTATAGTCCCTAAGTTTCAAACTTGACCGAAAATATTAGATTCAGCAGACTGTTTATAAACTGCGAGAAGAAAAGAATAAATTTATGGTTTCATTTTCCTATCAGCAGTTATTTGGTCAATTTCTGCTGTTTATATTGAAGTTAAGGAATTTCTCGCACAGACTGCAAGCTGACAGAGTTCGTGAATAATGTATTATCAGATGAGATGAAAAGTTTGCTTCAAAGTTAAATATTTTCTTCACATCAAGCAAGAAGAGCAGAGTTTATCCGAAAAAAATATGAGCCGAGTGATAAATGTTTGATGATATATAATTCGTGATTTTTTTTCTGGACAAAAGCTTAAGCATAAATAAATGCGTATCAATATAAAACATCGCAAATTTCATCCTATATATCCGTTTTTTATTCCTTATGTTATTTTTATTTGATGGAACAACCATTAATACTTTTAATGGAACTGGAATTACTTGAATTGGAATTTTTTGTAAAAAAAGTCGGAGTTGTCAACTACGCCACAAGCTTGATTTTACTTCATTTGTCTTATTTTAATTTTTACTTAATTTTACTTTTTAACTCTTGTTGTATCAAAACGATTTTTTAAATTTGTTATGTTTAAAACGTCCATGCTTTTTCAATTTCTCTAAGCCGTTTTCTTACTCAGAAACGTAAAATTATCGGTTGAAATCTATAAGTTGGTACACACTCTTAAAACGCTGCCAAATCGCCAAAGTAAAACGTTGACCGCTGCATATCATTGAAGCTAAGTCGCCAAAGCTATATGCAGGTATTACCTGTATTGGCTTTGGCGACTTGGAGCCATTTTAAGAGTGTGTACCAACTTCTAGATTTCAAAAAAATTATCTTACCCATTTTGACACAATAAACCAACTTTAAGTATTACTTTTGTTCAGAAGATTAAAAAGAAAGAAAACACTTTATAATCAGTTAATATATCATGTCAGACGAATTTCTTTTTATTCTCAAGAAACATACAGAACTGTCTTTCGTAATTCTAAGTATGCTTTTCTTCATATTACTTCACTCGGTTTTTTTAAAATTATTTATCCAAATTTATGAGGGATTTCTTTTTATTCGTTTTACATCACGATTTCCACTAAAATTTTGTTTAAATCTATGAGAAAACCTCTGAACAAATATTATCTTCATGAATACTTATTTCAAAGAAACGGTTTTAACTATATTTTTTTTCTAAAAATCAGTGGGAATAGTCTCCCCTGGACTTTCTCGTATACTCTCTAACAAAGTGTCAACCCCGACCCCTCGCATAAAAATTGCGGACCTACGAGAACGTCCGGTACGACAGGAGAACTCATGGACAACAGCAACACATAAAGACAATAAGACAAGAGAAATAAAATACGCCAAGCGAGAGTAAAATGAGCCAGGAGTGGTAAAATGTGCCAAGCAGGCGTCTATGAGCAATATGGCCTTGCGTCATAGTACGATGAAAAAAATAAATATGCAATTTGAATGCCTTTTTTCCAACCGATTGAAATGAAAATTGGATACAGATCTACAATTACGGTTAAAAGACCTCATACCAATTTTTATTTATCAAAGTCATTGCGTTTAGGAGTTATCGTGTTCGCATGAATGCGAATATACGGACCGACAGACAGTCAACGATTTCATGGATTTGGTCCAAAATTTGATACGGACCTACATTCCTGAGGATAAAACTGTGTACCAAATTTTATCCATCTAGCTGTTTAAGTTTTTGAATTATCGTGTTCACATAAACAAGAACAGACAGACAAACAGACATCCCATGACCAGATATTTTCTAAAATTTTATATAAACCTACAAATTTTGTGTAAAGATCACATACCAAATTTCATCCCTCTAGCTCAACTCGTTTTGCAGTTATCTTGCTCGCAGATAGACACACATACAGATATAATTCCAAAATTGTGTTTTTCTGACTCAGGGAGGTCTAAAACGTGGAGATTCATCAAAATCTCGAGTTTGATTTTTTTGACGATTACAATACTTTCTCTTTGTGTACTTCGTGTACGAGAAATTAAAAAAGTTACACGATTCAAAGCTAAAATTTAGATGTCGCCCGAAAATAGAATTTTCTTAAAATCAAATACAAACCCTTCTCTCTTTTTCAATGAGCTCAATAAATATTATTTTCTCAATCGAATTTTGTAAGAATCTGCAGAATGGTGTTACAATATTTCGGTTGTGGCAAAAGCAGATTATTGTGGGAAGGAAAAAATTTTTCTATAGGTTTTAATTTTTGTACTCTGTTTTCGGCGCCATGTTGCAATTTATTTTTATCTCAAGTTTGTAATTTCGTCTTGAAACGTTCAAACTCCTGGTGTGTTTTTAGAGGATTCGGTGCTTGTGTGTTTTGACTTTTTAACCCTTGCCTTTTGGAAATGGTCTTAATTTTTTTTAAAAAAATACATCTTTTGGAATCATAGTGTGTTTTAATGTTTTTTGATTATGTGTTTTCGTTTTTAATTATATATGCGTTTGCAAAATTTTTATGATTTTGTGTACTGTCTGTGTTCAACTTTTTATTTTCTAGTGCATTTTTTTATTTACTAGTTGTGGCTTTTGTTCTTTGTGTGTTTGTTGTTTATAGCACTCTGCAAATGGAGTTTTCTCTGTAGTGTGTTTTTCTTTAAATAAATAAAAGAAGCAGTGAAAGAAAAGCAGGTATTAGTTTGTTTTTTTCCGTGGAGTGCCTGGGGAAAAAGCTATTCCTTCCTCCGACCAACTTTAGTAGTTCGATTTGCCTTTCTCCACGAAATTAAGATACGACCAAATCAGATTTGGGTAAACTTGGTTTAGATAGTTGGTCATGCATCTTTTAACACGCGCAAGTGCAAAAATCTCCTTTCCGAATTGAAAAAGGGAAATTATGTCGCCAAATTCGATTTCTTTTAATGTTTCTGAAAGAAATTTATTTACAGGAAAGAAAAGTTTTTATGTTATTTGTATGAACGATGAAATATATAAAAAAAAACTGATTGAAATAATCATTACCATTCATCCAATATGGTAAAGGGCATCTTAGAACAAAACTGTCGATTCAATTCTGCAATAGCTTGTGATTTGGACTTGGTGTCAAAAAAGGTTGATTGAAAGAAATCAGTACAATTAAGAGAGGGGAATTCTGAGATGCAAATCATCTTTCCTGTATGTAGAGACATGTGAGAAAATTTTCGCAGGCATTATTCATAGGAATAGAAAATTTCTTAGCATAACTTTTATTACACCTAATGCTGGTTTCGATTTCATTTAGATTTTAGTTCCCAATAACGGTGGTATATTAGATCGCAGAATTTTTTTTGTAAAGATTTGGCCTCAAAATACGGGATAAAAGTAAACTAAACTGCAGCAAGCTATGAACGCAACTCATTGTTTCTAGTAATGACTCTTTTTTTCAGCTTAGGGTTAGGGAATACTTTTCAATAATATTTATTTCTGTTTTCTATATGGTCCGTTATTTAGAAAGAATTTAGGCCTTACGTATATGTTATTTTCCGAACTCTTTCACATACTGGCCAAAACACCTCAAGAAATTTTCTATATAATGTTGTTGATCAAAGCCAGCCTGAACAGAAGCGCCGTCTGGTACAAAGTTTACTTGCGGGGCCTTGTAACAAATTTCGTACAACCAAATAATTTATTTATATTTTTTTTTGCTATTTATTGCATTGCACAGTTTGGTACAGTTACGATTAAAGGAATGCATGAAAATGATAAATAATTAAATTATTTTTGTGAAGTTAATATTTCAATCACACACAAAATCGTTGATAAACCAAATAAAAAATTAATTGCTTTACAAATGCAATTTGGTATGCGAGTTACTGGAATAGGTTTACAATGTGATCTTTGTTTCACTTTTTTACATGTTTTATAGCAAATGCGTTGATAATATCATCACGATTTAGTTTTTTGGTTAAAAACATTGGATAGATAAAATGGCTAAGTAAATCAATCTTTCGTCACTAATGCTAGATCTCAAGTAATTTTTTTACTGTTTTTAATATTGAGAAAGATCTTCCTGAAGTTGGATCGGTAATTAATAAGGTCCATATAATTTTAGAACAGGAGCAAAATTTAGATACAATTCAAATAAATTAGTTTGATATAAATATTTTAAGATTTGTAATGTTATGTCCTGGAAAACAAAACTTGACGGCAAATTTTGATTTCGTTAAATGAATCAATGCAATTCTATTCATTTTCGTTTTGCAAAATCTGTCAGCGGCGTGGGGACCTCAGAAACGCGGGGCCTTGTGCGCTCGCACCGTTCAGAACCCTCTCGGACCGGCCCTGTTGTTGATGTGAAGTCTAACCAGTGGTGAGTTAAAGTATGACGTGAACGTGGCGTATAAAAGAGAAAGTTGTGAGTTACTCATCACTATGCTTATAATTAGTGTAATTCGAAATTGAATATGCATTATAACAACGGTTGCTACACTCAGTTGAAGTTGGGCGCTCTGAGGCTTCTAAACTAGCACCATTTAGAGAAATAATAAATTGAACGTTCACCTTAGAACTAGTTGTGAAGCGTCTATTAGATGGTGGTTTTCGAAATTGTTTCCAGTTTCTCACATGAACAGCCCAAATGTAGCCTCCTTTGTTTACACTTCCAGTGAGATATCACTTCTATATAAAGAATCAAATAACAACGGTGGCTTCTAAGAGAATGTTTTGCAAATAGCCAAAAGGGGTGAAATTCAAGCTTCTAACCGTTCGTTTAAGGCTTCAGATAATATGATCAGTAAATGCTATTCGAGATTTGCGGGCTTATTTGATTGGTTTTGTAATTATCAAAGCCGTCTAATTAAAAAAATGAACACCATTTCATTATGTATCCGATTTGAAGAAGGGTCCTCTTTTGATAAGTACAAATGTTCCAGTCAGGATAAATATTACTTATTTAAAAGTCAAATGTCTACCTTAACTTTAAAATGAACTCACACTAGATTTTGGGTTTGTGCTGAAATCTCACTTATATAAGCAATCTTAACAAATGAATAATTCTACAGAGATTACGTTTTTAGTGCACATGACTTTCGATATTTTTTCAGTTCAAACTTTGGGCCAATAAAAGCCCACTTCAACAAGTTTCCCAAAGTTCTCATTGCAATTGCCGTAGTTGCGAAATCAGCCGACGTTAACGAGTCCCTAACTATGCATAAAACGAAACACAACTTTTATCCGAGACATTCATTTTTCGCCAAGTCAAAATGGAATCAATGGAATGGGAAATAATGGGTATATCAAGGGACTACAGTTGTTCAACAGAAGAAATCTTTACTATCTCTGACTCTTACGTAGCATTAGCGATATAATACTCCGATGGAAATTCGAATTCCATCGAATAATGCGAATTCTGTGCTTTTAGTAAAACAAATCTATAAGAAAAGAGTTGGGACGCATCCCCGGGGCGTAATTTTCGTGCAGGAGGCTGGGAGGAATGTTAAGCCTGAGAGGCTTTTCTCTTATCTATTAAGACTGCAATTACCATGGAAAGCAATAAAATAAAAACTTTCACATCATTCCGATGGTTAAATTATGCTCAAAAAGGGAAAAATTAACACTTTTCGTACCATTGGGCACAAACTTTTTCAATTGCCTTCATTACGAAAATCGGTTTCTGCGCAGCTTTCAAGTTTATTCTCGAAAACTTTTTTCCAAAAGAATTGTTATAAACAAATTTATATTTATATATAAAATGATTTCGTTGTTGTAGTCGTTAAATAAAAAAAAACAGGCCGAGTTGTATAATAATTTTCATTTATTATGGGAGAGTGTCATGCCTACGTGCATCTTAGTTGAAGTTTCAAGTAAAAAGAGAACAGAAAATCCTTACATTTCCACAGGTAGGGATTTAACATATACACACGTGATCAAAGTGAAGGGAATATTGGTTATTTTTAATAAATTACGTAAGTGTTTTAGGGAAAAGTCTGGCGCTAAAGAGATGCCGTCACGATTTTCAGTGGGCACGTGAAAGTGATTAAAATATTCTTTTAGTAATAAATATTCCAAAACGAGAGATTTAATATACCTCCAGCGCGAGAAATAAAACGAAATTGGAGTTTAAGAAAATCGATTTTGGAATACATTAAGTCTTTAAAATATATAATATTAGAATTTGAAATAAAATTAAGTGAGATTATCACATATATATAAATTCAAAATCGAGATAATCAAAGCTTTTGTTTGATCAACGTTTAAAAAATGGTATTCCCGAAAACTTTGTGCGACGATATCTCAAGCAGTGAATTAGGGGCTATCGGCAAGGCCTTTTTCTCCTTTTCTTCCTCTATTTGGCAACAACAATAACTGGTTTGTCGACATTTCCTCGTGCGACTTATAATCTCGTGTGTTCATTCCTAGCGGTGGTAAGCCTTTTCCTTTTTTTCTCTTTTATCGTTTTGTGAACATTACTGTATTATTTTTTAATCTAGCTCTTATGTATTAGGATTTTTTGCTTTCGATTTTTTAAATCATCTTCATTGTTTTTGTCTTTAATTCCAGAATTTTTCCATTTTTATTGTCTTGTGCTTTTTGAGGGGATAGCGACAAACTTTTTATGCTTTTCGTATGTTGTTAGCAGAAAAAAAACACTTATTAATATCATGGGCGGGCTTCGCTTTCTGACGAGAGGCTTGCCATGATATTTTTCAAGTTATTAAATTTTTATCTTTTTTTGTCCTTTGCTTCTTGTACGTTTTTGAATTTTTGTCTTTTATTTCTTGTTATATACAGAATCTATCTTTTCTTAGTTGAGTTAAATAATTTTGGGGGGGGAGTCGAGGTTTGTTCACGTCTTGTGCCATGCTTTCATGTTGTCCCATTCGTAGACATTTTGCTGTAATAATTATATACATTCATGGAATGTTCGAATTTTAAGATGTGAACGAGGTTCCATTCGTTGAACCAATTCATGAACCAAAAGCAATTTATTTCCTCGCAACGTTAGAAGAGCAGAAATCTCCCCAGGATGTCTGCGTAATATTAAGCCAAGATATTCTAAAGTCTTGATAGAATCAAATTCATTCAACAAAATAGTGATTGTTTTCTTGTCGTCAAGTTATTTTTCTTCAAAGGTCGATGGATGAATTTACAGTCTAACAAGCTATGAATAAATATCACCAATCAGTTTTAATTTTCAAAATATTCATAACCATATGGATAAACAATTATATATGACTCAAAGGCGTAGGTGCCAGGAGAAAGTTTTTAAAAAATATATTTTTTGAAAATAGCAATTTAGAACAATCATAGTTTACCACATTTGAAACTGCGTAAGATTATGAATCTCGGAAATAACTCGTCTAAGTTTACATCCAATTAGCATATCAGATTTTAAAGATTCCTGGGGGGAAATACTACCGTCTTGTATACTTTTTAAACGGTTTTACTTATTACTTCACTAAAAGAGAAGCTAATAAAAACGCACAATATCAATCGTTTTTTTTCACAGTTTTTATAGTCATTACATTTTTATGAATTTTACTTGTGGCGGGTTGTATCGGACATGAAAAACATACGCAAGGAGAGAATTACTTTTGGTTTCACAGAAAACTTTTTATTATTAGGTAAAGTTATTTTTGAGAAATTTATAAAAGTACAAATTACAGACCTTAAAACTAGGTTGATCTTAATATAAATAAAAGTCATTGTGAGTTTGTATGTATGTTTGTATCTATGTTTCACATCTCCTCCTATTATTAACTAAGACAAGGGGAAGATTACTGTCAACTTTTTAAATCGCAAAAGTTAATTAAACAGTCAGTTAATTAAAACGTAACCGAAACCGTTTTTCCATTGTAAGTTCGTAGCAAATTATCCCCCGAAAATTATTTTTATACCATCTTAAAGTTCAAAAATTTACCTTTCTAATGATATTAATTTTATAGCTGTGACATTTTTCCTTCAAATTTTATTAATTTTTCAAAATTTAATAAAAAGTTGACACGCAGACGATTTTAAAATAAATCAAATTTAATGATACTACATAGAGTTGATACGGATGAGTTGCTAGGCAACGGTGTAATTACTTTGCCTTTATTTTTTCTGCTTATTTTTTTCAGATATCGTTTGGCAATGTTTTCATTGATTCTTAAAGAATTCTAAAGCGTATTTAATTAGATTAAAAAATCGCTGCAGTTCATATCTCCTATCATTTTTACATGCGTTTCCTAAGAAATAATAAATCTTTAATAATATATTAAATGAGAAAGTATGTCTGTCTGTTTCTTACGCTTTCACGGCCAAACTACATGTGGAATAACTTATTTTCAATGTCATACATCACGTGATCATAAAGAAAGCCGCGATTATGTGATCTTTCTGAGAAAAATAAAGAAATCATTTATGGAATAATAACTGAAATTACTCAACTCGACGCTTGATTTTCATTTTTCGAGTTTGCAGTCTATTTAATTTTAGTTATTTATATTTGTATCTTTTCCATATCAGATTTTATTCAAGAAGCTATCGATAAATTGACGCCGGGACAGAAATCTATTGATAGATATGATATAACTGCAAGAGTTTTTAGATTAAAATTCAGAAACTAAGGTTAATTATAAGTAAAGGAAAATATGCGACGATATAGTATTTTGTTTATGTATTCTTTTGAATGGTAGAAGTGGATGACATATAGCATAATGGATGGTATATTTCACAGATTATAAGGGCTTGATGATACCATTGAGTACAATAATGTAATTTAGAGTAACGGAGAATATATGAGGAATAGAGAATGGTTGTTGAATTGGTAATTTTGGCACTGATTAATGAAAGTTTAGGTCAGATAAATAACAAAAATAAATATGTCACAAATGGAGGGAGGTATTATAGAATATCTACCTGTAGATACGCTAATGGGCAATAACAAGTAACATCAACTTCTTCACATAACAGATAACAAGTTCTACAACTTCTTAGAATTGTCAGGGGTATCTTCCGACAAGCTGAGATTAAAGGTCGGTGTGCCAGTACTATTGATACATGACCTCGATGTACCGAGACTGCTCACAGTTACAAATTGCACACCTAGGTCTAAAAGTCGTGAGAGTGTTTAAAAACGTAAAAACGAGAGAGTGTTTTAATTTCACGCATTCCGATAATACCGAAGAATTTACCATCCAAGTTCAAAAGGTAACAATTTCCTTTAAATTAGCATTTGCCAGGCTCAGGGCCAGACACTCAAAGGGGCATGCGTACATTTGGAAAAACCATATTTTTCCCATGGGCAACTATATGTGGCGTGTTCAGGTGTGTCCAGACCACAAAACCTCTACATCCGTGCAAAAAACGTTGTATACAAAAGTTTGTTAGCATAGATAAACAAATTACCTAACTATAACAGCATACACTCCTGTTAGTCGTCTAATTATGTATTATCAACCGTCAAAACTTTTTATTTTCCCTTTCAACATGTAACGAAACATTTACATTCGTGAATAAAAAAAATTAATAATTCAAATTCTTCGCGCACGAAGTCGCGGGTAACAGCTAGATAAGAAAGAGGTGTAAATCATTAAAATTAAAAAGTTCTCAGTCTTTGAAAAGTTAACAGTTCGTTTTAAAGACAAATGCATTCTGTGTTTACATTTTTTGTTAAAATAAACATCACATTCATAAAACAGGTTGTTTCCTTCAAGATCTGCCCAATTTTCGTGAGCCCAGCTTTCACTTCTTCAAAGGTTTCAGCACAGGTGATGCAGCGAGTCTCTTCGCCTGCTTCTCTCTTTTCTTCTTCAGAGTTTAGTTCCATTTTTGCTTTCATTTTCAAGTCTTCTTTGGATGTTCGAGGTGTCATCAGTTTTGATCTTTTCACTTGAACTGATTTTTTCCTTTTTCTATCTTGATTGGAACTGCTAGGAAATGGCTATATCTCCTCTAAAATATCTCGAGATGCAGTTCCTTTGGGAAAATCCTCAGAAAGAGAGGTAGTTGTACTGATATATCATTTTCCAAGACTTCTCGAACTTCCTCCACCTGCTCGTCTGCTTCTGGTTTTGAAGGACCGGGCAAACTCAAATTTGTGGTAGATGTAGCAGCACCATTGTGTCCGATACAACTCGAAACATCATGGAGCAAAACATTGGTTACAACATGCAAATTAGTAAGCCTAAGGAGATTTACGGCCTATAACTTTAAAGACAATAAATGTTGTTTTCAGCAATAAACAAGAAGCCAACTTATAGTCACTTTCAGGCAAGCTATGACAACCTGAAGTTATCTTAGTTCACCTAAAAGACTATTGAAAAAACTAAATTTTCTGCCACGTGTCAACAACACTGCCGTTTGGCTAAATATGGTAGTATGTGAACTTTCACCTTCACCTAACACCCTAGTGTCTTGACAGGTCCCGCCTCCTAGAGCAAATATAAGAAATAACGCATGTCCGATACTACCCGATCTTCCCCTACTCGTTTTCTAAAAATCTATTTTAAACAGTAAATATTGACAATTTATCCGTTTTCAGATTCACCATGCTGCTATCAATAAATTTTCATCTCTAGTGATGTTTTAAGTTAGCCCTTTTCTCTGCTGCACCCTTGTTTTCCAAATTTTTAGATGATGAATCAAAGCTCAAAAGGGTTATTGAGTTTCAAAAAGCAACACTGGACGCTCTTTTCTACTATAAGTTTAGTTAGGACCGAGTCGATAGCTTTTCACATTTCAAATGTGAATTGTTTTTAGAAATTGGATAAATCTGTTTTATTTGAATACAACTATACAAAAATGTTGATCATACGAAGAGTTCATTGCATAATTTTTTTCATAAGAAATTGATGTTCAATTTGTATCATAGTTGCTTTAATTTTGCTTCTTTTACTGTATTAACAATGATATTAATATAAGAGATAAAACGAGCTGTGTTCAAGTTGTTGCGTTCAAGTTAACTATATTTGAAATCCGAGCTGGGTTTCGACGTCCATTCGAATAAATTCGTATTATTTTTTTTCAGTAAATCTCTTTCTATGATTTTGAATTCGGCTGTTTCTCCTCCTTCTCCTCAAGAACATATTTTGTTACTAGCTGTTACCCGCGACCTCGTGCGCGAAGAATTTAAATTATTATTTTTTTTTAATTCACGAATGTAAATGTTTCGTTACATGTTGAAAAGGAAAACTAAAAGTACTGACGACTGATAATATATAATTGGGCGACTAACAGGAGTGTACTTTATATGTCTGTTCTTTTATTTAGGTAATTTGTTTATCTATGCTAACAAACTTTTGTATACTACGTGTTTTTGTTTTACGTTTGTTTTTTGCATGGATGTGGAGGTTTTGTGGGCTCGGAGCACGTGAACACGCCACATATAGTTGTCCACGCGAAAAATATGGTTTTTCCAAATGTACGGCTGCCACTTCCGAGTGTCTGGCCCTGAGCCTGGCAAATGCTAATTTTAAAGGAAATTATTACCTTTTGAACCTTAGAATTGTCAGAAGTACCTTCCGACAAGCTGAGATTAAACGTCGGTGTGCCAGAACTATTGATACGTAACCTGGATGTACCGAGACTGCGCAATGGTGCACGGTTACAAATTAGATACCTAGGTCAAAACGTCGTGCCAGCTACTGTTATGACTGGCATAGCGAGAGGAGAGAGTTTTTTAATCCTACGCATTCCGATAATACCGAAGAATGTACCATCCCAGTTCAAAAGGTAACAATTCCATTTAAAATTAGCATATGCCAGGCTCAGGGCCAGACACTCAAAGGAGCAGGCGTACGTTTGGAAAAACCATATTTTTCGCATGGGAAACTATATTTGTAGTGTTGACGTGTGTCCAGCCCACAAAAACTCTACATCCGTTCAAAAAACGTAAAACAAAAAACGTCGTATACAAAAGTGTGTTAGCATAGATAAACAAATGACCTAACTATATCAGCAGACACTCCTGTTAGTCGTGCAATTATGTATTATCAACCGTCAAAACTTTAAATTTCCCGTTTCAATATGTAACGAAACATTTATATTCGTGAATTAAAAAAATCAATAATTCAAATTATACGCGCACAAAGTCGCGGGTAACAGCTAGTGTAAAAATAAAGTAGTAATCTTCATCGCGAATCGCTGAGTCAATGGGCCTTTCTTTGTTAATTATTTAATTGCTGTCTATAATCAAAAATATTGAACTTAACATTATGTCACCTACCCTATGTCCGTTCCTGGGTTTCAAGCTACATCTCTGCCAATTTTCACCGAAATCGGTTTGGCAGTTTTCCTGTGAAAGCGTAACAAACAGGCAGACAGACACACTTTCGCACTTATTATATTACTAGCCGCCTTTGGCGACCAGCTGGTAATATAATAAGTGCCAACCCGTTTAAATTAGTTTCTACTTTTGTATTTTACATTAACTATAGCATTCCCCGTCGCAGTTTTACCCGCGATTACTCAGGAAAGATGAAAAAAAGTGATTATTTTATTGTATTTGGCAGATAATAAAATATATAAAGACGTAAATTTTAAAATGCCAACGATACAATTCTGTATGATGCATCACAGATAACGAAACTTAATTATTGCATTTCAAATAACTCTCACTAAGTTCATCTATTACTCATCGGTAGAATGATTAACTCTGAATACGGTCGTGAAAGCCCGACCATGACCCCATGTGAACCAATGGATACCAAATTGGATGGAAAAAGTGAGCCGCCAAAAAAGACATTTATAGACATCTAAAGGACCGGGAGTATAGAGTTAGACAATAAAATTTTTAAAAAATAATTAAAAATTAGTTAGTTCCCGGACACTATTGCTTTTTTGTAATTCCTAGTTTCAGGCTGCTAAAATGAAATAAAAATTTAATCTTTCCCTAAAAAAGTAGAGGCGAGTGACCCTCCTCTCCCCGACTCGCCGCCACTGATGTGAATTATGACTGGGCAGCATTTCTCCCTAGTTCGTAACCCGTCACCAACCCTCCTCTCCCTTCTAGTGTTATAAATAGAAGTGTGACGTTGAGGAACCGGGAGCAACGCCGTTGCTCCGTCTCGCTGTGTTTGAAAACATTTTAAAAAATTAATTAAAATTAAACAGATTGCATGGAAATTAAATTGGTGTCATTACATTTTTTTTTTTCATTTTAAGATAAATGAAAATGATTTTTGTGCGACAATATGCTCCGAAGTTATTGCTCCAAAACGTTAAAATGTAAGGTAATTTTTAAGTAATTAAAATTTCGAAAAATTCTTTCTTAGTGAGCACCTACTACCCAAAAAGCGACCACCTACCAAATTTCAAAGCCTAAATGGTTTGGGAGATTTCGTGATGAGTGAGTGAGTCATGGTATTTGCCTTTTATATATATAGACGATAATGTCCCGTGAGCAGCTTCACGACTATTTCCTCTACCGTTAAGCCGACTTCTTACCATAAGTTCTGAACTGCGCTAAACCTAATATCAAATTTGATGAGTTATCAATTGAGGAAATTCTAGTTTGGCGGCAGTGCTGTACTCTTCAACCTAACCAAAATTTTAATAAAAAAATGCCTATGATGCAATATACAAAAATTTGAAAGCGTTTCCATGTCTCATAATTTTAAAATGGTAGGAAAGCATGAGATTACATGCTTGAAGAAAGGATGAAAATCATTTCAGTTTACCTCACACACAATAAAAACAAACAAAGCTGAAATCAAATATCTGTTTGGAAAAAAATATCAAAGCCACGCTTTATAAAAATAATACTTTGAAGCAGGTGCGATAAAATATTTTAGCAATGCAATGGTGAAAATTCTGCTTTTGAGTTAATTTCACAAGAAAACAATTTATACTATCACAACCGTAACAATTGCAAAAGCGCGTGAATAAAAGATTTGCTGAAATAATGAGATGGTTTTAATTTTATTTACAAGAAAAACATTGTTACAATTCACGTTTTAAAACATTTTGAAACATTAATCAAAATTGAACAAAATGTCGCATGAAAATAAGACCGGTGTCATTGAAAAGCTAATATTTTTTAATCTTTAAGATGATGTAAAAATGTTTTTTTTGCGATAATAGGATCCGAAGTTATTCCGGAAAAACGCTAAAATTTTAAGTAATTTTTAAGTAATTAAAATTCTAATTAAAATTTCGAAAAATCCTTTCTTAGTGAGCACCTACTACCCAAAACGCAACCGCCTGCCAGATTTCAAGCTTCTAGTCCCAGTGGTTTGGAAGATTTCGTGATGAATGAGTCTTTGAGTGAGTCATAGTATTTACCTTTTATATATAAAGATTTAGGATTAAGGATGAAGGATTTCAGTAACCATGTTTTGTTTTCTTTGCTTTACTCGTCTATACAAGATAACTGGAAAGAGACGAAATTTTGAAGAAAGCAGCGCTGAAATCTGAAAAAGAAAACCTTTAATTTTCTAGCATTTTTGAGCTATTTATTTTCAGTGAAGCTGCTTATTGGTTAGAAATCTACACTACGTCGTAGATATTCTCTGCGTTCCTTTAGAAATTTTCAGCACAATTGAAGAAGAAAACTGAAATTTGTACTGGATATGAAAGAGATTTAAAAGATAAGGGAAAAAATATTTCATTCGGAAAGTGGCAAAAAGTAAAACTCCCTAAAGGCACAGCAGAATTCTTGAAAGCGCGGCACCAGTAGTTGCCGGAAGCATTTTCTGAGCTGAGCATAAAGATGAAATAATCTAACAAAACTAGGTTTCAGAAAAGTTAACGGATCCTATTACTACAGGCACATACTTTAAGTTGAGGCTTACAACCTTGCATCGAAGTAGTAGGATAGAAAAAGAACTTTCTAGACAGCTTAGAATGTAAAAGGATATAGTAACACATATGTTCAAAGAAAATTTCATATCTTTCAGGATACTGGAAGCGAAACTCCGCAGTAATACTGATTTTTTCCAGTGCAAAATGTCTTAAAAACGAAGGCTTTCAGATAAACTATTTTATAATACTGTCACATTGTTATCAGTTTCAGATATCGAACTTTTATTCAAGTTTTTAAGTTCAAAAATAATGTTCAACAATACAAATAAAAACATTTCAAGTTCAGAAAAAGTTTGAAATGAGTTTTCTGTTTGTTTTTGAAACTGATGCTAATAGTCTTTATTTTGAATTAAACAACCTCAAGTCAATTTAAGTAAGCACGAATTCAGTAAGATTGGACATATAGATGAGGTTAAATATCACTAGAATCCTATATAATGAAAACATTTTTAAGCTTTTTCATTACACTAGTTAACTTAATATTTGTTTGAAATGATTTAAAGATACAAATGCAACGGGAAAGAACTATGAGAAATAAGAGTTTTTGAATAAAATAAGTTAGGAGCAGTTGTAAGAATGCTTTACTTAATCATAAATAATTCACAATCCGTTACAGGAAATGATTTTTAGAATATTTGAAATGACTTTTAGAGTTTTCAAGTAAAAAAAAATGCCGTTTTCATTTGAGTAAAAATTGATTAACGATTATTTGAAGAATCATTTGATTTAAAATTGATTTTAAATGGTTTTGATGTTTTAAAAGGCCTTAATCGCATTTAAGACTTTTTTCCCTTTTGATCCAAATAAACTTAAGTCTTACAGAGTATTTAAGTCACTTCATTTGTGCTATCATTAGTTTGAATACAATAAAAGATCCTGCTTGAATTTTTAATATGGAGAATAAATAAGTTCGACGGCAAAATGTCATTTACTTTATCATTGAAAGTTAAATTTTGAAAGACTTATTGGAAAATTTAATGTCTGCTGTCAACGTGTGCTGATATTTGCTTCCATATAGCAAATCTAAAGTCATTAAATCACTAGTCAGTTTTTTCACTTCTTTCATTTTTCCATTTGATTTCTGATACAAATAGTAACAAATTAAACCCTATTTAGTCTTCCACATCCACAATTTGGTTAATTAATATACGAGGCTCAACATAAAGAAATTCTCATTTGACAATTTGTGAATAGAAATTCATTTCATATTTTTCGAAATGAATTCTACGCCGCGTTACCCTTCTTTGACTGGATTCCTACAATGGTTAATCATTTTCATCGCATAGATATACTTGTTTTAATTAAGTATACACGAATTTTATTGAGCTAACTTAAATGAAATCAATGATTATCTAATTTTCAATGTTATGGCTATCAATCCAATGGCGTTATGGTGATTGCAAATATGTATCAGATACGAGAGACCAAAGAGGTTAAACTAATGATGATATAAATTGTAGAAGTCATATCTTTAGAAGTGCATCATAATTATCAGGATTAAGAAGAAATGAATGTTAATTGACAGATAGAGATACTGTGAAACTTAGTCATATTTGCATTAGATGTCGTATATGCCGTAGAATTTGTCCTGCACAACAATGAGCACTATGTCGCTCTTATACAGACTGATCCGATATTTAAGAGAAGCTGGCTTAACCTTCTATTTCTCGACATATCAAAATGCATAAAAAGAAGCCTAGAAATTTAGTTTTTAAGAAATTTCTGAAATTTACAAAAGATCGTAAACACTAGAATGCTATGCAGATTTTAGTTGAGTTTATTAAAGTGTTCTGCGTAATATTTTTCAAAGGTATTGTTTTCCTTTATAATTTTTGTTGGCAACAATTCCATACACAATTTTAAAATGGATAAAATTTTAGCAGTATCGGTACTCAATTAAGAAGAATTCTTGCATATCAATAGTGAATCCATGCTCAAGAATTTGGCATCCTTAACTGCAACGGAAAAGATACCAGGATATTTTTTCCTATGACAATACCAAGTAACTATGAACTCTGACGATGGTTAGCTAATTCACTTTCAAATGTGTGTAATGAGAACTTCTGAGTTGAGAATACACATATTTTAACGACCTGCCTGATATAGTCCTTAGCTCTTGAAGAAATGGACTAGAATGGATTCCTTGTTTGTTTAATTCGATTATCTCGGAGTATTTCTTAGTTATTTGCTTTCTTTGAATGATTTTTACGACCTGCATACTGCAGTTTGAAAGATTAACGAGGTTGGTTATGTATTTCTGTCGGTTTCGCATTCCTTGTGAATCTTTTGGGAATTCCGTTTTGGCCAGGACTTATTATATTTTCTGGAATATTTTAGCGTGCAGAGAGACACAGTAGAGTGACCTGATTTTCTGAAACCTGTTTTTCTCGATGGGTTTTGGATTTGGTAATTTATTATTGAAGTCTCAATTCCTGAGTGAGTTTAAGCATTTGCAATCGAATTATATTTTCTGGGTGATTTTCTGGACATATTTAGTCAGATGATTTTCAGTCCATTTGTATCTTATATAGGTATATTAAGTAACGTTCTTAAGCAATTTGAAAAGAAATTGTGCAATCTTAAGAGTAATTTAATAATTTATCCGTTAAAGTAATCTAATAAAGAGCCTAAAAACATCCAAATATAGTTGTTGTTAGTTCTTTCCATTTCGATAATTTGTTCGAAAAAGAAAATCACTAATTATACCAAGGTTTTGCTTCTTTTAAATATTCTATCATTATACCGAAGCTAGACTTAATTAAACTAAAAAAATATTTTCCTTGGTTTTTTTTTTTCATTTCTTTTTTCTGAAATCAATAAAAGACACTCCATGGATAACATTTTAGGCAGGAAATATGTGCTCTTGGAACTTTAAACATGAAAATAAATTTAATAAAAGCAGATTTTAAAAACTAATTTTTATTAGTGTACTAAAAAGTAGAATTTTTAAAAAATTATTTTCTACTTCTCAGTATTTAATTCGTGATACATTATGAATATTATGAAATCTTGTAAGCCGTTTCTTCTCAGATTCACTGACAGGTGATGACGCTTGTATGCAGTCAAAATTTAATTAAGTTAATCGATTAACTGATAATTCAGTTCTGAAACTACTGAAATAGTGTATTGTTATCAGGAGTACACAATTTCAAGTACAGTAAAACGTCGATTAACTATCCCTTGTTTAACCGTCAGTTTCTGTTATCCGTCATTGCCTAAAGAATGCAGTGTTGACGAAATTGTGAAAATGGGCAACGATGCAGGACTAAGCAGTAAAAACATTACTTCATAGGAAGTAACAGATTAGTAGGAATGTGACAAAATGTACGGCGGCTTTAAAATTTTGAACAATGACGAAATTTTTTCTAGTGTGACTACCACTGCTCAAGAATAAATTGATGACGATAAAGGATCGGTTCTTAACTAAAAACCTACAACAAGCCTCTCAGAAGCAGAAACTGGTCAACTGCATCGACTGGTTTGAATTGCCAGGGGAGGCAAATGCAATCAGGTCCTATTTCTGTGTAAGATGCGGAGCATCGCGAACAGACAGCTCGAGCCTGTTCTTTTAAAGAAAATTTTTGAAAAGAAAATTTATCCATATTAGAACTCTGATGGCGAGTGGCCTTTCAAAACGTTAGCCTTTCGAGTTGTCTTCCACTTCTTCTATTCTAATGATTTTCTTTTAATGTGTTTTAATTTTTATTAAAGCATTATTTTTGTTGTTTGATTCTATAGTAATTCGTTAGTTAATTATGGACGATATTTTTGATGCAATTACTAGATTCTGCTGCGTTGGCGCGCCAAAAGGTGTATTGTTATCGCTATTGCTTACGTCTTCTGTTTCTTCTGTATTTTCTTCTTTTGTATTAACCCTTCTTTGCATGATTTTTTCTTTATTGGTGAAATAAATCAAGGTGATATAATTCATGTTCAAAATGAAAGGAAAAATGGTTAAAAAAATCTTAGTATTATATATTTATAGTATAAATTTAGCAAAAAACAATATGATGGAAATTTCCATCATCATGCAAAGTTAGATTAAACGCAAACTTTTTCAGAAATTGCTCTAAAAATAACAGAAACACATGTTACAAACCTTTCATCTACATCACTTTTTTAGCAATAGAAACTCAAATATAATAAAACAAAATTAAAAACGAAATCATACGTTTATTGCAACTACAACAAACAGCGGAATGACAACTTCAAGCTCATTTTACTGATAGTGACACTTGCTTATTTTTGACAGCTATGTTTTTTTTTATGCAGTGGACATTAAAAAGGTATCCAGACACGATCAACTTAAAGTGAACTTGTTTTTTCATATAATTTTTGGGCATTCAATGTTATGATGGAAATTTCCACCATCATGCAAAGAAGGGCTAAAATATCTGTCTTTTGTATTTTATTGGAAGTTGCAGCATTTTTGGTCCATTCTGTCTAATACAAAGTTTAATTTTTTAACTTTTAATTTTTGATATCTTTTGTTAAATTATTTCACTTGTACTTTTGGAAGATACATTAATTCATTCACGCCTGGTTTTCGACGATATTTTAAAGATTCTGTACAGATATTTAATCTATACAAGAAAAGCACATGAGCTTTGACATTTTGTGTGGAAATATTTCTTACACAATTAGCATTTTCATGCCAATGAAATTTGAATATTATTTTGCGTTTTAAATCTCTGTCAATTTGAACTGTTTTTATTAAATACTTTATCACAAAGACGTATAAAAGAAAGATATTTCATTTGTAATTTCCACTCTAAAATACATGTTTGTTTTAACGCAGTTTAAACTTCTATTCGCTTTTCTTTTCGTCGCAGCATGCCTCCGAACTCAGAACAGTGAAGGTTTGCTGTCATTTGAATGGGCTTACGGGGAAAGATTTATTGGAAATTAAAAAAGGAAAGAAAAGAAAAAATTAGAAAGTAAAGGAGATATCATAATACACACGTTAAATACAAAGTTTCTTCATTGTACTATATGAACTAAATGCTACCGATAAAACAATATACAGGGTGTCCACACTTATCATGGTCCAATAGCTACCCAGATAGCAATTTTAGTTTGCAGCAAGCTTGCCACAAATTTGTCATGACAAGAGTGCAAGCTTGCAGCAAGTTAACGAAAGCTCCGAAGTCACCATGAAACGAACTTGCAGCAAACTTATTGCAAATTAAAGCAAAAACAGAGCACGAAACACAAACCAGGATAGAACTCGCGACCTCCCGGTTCCGAAGCGGAGACGCTAACCGTTGAGCCAGTCGATCTCTGAGAAGAGAAGATAGATTTCGCTAATACATCATTCGATTCGATTCGTATACGATTTATTTTTAACTATTTTCTGGATTTCATTAATTTTTTGTGTTGAGAATATGATATGAAGTCAAAGAGAGAGCGATTTTTGCTAATAACTACGTTTTGCTAGTAAAATAATTTATGAAATTAGAGTTCAAAAGTAATTACTTTAAAATGGGACAAAATGTCTAGTTATTATTGTTCAACAAACACTGACTGTTTTATAGATTTAATTTTGTTTATAAACGTTAAAATTTCAACATTAAGAAAAAGGCGATATAGTTTTCTTTAAAGTGAGAGTGATATATTACGTAAAAAGATGGAAAATGTTTCAAAAATTTTTTTTATAAAAAAGTTATCTTTTTCACAAATTATCATTGATTTATTGAATTAATAAAAAAGAATTACGGTCTAGGAGATGCTATTAAAAATCGGATGTTTTTTAAAACAAGGACAAAGATAATTATCTCTTTATTGTGCTATCTTTGCAGGAAGCTTGTTTTGCAAAATTGCAGCAAGTTTGATTTGCAAAGAGGTGGCGCTATTTGTCACATCGAACTTGCTACAAGTTCGATTCAAGTTTGACGCGTCAAATTTTGCCATGACAAGTCAAAATCAAACTTGCTGCAAACTTACGTGCTATCTGGGTAATTTGTAAACCGTTAGAGATAGACATATAGTTCCAGTTGGAAAAATGCTTCAAATGAAGGGAAGAATTATATTTTATGTTTTTTGAATCACTAAATATATTTCTGAAGAAGTTACGAATTCTAACTTTTTATACAGTCCTCCGGTCCTATCAGTCATGTTTAGTAAAAACATTTGGCACTTTAACATTTTAAACAAAAAAAGTCCCACTCTTCTGCGACTAAAACTGGCCGAGTTACGGAGCTTTGAATATTGCTGACTTAGACCACCTTACACCATTTCAATAGCCGTCTTGAAGACGATCCATCAATCAATGAGCTGCACTTCCTCGACGAGACAGCTGATTGGTTAAAAATCACGAAATTCAAAGCTCTGGAACTCACTCAGTTTTAGTCGCAAAGAGAGGGACTTCTTTTGTTTAAAATGTTAGAGTGTTAAGAATTTTTTACTAAATATGACTGATAGGACCGGGGACCATGTAAAAAGTCAGAATTCGTAACTTTTTCAGAAATATATTTAGTAACTCAGAAAGCATAAAATATAATTCTTCCCTTTATTTAAAGCATTTTTCCAATTGAAACTATATGCCTATCTCTAACGGTTTAGAAATTACCTATTACCTTCTTATATAGAGCATAAATTTCTGTACTAATATAGAAGATCATATTTAGTATTTACTCTAAGCGTATATGAAGATTAGTGAGAAAGAGTCACATTTTAATGTAAATTACTGAATTGTGAGTTACTCTAAATAATGTCGGTGCAACTTAGCCTGTTTGTCTCGCTCGAATTAAACAGACTCAAGGAGACTTAATTTCGATAATCCGGATTAATCAGTTTCGTTGGATCATCCGTACCTACCACCGCCATTGAGGTACGTTGTCCGTTAATTATCAGGCATCGATTACAATGTACAACAAATTTGAACTTTTTTTTCTGTCCTTTATCTGAAACTATGTGATTCTGTATAAACAAAAGGTGCTTGATTCATATATCAAAACCAAAATGGTCCATCACGTACCGTTTTTGTAGGAGACAAACTTCTCATATTTATACAAATTGGTTACATAGAAATTTAACAGAGGCTTGATTGTAGAAAACACAAACACTAAAATGATTTTTTTTCGCCGTTTCCTCTTGTAGGCATCTGATTGTGTGTCCCTGAAAACAGACCAGAAATATTCAGCTAGCAAACTTCGATTCCATCGTCTACTGAAACACTTTTCAAACATAGAGATGTCCTGGTGAAATCTTTTCCCATGCTCATCACTATTTGCGCCAAGGTTTTGAGGAAAGAAGTTCAGATGTGAGTCCAAAACGTGTAGTTTTAATGACATATTACAACCGATAACACGAGAGCATGTCACCAACAAAATCTTCATAGTTTTCAGCTTTCCTATTTCCAAGGAAATGTGTGCACACTGATTTGAATGCCAGCCAGGCTGCTTTTCCTGCTTCTGTTTTTTTTCAAACTCTTCATCACGAAAGACTGCTTTAATTTGTGGGCTAATAAAAACCCCTTCTTTTACCTTTGCCTCACTTATATGTTTGAATTTGTTCCTGCGATGCAAGAAAGCCACTCCTTCTCTGTCCAGAGCTTCTACAAATATTTTCATCAAACCGAGTTTAATGTGCAATGGTGGAAGAAAGACAGATTACGGATTCACAAGTGGTTCATGTGATATGTTTTTGGTGCCAGGAATGATTTTTTTTTCTTGGAGGCCACTTTTTAAGGATGTGGCTTTTTGTGGATTTTTGGAGCTAAAATGTGAATTTTTGGAAAAATGGTGCGTGGTAAACAAAAAATAATTACAGATTCGTTATTTTCAGCCAAAAATATACAAGAAACACATATTTTCATCTAAAGGACATTTTTCATGTTGTACAGTGTTGTCTAACCTATTTGGTATAAATTGTTGTTTCTTAATTTATTGATTTTTATTCCAATTTCTTTTTGCAGCGACTCTGCTGATGAAACTTATGAAGGCTCTGTCGAAGAAATTTCTATAAAGAATATTTTAGAACACTTTAAATATTTTTAACATTTTCAACAAACACGAACATTTTTTACTAATGGAATCGTGAAATTTTCAATACCTCCTTATGAAAAGTGTATTGAAATTTCTTCAAATAAATCGTTCTGCTCCAAGATTATATAATATTCCTTATGCGTTAAAGATTTATTAATGAATCCCATTTTTTACAGTAGTATTCTAAAGATAGATCAGTATTCTAAAATCATAGCACATGGATCAAATAAACATGTCAAATGAAAAATAAGAAATAATTTTTTTTCACGAATCTTTGATTTAACGACTCTTAGACTTCTATGGGTCAGCTGAGGATGGTATGAAGCTAGCTTTCAGGATGATCGTACTGTCTTTATGGACTTATTAAATTTTCACAACATTTTATGCTAGACTGAGTGATTTCCTACCAACCTATCCACTCTAGGCTAATGCAAAATCGCCCAATCAAAAATAAATTAGACAAGACTGGATCATTATTTAAAATGTTTCTTCGCATCCCAAGACCTCGTATTTAAGACCTCTTATATTTCACAAAAATAATATGCTTGTGCTTTTATGCTGAAAGCGGAAACATCTTAATTAAATAATACTTAATATTTACTCCATGCATGAACAAATAAGAAACGGTTAACTAAATTATTCGTATATCTTGAATGAGTACTTTACTAAGAAATTGACTTGAAAGTGTTCGGTTACAAAATAAACAAGTGAATAATGGTTTGAAGGTATATATATTATTTAATGGTATTTTTTTTTACTTACGCTTTCGCTCCTGGAGGATTTAATTTAAAAGCTTTTTTCTGAAAATGAAGAGCAAAAATCCATTCATGAGGATTCTTGAACTTAATTAAGGAACAATACAGACCCACTTTCAAATTATTTTTATGACTGGAACCTAAGTAAGATTAACTTGCTCGGCTTATTTTCTTCCTATCTAGGATTTTCTTAATTAAATACTGCCTTCTAAATAAATTCAGAGAGGATCTTCTAGAAAGCTTTATTAAATTTGATTACATTCATACTTTACCGACAAATTTTAAAACCCTTCTTTCATGGTTTTCATAACTTTTTATATGATTTATAATCTCGTTTTGGCTTTATTATTCATAACTTATTTTTCATTTAGTCCGAAAAATCATAAATAACCACGTTGCAACATTTTATCAGAAATCAAAACTGTTTCTTTCTGTAAGGAGATTCTCTATGCATTGCATTATTTTAATGAATCTTGAATGAAACAAAGAAATTAATGAATTTTTAATGGCAAATTGCAATGAAAAGTTCTTTACTGGTAAGCATTATTTAAAAAGCTTTTTTATATCTATGAATTCTTAGGTTTCATCAAAATACAACCCCAGGGTTAAGATACCTAAATAGGGCATTAGTCACGGTCTGATTATTTTTATCAATATTTTATTATTTTGTCCATTCATTACAGACCCATCAAGCAATAAACCTCTATTTTTCCAATAATTTTAATTCGTTGCAAGCATTACTAGAACAGTGTAATGAAGAGTACATTCATAGGACTTTATTCATGCACAATATTTAAAAACAAAAGAAAGAAATTTATCAAATGTATGAAGCGCTATTACTGTATATTACTGCTTGAAACTGAAGTTAAAATTGTGTGCGTGCGTGCGTGTGTGACCACCGGCGATTATTCATGACAACCAAAAAAGTCAGTTTAAATGAATAATTTATGAGAATTCATCACATTAACCGGTTATAATAATAAGAAGAATATTATTTATTAGGTTATAATAGTAAGAATAATTACCAATGAAGTTTGGTCAATGTAATTATTTTTGGTTAAAATCTATGGTTAATCCCTTAAAGTTAAATCTTTTCGATCCCAATATGTCTGTGTCTTGTCTTTGCATTATCTCCTGTTTCAAATGTAGAATTTCATGCGGCATCTAAAGTGGACACCGGGCCCGCTTTCACTCTGTCGTTAGATAGCGAGCATTTTTAAAGAAATCCAATCAAAATAAACTTATTGAATCGGATATTAACTATCCAGTAATTTACAACACCAAGAAATTGCTAAACAAAAACAAATATCTAAGTAAATTAAAACAAGAAATTTGGAAATACAATTGACACTTGCCTAATTCGAAAGTTTCTGTATGAGTTCGTCGGTAATTTAAAGTTTTTCCAGATCCCTTGAATTTCTTAATTAAATGAATAAAATATATCTCTCTGGCCTCTATTTTTCAGTATCGACTGTAAAACAGATCTTTTCTTTCCCTTTTTAACTCTCTTAAACATTTCTCATCTGAGTCAGCAGAAGTTGATCGAAGATCCTGTGCATCAAAGACTTGTAACAAAATCGGCCAGCAATTTAAAACCGTCTTTCACTAGAAATCCTTTTTGTTCGTAATTTCGAAGGAAAAAATTGTCGTGATGTCAGAATCGCACTGAAATGGATGAAATAGCATAAAAGAAAAGTTAGCAGTATCCGACGTATTCTTCGATCGTATTGTGTGGCTTGAATAACCAATCATTCATTTCATTTAATACCCAACTTGACGTATCCTATTTGAGACTCAGGCGTAAGCAGTTTATGGAGAAAAAATTTCATTTCTAGATCAGAAATTTTAAGTTAGAAGAGTTCATCCATTGTGTGAAAAGTATTGCTTCATCTAAAAGCATTAGATTTTCACACTTGAAGAGAAATTTTTTGTTTCACAAAAATATCAGAGAAAACTTCCGGTATACCGTTCAAGTGCAATGCATTCGGCTAAAAATGTAGGGGAAAGCCGGGTAAGATGGCGGCCTTGAGCTTTGGGGATTTTGCCTGACCTCAATATTCGTTGCAGGATTGTTGTTTTGGCAAAATTTTCTTACAACTGTTTACTTCAACAAGATATTTTTTTCATTTTTTTTCAAATTTGACACCTCAAAATTTCCTTTTTTGAAAAAAAAAAGTCATTTTCGCCATCTTACTCAACTGTGCGGGTAAGATGACGAACTGATATAACAATTTAATTCAACATCATATGTTATCAAAAAACTATTTAAAACTGTTGAGAACACATCTTGATACATACTGCACATAATAGAAAAGAAAAATAATTTGACCAAAATAACAGCCTAAAAAAATGAAATATTATCAATCGAAATTTTAGATTCAAACTTTAAGAAATGAAATCAGTTACAAAAATCGCATCGCCATGGGCTTGGATGTTGTCTCAGCCAGGACAGGTGGAATGGGGTCAGAGTTTGCACATAAAACATTCGAACCCCAATTCCGTTTTTCTTTACTCACTGCAAATAATGCATTTGTCATTGTCGAGGTCCTCTGGGTCCAGATTGTCATCAGCGTCAACGTAAGGGAACTCAAATGAATGAATTGAGTCCTCAGATTCAGATCATTAGAAGATGAAGTGTCGCTTAGCTACTTTCTTCTTTTTTTTGTAGAATTTTTAGCAGGCTTCTTGTGTTTAGTCTTATCAACTTCAGCCTTCTTCAACTGTTACAGTTTTCGTTTATCTTCTTTTTCCTCTATCTCCTTTTTTAAGGAGATGCTCATTTTTCACTGGAGTGTCAGTGAGATGCATGAAGGGCAAGTGGCGGTCAGGTAGCACAACGAGCTCATGAATTAGTGTTGAGGGGTTCGTTATCTTACCCTCCACTCAATTCGTCATCTTACCCGACTTCACCTTTTTATCTCAAAAATACATTGAAGGATATCAGCTCATCAGAAAAAAATTAAAATAATACATCATTGAACACGTTTTGATTAGCTCTTTACAAATATCACATGTACAAATCAAAAATATTTACTCCGTGAATGCTCCCTTACCAAGCAGCAACCAAAAGTTGCGTAGGAACAACTCAAAAACACAATACTGAGTACTGCGAATCACAGTAATAACGGGGTGAAATCTTTTGGAGTAACACGGGTATCTGGTCGCTATAGGTCTCTGATGATGTAGAATCAGAGCATTCATCTAGGGTGGTTTTCGAGGAAAAATCCAATTTGTCATCTAATACTCTTCGTCGTCTTTCCCCTACCTTTCAAGTATATTTAACTATGCTCAAGATACGAAGTAATGGTGTTAGAAGAAACGCACTGGCGAACAAAAATGAATATAAAATGGCGATACATCATGCATACCATCGGATTTGGTAGAATTAAGATGGAAAATTATGTATTATGGATTTTTTTATAGTTTACTATGAGTCTTTTTCACACATTATCTCCAGTGTGTATCACTGCGACTAGCAATTGCATGTCCCATGCTAGTCAGGTACCATAGGCACAGCAGACACACACCGACTGTGAAACACTATTATTAACAAGAAAGCACAAACTGCCACAACAACATTGACATGTTCATGATTTGTAGTTAAATGTAATTGTTCCGTTTTTCCGTTTTACTTCCCTTTAATAAACCAAAGAGATTACCACATACTTTGAGATGTCTTTGGAACGTTTTTTTGTGATTTTACGATATTTTTATTAAGAAGTTACTTTTCCGTAAAACTTTTCAAATGGAATGCAACATTTATTCTTTTAAAAATAAATAAGATTTAGAAATAATTCTAGCGATTTTAGTTGTTTATATTCCGTTTTGTAGAAAAGTAAATCCAAATAACTCGTCAAACGGATTACACCTTTAAAATATATATAAAGATTTTACTTTTATTTCAAACGGTATTTATGTTTGTTTATTTAATTAATTTTCAAGGCAGTAGTGCATTAAGGCGTTGATTCTTATGACACGAATTCTTAATTTCCGAGCATCTAAAACTAATGATCTAATCGTAAAAGTCTCTTTCTATACTTATAAATATTTGCAATGTTTAAAACTACGCATTTTGTTTGTGTCTTTTAGTATATAATTAATGGAAATTTTCCATATATTTTTAAAACAACTAAAAAGACTTTTTTGTATATATTTTCATTTTCACATCAGATCAGAGACAGCCAAATTGGCCTTAAAATGTTCTGTAGAAAATTATTTCTTTCTGATGGTTGCACAAGCACCAAATTTGTGCGCTGTTTCTTAATGAATCTCAATTAAGGTTCTAATCAGAATTCTTCTAAATAAATGGTAAAAATATCCAGGACAAATTAAAAACCTTAATTCACACTGAATAATGGATGGAACTTAGGAGAAACGTAAACTACGTTTAAGGTAAGAAGACAAATTCCCTCCTTTCAGTGAAATGCTGACTGTGATATTTTTATTCTTCCAGTGCAACGTAACTGTGATTAATGGATGAATAGTTTTAATGAACACTAATTTAATAAAAGTCTTAATGGAAGTTCTTTTCGTCATGAACACTTTTACTCAAAAACTAAAATGTGTAAAATTCTTATGCAACTTTAAACTAAAGAGCATCACTCAGCTATCATAAAGAATGGATTCAAAAATGGCTAAAAATATTGATTAAATTTTTTCTGTTTGTGACGTTCGGTTGCATTATGTAGGTAATTTTTCTTTTTTTATAATTAAATTCTCCTTATGAAACTTTTAGAAATAAATGCACATGCAAATAACACTGGACAACAAAAAAAAATTTTTTTTCATGTTGCTCAAGAAAGAAAGGGTTATACCGATGTATTTTTGTGCCCTGATTTCAAATATATTAACCGTTTTTCTCTATCACCCATAGTTTTTGAGCAAAGCAGTAACTCTTATTATATACATTAGGAAATCATATTCAGGTTACAACATTTACACAGGCATATTAAAATGTTACAAATCTTCACTTTCTTGTGTACTTGTCCTGTCAACTGTACTTGACTTGAGTAATATCCCTTTTCAATGTCCAACAATAGTCGGCTAACATTTTGGGATTCCATTTCCCTTGATAAAGAGCTTCTTTATTCGAGATATCGTGATGGAACCGTTCACCATGCTCGTCGCTTAATGATCCAAGGTTTTCAGGGAAGAAGTCTAAGTGGGAGTGCAAGAAATGGATTTTCAACTACATGTTTCATCCCATGGTTTTGTTGGCCTTTAGCAAGTTATTGACGATTTGCCTGTAGTTTTCCGCTTTGTGATTTCCGAGGAAGATTTTTTTTGCTATCTCCTTAAACGATGTCCATGCTGCGGCTTCCTTCTCAGTCAGTTTACTCTCAAACACCGGGTCCTTCAATAGTTGTCTAATTTAAGGCCCAACAAATATTCCTTCCTTAATTTTTGCTTCACTCACTTTTGGAAACTTCAGACGTAAGTACTGAAATCCACTTCTTCCACAGTCCATCGCTTTATCAAAATTCTTCATCAAACCTAATTTGATGTGCAATGGAGGCAAGAGAATTTTTTCTGAGGCAAATAATGGTTCGCTCTCTACATTCTTCACACCCGGTATGAGGAACTGTCGCTTGAGCCACACCTTCTTGAAGTAGTGCTTTTTTCTGTCCTTGCTGTCCCACAGGCACAGAAAGCAACAAAACTTGATATAGCCTGCTTGCAATCCAACTAAGACGGCAATCACTTTCAAGTCGGCGCAGATATGCCAAGAAATCTTGCTTTACTCAATACTGGACAACATATGCTTCAAGTTTTCGTATGTCTCTTTCATACGAACAGCATATCCGACAGGAATCGAAGGGTGCTTGTTACCATTGTGTAACAGAACTGCTTTTAAGTTGACTTTTGAAGAGTCTATAAACAAACGCCATTCTTGAGGCTTATGTTATAGTCCTAGAGGCTTAAACAACGAGTCAGCATCATTAGAAAATATCACATCACAATCTTGGGAAAAGGAATCTTGCAAATCCTGTTGCCATTTACGGAAAGAACACACTTTGGTTTCCTTTTCAAGGAGATTCCATTCTTTGAGTCTTGATGCCAGTAACTCTGACTGATGTTTGGATAAGTTAAGATCGCGCACCAAATCATTGAGATCAGACTGACTTATTAAGTGAGGCATAGGCGAGGTTTGGACATCTGCATACATAGGAGCCTGGTTATCTTCGGCTTCTTTCACTACTACGGAATCAGGTACAATATCATCTAGACTCCAGGTTTCCCTTGGTTTCGGTATAGATAGTTCCGAACTATGGGTCACAGGCCTGATTGCTGATGGAAGATTTGGATACACGACTGTATGCCTCGAATGCGACGTGATTCCTGAAATATCTGTCAAAAAATAGCAATCTGTGGAATGGTTTTTCGGTTGTCTCCAAACCATTAGAATAGCAAACGGCATATGACAAAACCCTTTCAGCCAGGAGGTCATGTCAGAACAGCATGATTTGTAGGCAATGTGAGGAGCCCAAATTTGTCCTGGTCACCGATACTGCACTCGAAATAAAGTGCATAAGATTTTTTCACAAGTGGAGTAAGAGCATTTCAAACCCAAGCATTATCTTATTGGCCGGCAATTAATTTCTTCGGAAAGTATTTTTGACACAAGATTCGACATATTTCAATGACATTTTCTATGTACATGTAAGGAATTACGAGTAGTGTTGCTGAAAAACAGTATGTTATAGAGGTTTCTCAAGATTATATTCGGGTTCAGTGACCATGGAAACACCATTATCAGTTAAAATCTCAAAGGCAACAAAAAATATTCTGACTACAACATTAATTCAAACAAAAGAAAGGAGTGGACAGAGGTTTTAGTAAGAGTTCATGTTGCATAAAATTGGAGGGTAATAGACAAATTCTGGTTGGGTTTTCGAATTTACAGCTTGAAAGTACATATGAATTAGCTAAAATCATACGGGCAACAAAATGGTTGTTGTCCAGTGTAATAAGGTATTCACAAATAAATGGCCAGTGTTTTCTATCGAATCAAAAATATTTTCGTCACAGTTGATTAAATTTTACTAGAAAATCTAAATAATAAAGTCCTTGATAATGAGAAACGGAATCCGTATTTCGTTACGGAACACTCCATCACGAGTTCCTGAGATAATAAACTGACTCCGCTGGTTTGACAGTAAAAGATAAGGAGGATTAAATCAATTCCGGATGGGAAGCTTTTGTATTATTTTCCGTTCGCTATCAAGTGGTACTCTTTAGAATTTCTATCGCTCTATTCATTGGTATATAATAATATTCGATTCATAGTTTTATTGAGTTTGTATTTCAAACTTTAGGCAATAAAACCGATTTCATTATTTCCGTCTATTATTTTAATAACAAGAAATATCATCATTTTACAAATTTTAGGAAGCATTAAATCAAATTTTAAATTTCAGTTTTCACCTCTTAATTCATTAGTTGCTGACATTTTGTATTATATAAAAAAGTCAAAAGCTTAATTTTTCAGTGAAATTTACGTCTAATTAGTGATTTAGATGGAGAATTTCCTGATCGTTACACATATGGAGTCTGGACAAATGCTAATATTCACTTCATCATAGAATTTTCAAATAAATGTACCATTTAATTTTTAAATAGAAATCAAAAATATGGCATAGCTCCAGTTCTTTAAATAGCAGAATTCCTTATTAATTTTTTTAAATTTTTCCCAAAACTCTACTTTCTTTCACAGTCATAGGAAATAGGAAACGACAGTAATCATGACAGTTGAACTCGCGAATACAAAAAAAAAATTCCGAAATTTAAATTATTGTATACGATTTGGTTTGAACTTTCCGGTATTCAGGTGATGCTTTTGTTTCATTTTAGTGAAAAAAATAATGTCATTGATAGCATATGGCTTGAAGTATAAACAAATATCATGAATGTGAAGCCATTTTCTTTCCCGCAGAAGTGACATTCTCCGCCATCACTAAAAGATAAATGGTTTTCGGTCATTAAGGAGGGCAGGAAGGTTTTTAATATGTTGGACGTTCTGTCTTAAGAATATCCCGAATAGATAAAGCTGTCTTCATGTCACAGAAAACGAGGATTACCCGGGAAGCTTTGTTTTGTTAGCTTCAGAGTATTTTAGAGAGAGAACTACGTTATCGTTTTCTTTTTTAGATTACTAATTATAACACACGATTTAACCCTCTGACTACCGATTTTTTTAAATCACTGTTTGCATGCAACATTTGCAAACGTGTTCAAATACCACTCAACTAAGCGAATTTTTATTTATATGCAAAGCTTTATTAGTATAATATGATTCAACGCTATAATAGTGTTAAGTAACACAATATCTTGCGAAAATCACAGGATGCAGCAGAAAATAGAATTATTTCCTGCCCGCGGAAATCGCGGGATAAGCAGACAGAGGTTTAATAAGAAGACTTCTATTAAATAACTCAGAATTACTTAATTCTTGTATTGTATCCTTTTACTTAATCTAGGATAACATGTGATAGTACAAAAACTTTCGATTTCTGTTTCATGGCATTCTTTTCAAATTCTTTCAAAAGAAAAAAACATTCGTAGGATGATTGTAATAGAATTTAAAACATCTCTCTGCTTGATTTTCTACTTTCGGAGGAATTTTACACTATTTAAACTCGTGACTTGAAAATATAATCTTACAAAATGCATCAATAGAGATGCATATTTTTCTCTTTTTGATTAATATTATAAATGATCTATCAAAAATTAAAACAATGACTAATAGTACATTGGATACAAATTTGTTACTTTTATTCATAAAGCCATTATGTCCTTTTCTTCTAGATATAGTATCGCAATAAGTATGAAAACAACTCCGGGTTACTGAGTAAGTAACAAATGTTCTTGAGAATCATGAATTTGAAATAAATTGTTTCCCCCTATTTTTATGGGTTTCATTAATATTTGATTTCTTTTTTCAAGCTTGTTTTTTGTATTTGCTTTCCGATTTTCGCATGAATTTTCTTGCATTAGTATCTCAAAAGTAGTGGGTGGTGGGTAATACAGTTGGAGGAACAGATACAGAGTCATTTAACAACTAGATGCATTGCAGTTAGTTTAAAGTCCTTTTTATTATTGGATGCGGACAGGGAAAATATTAAGCATAAAAGACACACAAAATTACACTTCCTTCATCGGACATCCATCCAGCAGGCGTCTGAGCTACAAGTGGTGCATTACCACGCAAGGTGGCGCCACTCCGCCATTGCCACAGAAGATTCCATGTCATATAGGAGTAGGTAAGTAGGATGAGGGTGAAATTATTCCAACAGTGGACACCAAGAAATTTTTAATTATCAATTAATCGCTTAACCCTTAACGGCCGAGAGCTTTTTTGTAATACTCACCCATAAGACGACGGAAAATTAGGTGAAATTCTAAAACGTTTATAAGGATGAAAACTTGAACTAAACATTTAAACTGGTTGTTTAGATATAAATTCAATGTATTTAGTTGATTTATAATTTTATAAATGAAATTAATTTTTATAATTTTTGAAAGTATGATATGATCAGCAAACCAATGATGTAATAAGTTGCAATATTCGATAAAGAAAACTGCAGCGATGATAAACAAATGAAATTAAAACTAAATTCTTTTCATGTCCCCGTAG
The DNA here is from genome assembly GCA_013235015.1 of Araneus ventricosus. Lineage (NCBI taxonomy): Eukaryota > Metazoa > Arthropoda > Arachnida > Araneae > Araneidae > Araneus > Araneus ventricosus. The sequence continues at coordinate 327,670 of BGPR01000331.1, read as the reverse complement.
CGGGGCCTTTCGTTTCCTATGACATAAGTGTTATGTCCCCGTATTGGGGCCTTTCGTTTCCTATGGCATAAGTGTTATGTCCCCGTATTGGGGCCTTTCGTTTTCTATGGCAAAAGTGTTATGTCCCCGTAGCGGGGCACTTTCGGCCGTTAAGGGTTAATTATGTTTAGTTTCAATTCAATACAAGAGGTGTCATCTGGTAGTGAATTTGAGAAAGTTGGTTATGAAAGCCGCGGTGGACTAGTGATTTGATCTCGGCTTCGGGGTAGCCGGGTTCCATACTCGAAACCCGACTCCACTGAAGATCCGCTGCATGTGCGGACCTGGTGCGAGATAAATCTGACGCCGTGGGTCAAGCGTCCTCCCGCTAGTGGGGCGTGGCAGTTTGAGATGGGGTGCTAACTCATGTGTCGTCCCCACCATCCGACCGCGGTTCAAAATTACGAGGTTCTTCCCAAAACAACCCTAGTGTTGCTTCAAAACGGGACGTTAATATAACTAAACTGAACCATAATAATTATAATAAAGAATTGCGAAATATATTAAGGACTAAAAAGTATAAAATAACAAAAGCAAAATTGTAATGAATGCTTTTCTTAATGTGCTAAAATATAGAAATTGTTTTTAATAAAAAAAAAACTGGAAGTCAAAGTCAAACTCGTAAAAGAGTAAGGCACTGAAAACAATACGATAAGGATATTATCCTATCAGCGGTAAGTTATTGTACGATGTTTTTCGATATCCTGAAAGCTGTATAATAACGTAAATATATCGTAGCAATATTGTAGAACATTTGCTTTTTGGATAAGTCACAATGTATATCAAATGAAAGAAAGTTTTTAAACCTTTATTAGAAATAAAAATATATCATGAAGGTAAATAAAATTCAAATTTACTTTGAGTATTTATAACAGAGCTTCGCGTTTTTGCGATTTTTACTTTGTTTTCGTAATAAAAATCTTTTCGAAAACATTTTCTGCATTTGAGTAGATTAATAAAAACGTATTTTTTAAAAGTATTTTTTATATTGCTATACTTTCTCTGTATCTAATTTGAAAACTACATCAAATTATTTTTTAAATAATTTGATAATTGTTATTAATTTCAGACATTAATCCTTCCACACAACGTGAATTTTTTTACGGTCTGACAGTATAAAAGTAACATAATCATATCATAGAGAATTATTTTAAACATTGCCCAATAAAGTTGAATGTTTATTTAACTTTCTCATAATATATAAATTTATTTTAAACATGCTGCTTGAGTACAATAATTTTAATGCCTCATTCTGACATATTTGATTGCTTTTGAACTTTTATCTTTGATGTCAAGTGTTTTTGCTTTATATTTTAGTTAGATGTTAAAAAATAGTTCAAATATTTCTTTCAAACGAATGAATCCAAAGCTAATTACTCAACAGCAAAGCAGTTATCGGTGTTTCGATATTATATTTTATTTTAAAAATTGGCTACAGAAGTCCTTAAAGTAAGTAGAAAGAATATTTGGTTCAAAAACAAATTCTATTTTTTTAGCTATAGATTATTTCTTGGCAAACAAGAATAAAGTTTGTATTTATTTTTTATTCACAGTCGAAAAGTTTGTTTCACTAGGAGAAATGTAATTTCATCAACAGAAAGTTTCTCACTTCTGATATAAAGAAGGGTAAAATAACTTCGCTGCATTTTAATAGGTAATAATGAATAAGAACGCACAAAATTATATATCTTGAGTGGAAATGAAATTTCCTTTAATGAATCTCTATGAGAAGCAAGTGATATATGGTTAAGAAGTAACTTCTTTTTCTTGACGTAATCTTCAATAAGCATTCTTTACATCTTTCACAGAATTTTTATTTCTTTACCTTTTTAAGATTTTATATAGCATTAAAAATACATGCATTATTAAATTACCTTTAATATTTTTAATAAATACATTTTTCGTTGCATTAAAAAAATTTTTAAGAATCCATCACCAAAAATAAATGAGCTGTCGCAAAACAAAGAGTATATCACCCTTTATCTTCGAACAAAGCTGTCTGACTTATCGGCAACGATATAACTCAACTTATCAGCTGACAACGGGGGAGGGAGGAGAGGTTACTGAGTAGTTTAAGAAAATAAAAAAAGAAGTTTGAGGAAAACATAAATTTTATTAAACAGATTCATTTTACGCGCAAATTTATAATTATTCCTAATCAGTGGGAGCATCTTTACATTTCTTCTTTTTTTTTTCAAAGTACGACCTGCTAAGGAAAATTTGGAAAATTAATGATATATCAATTCAGTGGCTGTATCACTTTCATACTAATGTTGATAACAAAACAAATTGAATTTTGCATGTAATGGTTTCTTGTTACTATACTAAAATGAAAAAATATTTTCACAACGCGATAGAAACAGTCCAAATTTCATCATTCGACAAGTAACAACATCTCCACAGGATCCCTCTGCCAATTGTGGCGCACGAGGAGTATATCATGTTCAATAATAAATAAATAAATAATATGGACTTTAACGATGACATTTCCATTTGAAAGACTTTCCCAGACCACAAGTAAAGACATCTCATTAGACTCCTCCCATCAATATGGACTTTTTCACCCTCACATTCTTTTGTTGTGAAATTATTATTTTCTTTCCTGTCTTTCTTTTAGGATGAAGAGACTGTTTCAGACACCTTTTCTTTCATTCTTCTTCTTTAAATATCAGAACAACAGATAGGGTCAGTTGGGGTAATTGGGGACGAATTTTGCAGACTCTGACATTTTTCCCCTTCAAAAGGATAGTATGCCACGGAAAAGAGGTCTATATTTTTTGTGAGCGAATAAACATATTCTGCAGGGTTCATTAAATAATGTCTCCTTTCAAAAATAAGTTATTAATTAATCAACCCCACTTTTAGAAGCGTTCTTATTTTACCCCGAAGTGTTCCCAATTACCCCAGAGACTACGGGGTAATTGAGAACACCTATTTCGGTCACAGTAAGGAATTGATTTAAAGAGAATATATTTGAAATGAGATTAGAAACTACTGCAAATTGCCTAAAAATGCATTTATTTGCCTTTTCCCAGTTATCAAAGCATACTGTTTTCTGCATGATTTTCAGCAAAAATATCATCTATTTGATGGAATATCGAATATTAACCATTATAACTATTCACTAACTTCAATTTGGTGTAATTTATAATCATTCTAGCTCAATTTTGTCGGGAAAAGTTGGGAAATGAATGTTTATAGAAACTGAAGTAACTGAATATTATGACACACTAGAAGGAAATAGATAAGACTTAAAAATCACACACACACACACACACACGCATAAAAATTAGTAGAAACAATTAATTCAATTTAGCACTAAAAAGTAAATTTTCCACTTGACATCCAACATTCTATTCACAATTCTACTAATTTATCTTCAACATTGACACTACCCGAAAACGGAATAATTCTTTCCTACTACTTAAAAGATACGATCTGGGAGGGTGGCTTTAACTGACTCTCGGAAATGGCAATTCATCGCCGGAACAAATTTTAATTTAGCCAAATTGGCAGTTCTCAAACCTGTCGTATCATATTCACCACAGTCAACTTCTTAAATCCCATAGATGTATGAATAATGCGCCTTCATTCTGGCACCTCCGACGTTATCCAACAAAACAAACAGATTTGTTGAAAAAGCAACCATAGATGATTCCAGTTAAATTACTTACTCCACTTCGTAGCCTCCATTTCTTGCTGAAAAGAGCCAAAATCCTTATCTTCAGATTCTTCCCATCAGAATCACGGTTTTTACTTCCTCGTCAGCAGTTTCTTATTTTCTTTCATACTTGAAGTCAAACGGCTTCATATCATTACTAACAAAGAACTTTCATACGTAAAAAGTAATATGAATCACATGGTAAATTGTTTTAAAGTGTCAGTTGTTAATTTGACATAAAACAGTAAACTTGACGGGACAGAAAGTAACCCAGTTTCTAGATTTAAAATTGGTTCCTATCAAATAATATATTATTCCAAATACATAAAAAAATATAGGTTTTCGTTATAGAAGCCTGTTCCCAATTACCCCTCTGTAAAAATTGTCAGGGGTAATTATGAGCATTATCCTGTTCCTGAAGATGAAATCCAAAACCGAAAATTGAAGTTTCCCCGTATTCATTATATCCTACAGATCTAAGAAATATATAAATTAGCAACTCAGCTTTCATATAACTGGCGTATAGAACGGAAAATGAAACTTAAGAAATTTTGATTTCACTTTTCTGAACACGGTTGCAATTAAAGGTAACAAACGCTACCAAATAATATTGAAAAAAGCAGGAAAGTGTTTTTCTTCTTCCTCTAGAGTGTCTTAACCAAAGCACATGCTTTTTAGTTCGCTAGAACCTCACCAGTGTGCTCTATAGTCACCGTTCCCAATTTCTCCGCCTGACCCTACTTAAAGAAAATCCAATTTTGTAATTATCAAGATAACAGGGTATTACTCATATATCAGTTAATCAAAATAACAAATTAAGAAACCTCTTGAACCGTAGAAAACAAATGCTACATCGAAATCTGAAGTGCAGAAAAGTAGGACTAGGGGGCATACAGCTTTGTATATATTCCAGCCCCGCCCATTAAACCAAGTATAGGCTCCACTAGCTCGTAGTCAGGCACCTGAAAAGCCCGTGTTGCTGCTAATGATAAAACAATTATTCACTTAATTTGAATTATCTTTCCAACTTCAATAGCTTTAGTTTAGTTATAATAACGTCCCGTTTCGAAGCATATAATTTTGAACTATAGTCAGTTGACGAGGACGACATATTAATACTTGAAAAAGTTAACCTTATTTGGAATTCCAACAGTCAAATGCCAATCATCCTGGGGACAGATTTGTCACATTAAATATAGATTTTGTGATATATATATATATTCTAGTTACTTTGAAATAATTCAATTTCCTGATATAGATGGCTCCAAAATTTTTAATATAGTTCTTCTATATAAATTTTTAAATAATTGGTCTGTTTTTAAAAATTTAGGTTTGTAAATTATTCTCTAGAATTTTATCTTATATATGGCATTTTAATAAAATTTAAGACATATTATTAATTTTCAAGAATATAATATTTTATACGGACTATGTATTGAGTCTTTTAGAGCGGCTTATAACTGATGAATATATTGATGGCGGTAAAATGAATTTCTCACACTTTCATTCACTAATTCCTTGTTAATATATTTATATCTTAGATCTAGAATTAATTTATTTAGTGCAATTTGGAATACTGTGCAATATTTTACGTTTGTTAAATAAATGTTAGCTATCTTTCTGATAGTATGTAATATAGGGTTAAGACTCTTTTCCCTCTTTCTTCTGCATATTTAGGGTAATTTACCCTTTACGTTTTCAACAACAGGTCTCATTGATGGTTTTGCGCAAATAAAATCAAGATTTTAAAATAACAAGCTCGTCCAAAGTCGAGCTGATCACTTAAATTGTTGAAAACTACATATTTGGATTGTGTTTTTCAATTATTAATTTAGTCTTAATAGTAACAGAATTAATATGATATGTCCAAAAACTTTCTATAAGTACTTTTGGCATTAATTGAATAATTTTGATTATTGGATTAATTTAAATTTAGTTATGTAATCAATTAAAATTCTTGAAATAGATGTTTGATGTGTATGTTGTTTCACTTGTTAATAAATATGTTATTATTATTACATATATATATATATATATAACCGATGCAATAGGTAGTATTCCTGAGAGCAACCTACCTAAAACCTGCATTACGAGATAAAGATCGGGTTTACAAATATAGATAGATTTAATTAAACCAATCGTTCAAAGTGCTTTCGTTGTGCAAAGTGCTCTTTGCTTTAAGAGCAAATATACCCGACGTCGAACGGGATCAAAATATGCCCGTGTCTTTTTTTAATTTTCTTAATAAAGAGTTAAATATTTAATTAATTGTCATGAAACTTTCACTAAAACCTTCTTTATGCTTCGATATTTGTGAGAAAAAGCTGAAGCAGTTATCACACAATAAAGGCTACTCTTATCATATTATTAAAATCAGCTGTTTTCTGCTACGTGGTGTGAACGTCAAATGCGAGAAAGTAAAAATCTATATAATATTTGAATCGATTGATGTTAAAAGGGGACTTCTGCATCCTTGGAGGAAATGACATTTTTATTTCCGTTCTTAATTTTATGAAGGTGATTGCATCTTTGGTGTAAAAATGGGGCTTCTACCATTCACAGCCACGTTTTGGTACAACATCAAAGTGTCCATGTGATGTTAGAAAAGGCTTCTTCGCAGAAGAGCCCTTTTAACATCAATGTCAGAAGTCTCCTTTTAGGTTCAATCGATTTATTTGCACTCGACGGAATGCCAACGCGTATGCAAATAAAAGTATTTTTTAAATAATAATTCTATCTAAACTATATTTTCATATAAAATAATAATAATTGCATATAAAATAAAAAATTAACTACGCAAAATTCTATTATCTTTCTCAAAATCAATTTACCTTTATCTTGAATTGAAATGAGGGTATCATTCAGGGCACCAACGATTTTTAAATCTGGTAGATTCTCGAAAAAATACAGACGTTCCGGGTGATTTTCAAAAACCACGGATATCTAATTTTTTCTATAAATTATTGCTAATTTTTAAAGAATGATACAAAGTTTAACTAAAAATTGGGAGTGGCAACTTGGAAACTGTTGGAGTTGCAGAATGTGGCAGCAGTATACGGAGATACAATAAGAAGCCAGAACTTTAAGATAACTAATCAACTTATTAAAATTATTTAAAATTAGAAATGAACTCAACTTGAGTTCATAAAAGAAAAGACCTATCATAATAATAATACAACATCAATCCAATTCTGATATATATACTTATGCAGTAAATAAACATTCCCTCTTTTGGAATGACGTCATAATGCAAGTGAACGAATTAAGAATTGATGTTCAAATCATCTTCCTCACCAAAGGCAGATAAATCAAAAGTTATGCAAATGTGAAGAAAAAAGAAATTGGAGTTACGTCCAACAGAAACAATTAAATCAAATGAATTAAAATATCTGTAATATTCCCATTCTATAACAATAGCAGCACTTAAGGTAAAATAATTTGTTCCATATATGGAAACTTAGTTTTTAATTAATAAAGAATTAATTATTTAACTAGTTGTTACAAGACTTTTACTAAAATCTTCCTTACGCTTTATAGTATCTGTGAGAAAACCTGAATAAACCCTATGCAGTAGTCTGGATTTCTGTAGCTACAAACTATTTTTGAGTTCGCTACTATTTATAAATATTATTTTAGCTACATTCTTTAATTATGTAAAATATATAATACAGACAGACAATTATTATAAGTTTTATGAAATTCTGTAAATGACCTTCTTAAGTAGTCGAACTTCGTCTTTCATCGGAAAACAGTTTTTATTACTCCAGAATTCACTGGAAAACTCCAAGCACAAGAAATATGAGCGGTCATACTGCATTTGGAAGTTTCGAAAATACTCTAAAAAATGAGGGAAATCGAGTATTCAGTCGAACAATGGATGAGAAGCTTACTGATGATGAACAAGTTCTTTCTAGGTTTTTTTTTCTCTTTCCTCTAGTTGAAAGCTCGAAACACAATTTTAGACCTCGATTTTTTCCCCTCAGAGTTTTCTGAAACTGCCTTGATTTTTCCATTTCATATGAAACAAATCGATCATCATCCCGTGGTGATGAATTCTTTTTTTTTTTGGTAACCCTATTTTAAGAACAGAAAGTCATTACTTTGAAAGGAACTCGATAAATATGGATTTGAATCCTTAAAGAAAGGGATGATAATGTGTACAACAAAAGCTAGATTCTGTCTTTTCAATATTTTAAAGATAAGTTAGTTATTACTTTTACCATAAAAGATGTACCTGGAAGAGCTTTTTAGCATATTATCCTAAAATTGGAACATTTTATATTCCATCCATAAATTAATACCTTTCTTGAATACAACAAAGCCGAAAACGCCAAATGAAAATTGTATTAAATAAATATTGAATTTTTCAGGCATTAAGAAAAAAAATTCGAAAATTCAAACAATACAATTTTAATAAAATAAAGGTTTTTATAAATCATAATAAAATGTTAACTTCATCCTCATAAGTTCTTTATCTTTTTTTTTTCAAATTCATTATTTTCATCTTCTTTATTGCTCTTTCACTCTTAAATTCAGTGTTCCTTGGCTTTACATTTCAGATAGATAGAATTAAATGTAGGAAAAGATAACACTGGTAAACAAGATTTCTGTTCCTCATTAAATAAGTGTTAATTTTTATACTTTTGGGGGTGTTAAAAAAGAATATGACATTAAAAATATTCCAACGCCCACACTTTCTCAATAAATTCAAAATTTTAAAAATTTCAATTTTATAACCTTATTCAATACATTTACCATATAATTTTTGGCATTCTAGTATTAATAAAGGGTAGTAGTATAATAGTAATTTTGGCATTCTAGTATAAACATATGTAAAGCTTAAAACTAATATAAAACACTGAAAAATTGCATTGTTTATAATATCTTAGAAAAATTAAAAATAATTTTTGTGAAAAGAATTGATGTTCTAAAGAAATTCCCAAATTTCATATTTTATGTAGCAGTAATAGATGCTCTCTTATACACACAATCAGTAGCTTGCCTAATAAGGTTCCAACACTAATCTCCGAGCATATTAGGGGTCCACCTGCCTTGATATCGGCGCTCCATTGCAGAAATATCCTGGTGGAAGCGCTCCCCATTCTCGTCGCTTACAGCTTCTATTCTTTTAGGGAAAAAATTTAAACGAGACGACAGTTTCAATGACATTGAACATATTTTTGTAACTTTTTAACGTGCCTTAAATTAATTTTTGATATTTAGGATTAGGTTTATTTCCTAAGAAATGCGTCGCAACATTTTTTAAATCAATCCAAGCTTTTTTTTCTAAATCACTTAAAGTATCCTCAGAATTTTTATCCTTCATAAGGCGCCTAATTTGTGGGCCAAGGAAAATGCCCTCCTTGATTTTAGCGTAGCTTAGCGATGAAAACTGTTCTTGCAGGTATTGAAATCCACGGCCTTATTTATTCATCGCTTTAACGAAATTCTTCATCAATACCAACTTTAAGTGTAAAGTTGGGAGAATAACTTTCTTTTTATCGATTAGAGGAACAGTTTGAATTTTTTTCACCTGCAATATATTATTTGCTCTCTGGCCACTTCTACTTGATTTAATGCTGATGTTTTGCCCTGCTGTCCCAGCAGTATTTTGTATAACCTAGTTGCATACCAATGGGAATGGCAATTACTTTAAAATCTGCACGTATGTTCCAATTATGATGTGAATAGTTGATTTCATGAAGCAATAGCTTCATATTTTCATAAGATTCTTTCATTATGCAAGAATATACTATTGGAACATACGGTAGGGCATTTCCATTATGGAGTAGCACAGCCTTTTTAACCCATTGATGAACAATCGCCATTGTTTCGAGTTATATTGACGATTTAAAGCAGACATTTATATCATTGCAAAGCATAAATCACCTTTTGTTGTAAAGAAAACGAATATTTCTTATGTCGATTTCCGAAAATGGATGTGTTAGTGTTCTTCTGGAGGAAATTCCAACTTTGTAATCTTAATCCAAGTAATTGAGTGTTTTGTTCATAAATTTAAGTCTCTCACGAAATCATTTAATTTTTCTGGAGTAATTAGATGTGGTTCTTCATTTATGTCAGGAACGCAGTTTATCTCAGATTAAGTAGATGAAATTTCAACTTCATCAACTTCCATTTCCACTGCTGCATCGCCATATGTAAAATTTTCCTGAGGTTTGGTACTCGTAAATCGCTATTATGAGACTAGAAAATCACCCGTCATGGTATGACGGGTGTAAATTGCCTCTTCATTAGAGAGATTTCCCGTCAAATTTGAAGTGTTTAAATAGATTTGTATGCGAGAGGTCTAACATTGATTGAAAACAAATAAAATACACATATTTTATGACAGTAAATATTTTTTATTTACATATTTGTTTATTCAAAACACCTACAATCCGTGTGAAGTATTTTTCGTTGTTTAACAATTTTATTATAATTCAATAAACAAAAGTTAGTCAAACTTAAGTCAAAAGTTAAAATTTCATTCAGTCAGTTTCCTATTCAAAGGAATTCTTTTTCGAAATTTTAATCAAAACAAAACACTTCTCGGCGTGTCAAACGTTGCCAAAAATATTATATCATCACGATTGCAATAAATAATCAGATGCATCGTGGCGTCCAAACTAGTCACGCGCATGATATACCACTGACGTGATTTACTACTTTCTATTAAAAAAAGGAAATTAATTTGAAATATATGCTTAATATAATTTAAAATTTCTCGGGAACTATTAATCATAGCGAGATAAATTTTATATCAATCGATAGCAAATTTTATTTCACTATTTGAGAGCTATTAAATTTAAAATTAGAACGACAATTACTCTTTTAAATTTAAAATTACTGAAATTTAGGTTCTCTAACAATGAAATAATTATGTTTAATGGCGCTGGTTTTATTGTTGGTGACGTCAGAGCGTTACCGAGAGACAGATCTGGGCTATTATCATATTAGTAATTAGATAACCCTTTATTTAACTATAGTTAAGGGAATGTAGGGGTCATCTAATTTGATAGAAGATCCGAATCTCAGGAGTCAGTTATTTCAGCGAACGTGTTAAAAAACATTTGGATTCGTTGGTATCAGCAATTCTTTATCTTCTGGATTGAAAAATTCGTTAAAACTAATTATTGAAACTTATAAAAGAGAAAAGATATTCTGATGATAAATAAAACATGAAATGTCTCATCTAGAAACAAGTGAATACACGTAAAATAATGGTGATACAGAAACGATTTTGCTATTTAAATCATTCTTTGTTACATTATTAGACATTTTATGAATTATACATCCTCTCAGCTCAAAGAATCCATAAGAAAAGAGCAAGTTTACAGATTGGATAATATTTATTGAGACTGCACATGCCGGATTTATGACTTCCTAAAACATGTGAAATTCAAAACTCTAATTCCGAGAACCAGACGAATTTAAGATGACAGAAAAGATCAAAACACTAATTTATGAATGGCTCAGAGACCGAATGAATGTTTAGAAGACATTCATAATTCACAAAAGATAGCGTTTGTTCAAACTCTACTGTTTAAAAGATATCAGTTACACCTCTGATTTCGGAGCATGGGATAGATTTATGTAGAGAGAAAGGATCAAATTATGATGGTATTGGGAATAGAAATATTTTACTATGTCTTCTAAAAAAATTATCATAGACATAAATAAGATTTAACCCTTAAACTGCCAATTTTATTTTTCCTTTAAAATCGAGCTTTTCTTTGTTTTCCATATCTTTGGTAAACTTTACATAGTCATAAAATATCATATTTTACTTGAGAGGCACATTTGGGAGTGTATTCATGCGCAATATTCTACATTGAAAAAGTATACAAATATTGTATGTAAAAGGAAAAATATTCTAATATTATATGCAGCAAACAAAGTATGATTTGTTTCAAACATTTTTTTCCCAACTCAAAGCATCTGTAGTTCTATGGTGAGATTTGTGATAACTATAGACAATATTCGGAAATATTTTTTAAAATAAAAATAGTTTTTAAACACAGACTTTTATAAGTGAACTAAAAGGCAGGTTTTTTCGATTTTGATTATTTTCTACTTTTTAGCTTTTAATTTATAATTCATTGTTTTAAATATTTTGAGTTATTGCAATCAATTTTTTTCTCGAATTCACTACCAGATGCCTCTTATATCGAATCAAAATTTAATTAAATTAATCTATTAAGTGACAATTAAATTCTGAAAACATTAGAATAACGCATTATCATCAAGAACGAACAAGTGTACAAAATTTCAAAATTCTAGCACATCGGGAAATGAGTGAAAAATCGATTACAAAATTCCAGCTTTACAAACAAGAAACAAATCAAGTTAAATAAAAGCGTGTGCAAAGAATTACCTTTTCATTTCTGACTACTTGGCATGGCAGTCATGAATTATAAAATTAAATCTGGTTCTCCTATTGACCATAGTGTCATTATGGGACACGTATGTGCATTTGCTAATCCAAGGCTTAAATGCTGTTTAACGTCTCGCAGTGCTATGGCGCGAGTTTTATTGTTGGTGACGTCAGAGCGTTACCGAGAGACAGGTCTGGACTATTATATTAGTAAAATTGGTCGCATTGCTGAATGTAAGTTCGCATACATAAAATTTATAGAAGTAAATTGTGTTTCTACTCTCTTGTTATGTTCTATTGCTGTAATAAGTTTTAAAAAAATTGTATCTGTGGATCAAGAGCATGTGAAAAAAAATATAATATTGTTAAAACTGCTATGTAGCCTATATAATCCAAAATTTATAAATGAATTTCCTTAAAATTAAAGGGTGATAGAAACTTTTTACAAACATATTCTTTTTCAGCACCCTGAAATCTATAAGAAACACCCAATGTATATTGAGGAACAGAAAATTCGTTAGAATTTGTTTTCAGTGGAAGTTTTTAAATTTTAAATTATAAACTTCTTAGTTTTTTTCTGAAATTATCTATATGTACCAATCACAATTCATACATGTTTTAAAAGAATTTTGATAAAATTCATTTAAATTTTAGACAACAGACATGTTAATTTTGAATTTTGAGAATGTGAAATGTTATATAAAAGTTGATAAAGTGTAAGATTATTATTTAAAAATGTTTCTTTGTTGAAATATTTTTAAGAGAAATTTTAGTTTAAAAATATTTATAAAAAATTTTAACTAATTGAATAAGGCTGAAACATGTGTTTAAAATATTTTTAATACTTTAAATTTTTATTTCTTAAAATTTTTAACTTTAAATTTTTAAAAAATTGATACAGTAGACTCTCAATTAACCGGGATAGTCGGGAAATGCTTCGTCCCGGATAAGCGAATATCCCGGATAATCCAATCTATGCAAATTTTGATGAAAGATTTTGGAAAAATGATAGAAAATGTAAAATTATTATACAATAAGACATTAATAGTTTAATTAATACAAAAGAAATAGAATTAACAAGAAATTTTAATGTTATTTAGATTTGCAATTCGTACAATTAGAAAGAAAAACAGAGATATAGTTTACCTCACTGTTTTGTGAAGAATGAAATGATGGAAGTCTGTTTTTGTTTTTCATTTACTCTTCCACGAATTATACTACGCAGATTTCTCCATATCAATACAATAGGAAGGGTTGAGAAGAATGCGGTCTTCCCGCACATTCCAACGGCCGCAATCTGCGCTTCCGTTTTTATTTTTTTTTGGGGGGGAGGTTCGTCCCGGATAATCCAATCCCGGTTAATCGAGAGTCTACTGTACTATAACTGTCAACAAAATTAAATGAAAAGCAAATTTCACTTCTGAGCAAAATAAAACATTTAATTCAGCTATTGAAATACATTTATATTGAAAAATAGAATAAGCTGGTTGTTTTAGATTTAAAATAACTGAACTGCAAAAATTAAGAGAGTTTAATTAAATTCTAAACGAACTTAAAAAATAGTGCAGAAATTGCAATATTTTGAAAAGGTTGAGAATAATTTATGAATTAATTTTCGAAATAATATTTCTATTGAATATTCATAAATAATATTTCTTATAAAAGTCTAAAATCTTATTTAATCAAAAAAATCGATATTTGTATTTGAAAGTATGTGAAATAGTATTTACTTTAAAAATTTAAAACTGAAGGTTGATTAAGTAGTTAATTAAAACGCTTTTGATAGTAATTAAATTTTTGATGCATATAATATTTCGAAGGGCAGTTTAAATTATTAGAGAGCTTGCAAAATAAATATGAATGCTTGCAACACTTTATTTTATAGAAGAATTCAATGACAAATCGTCAAACTCTCATTGTTAAAATAGTCTATTTTCTTTCATAAATATGAGTCTCTGAAAGCAATATACTTCGTTGTGACTTTAAGGTACGATGTTTACGAAGAAAATTACTTATTGCCTGATTCATCATATTCAAATTTTCATAATGGCGGATACTTTAAGGATTGTCACATTTCTATGTTTGTGGTAATGATTAAAATTTATCCAATCGGAAATATGAAAATCTTTTATGTTTGAGCGCATTTGCTATGAAAAGCATGGATAGAAAAATAAGCAAAAACATTTCATCAAACTCAAGAGCCTTTCGGGGTGGGAATATTTTAAATTCATTTCGTAAAAAAGGATGATTTTCCCTTATGTAATAGATAATATTTTACCGTTTCACTTGTGTTTGCATGTTTTCATTCTGTTCCGAATTTATTAGCCCATTGTCTTTGCAATAATGAATTTGTCTGTCAAGAGTTTTTTTCCTATTAACGTATGGTTTCGAAATTGCACCGCAGTTATTTACGAATAAACATCGTAATTTTGACCCTTGGTCAGATGACGAGGCTGACGAAGGTTCATCTGCTCGACGATAGGCACCCCACTTTCCGATCTATCATATAACACCAATATACGAAAATTGGTTTCTCCGAAGTTTCAGCTGAATTTTCAGCATAATTGCCGCTATGTCTCTTTAAAATTATAAATATGAATTAATTAATTAATCATGTTGCATTTTGTTTCGTATAAAAGCTTTAAGAAATGTGTTTAAGTTTTTCATCAAACAACCTTTTCAATGTTTTAAGATATATAACATTCTGAAAAATATTCTTTTATAATACATTCCTTTTCCAGATGGTGCTGGTACAATCTTTCATTTTATTGCCATCTTCGTCAAACTGATTTAAATAGCTTGAAAATTTATGATTCCTTAAAGGTTCGGATAAAATCTGATTCACATTAAACAGAGATTAAATTTTTTATAAAATATTTCAAAAGTTCACAGAATTCTTTCGGCTTCTGCTTTTGGAAAATGTGCTAAAATAAATAATGAAAACCCATAAAAAGAAATTATGGTATGAAATGAGAAATAATAGTCATTTTTAACTCATTAACGAATTTTTCAGCAATTTTGTCTGAGCAAGCTTCAAATATCATGTTCCGAAACCTTTCAAAATCCAGTTATGCTTTCTGATGAATTCAGTCTTCAGTTGAAAATGTTAGATGAAGAAATGACGTTCGTGTCATATATTACGCAATTTCGAAAAAACTTTTAAACATAAAATTTCATTTCTTTTCTCTAATCCTAAACGATGTTTTAGACATGAATTCTGAAAGTTCTTCCCAAATTTTTATAACGCTTCATTCATTTTTGGGTTGTAGAATCCCTGATGGTGGGTTCGCGTGAAATCGCTTCTGGACTGAATTGCCTTTTCCACTTGAACAAGTATTAAATTTTACAACAGTCATAAAAACATCTATCAATAAAATTAAATCAAAACTTGATTTGAAATTTTTTCTGGAGTTAATATTTTTAAAGCGAGTGTAAGAAATTTTTATTCAACTTTTGGAAAAAGAACATGAATAATACTAAAAGAAAATGAAAAAGAAACCTCCCATACAATTTAGAGATATTAAAAGAAGCTATAAATGTAATGCAGTAAAAATAAATTTTATAAGTTGGAACGGTCATCTTTTTTTTATTTTATGAAGGAATGTAATGTCTAAGAACTTATGAACTTAAGCTTATGAAACCATAGAAATATTATTGGTGATAAGCTTGATTTCCTAGTATTTGGAAAAATGAAATTTTTTAGAAGACTGATAACAGGTCTTAATTTAAAAATATTTCTAAAATCCAATATTGGATAGCAATTATTTTACTTTTTTCATTGCATTCTCACCGTATACATCTCTGTATTAATATATCTAGTCTTACTATAAATGGTAAATAACTTTTGGTGAATTTCATATGAAATCCTGCCTTTGACAAAGTGTTTGTGAGGCAAACAAGCTCGTGATTTATTTAGTAGTAGTATAAAAATATAAAAGAGCTTCAGTTTAATAATTACAATAGAAAAAAGTGATCGGGAAATAACAATAGTTTCAAAACACATCAACTCGGAAAGTCCAAACCAAAAATTTTAAAAGCTACAGAAAATGAATATCACCCTACTGTTTGATGACGCTAAAATAGTTGCTCATGGCCTAAGGAAAGATTAATCCTGCAAATTATAGTCCAGAAGTGGAGAAACAATTGACATTATGGATTTAGAAAGATATTATATAAACTGTAAAAAAAAAAAAAGAAAGTAAAATATTAAAAGTTTTCGCGGTAATTATGTATTACAGGAAACCCTACCCTAAAGGGCTGGATTAGGACATATTTACCCTTACTGTATTTCAAATCGGCTAATGAGAAACATGTGTACCAAGTTTCATCAAAATGGCCAAGTTTGCCAATAGGCCTATTTGTCACTTGTATTTTGAAGACTTTGCCCCCCTACCCTAAGGGACTGGGTTAGGGCATATTCATATTCGTACTTCATGTCGACTAATGAGGAACCTGTATACCAAGTTTCATCAGTCCAGCCATTTGGAACTGACGCTTGAACAAACATATGTACATACATGTGTACATTGAGTTTTACATATATAGATGATTAATTTAAGGACATTAGTTAAAAAAAATTCACATAAAAAGTAGTTGTCTTCTTCCTCCGCGGCACTGCGGCTTTCGTGGGCCCAGCTAAACAATTTCCACGTTGGATCCACCCTTCTCGTCTCTTTAAGTTAGAAAACACATGATTACAATATAAATAATCAACGTCTGATGTGTTTTTATCGTCTTCATCGGAAGAATCATCATTACTGCCTGGCCCGGTTTTGCACCACTTGGCGTACCCAGTTTTATCCCGAGTGCAGAGTTATGAAAAAACGAATTAGAACCACTCTATTGAACTTCATCTACTGAACTAAATATTTATTGTTTGATAGGGTATAAATCCCTTCTAAACACATAATAAGCTAGACTAAATAGAGTTTTTATAACTGTAATGATTATTAAATAAGGACAGCTTAAAAACAATAGATCATTAGAGAGTTGAGGTTTTAAAACAAATTCAGCTACAAAGACATAGTGAATTCAACAGCAACAACACGGCCACTATGGCCGTTCCTTCTTCTTGACTAATGAAGTGTAATTCAGAACCTGTTTTCTTCATACATGTCATATACTTAATTTCCATACTCTGCGTAATATTGCCAGGTTATTTCCTTAAGAGAGTCGTATCTTCTTTGAAATTATAGTCTTTTTTCACTCTGACACGTATAAGATTAATCTCGGATATGTTAAAATGTCTTTACCTTTTATTATTTCGAGAGCGTCGGGCTTTCAGTTTACTTTTAAACAAGGAGATTTATGAAATCCAAAATGCATATCATTTCAAGTATAATGTATCAGATCGATTTAAATTAGTGCTTAGATAGTCCACACTGCCAACATTCATAATCGTGAACTTTTTGCGGGAGATAATATGTAAAAAGTGCATAATTTCAATTATTTTTTCGCAAAGTGCATGGCATCTTAATCGATTCTCTTAGTTAATTTTATGTCATATCACTTGTTACAGTAATGTTTTTTTGCTGAAATGCTCTTGTAAAACTAAGATATCTTCATTTGACACTAGATAACGGTTAAAAATTTTTCTGTATAACTTAATGCATCGTAATTTGTTCTTCGGTCTATCTTGCTTCCAATTAACATTACCAAAATTAAGGCATTCTTTTCTTGAAATCCCTCATGTGATTAAATAGATAAGAAAAATCTTTCTGCTTTCCTGCTTTACAAATTTTTTTGATACAGCAGCGAATAACAAGGAAGCTTTATTCAGAAATCAGACTGAACGGTGATATTTTTAATCTTTACAACAGTTCCAGAGATTTAATTACTTTTTCAAACAGAATGTTATTAATACTTTCATTTTACTCGCAGCATTAACAAGCATTTTTAAAGATATCTCGGTACTTGCTGATATATGAGGCTTGGTTTTTAAGTAAGTACCTTTTTGAAATTAAAAACACGGAAGTGTACTTTTTTTAATAATCGTATTTTTACATGAAATCCCTTACTTTAGTCTACTTTTCATCATAATTTCCACCAATATTAAGACATTTTTCGTATTCTACAACCAGCTTTTGAATTCCATCCTCATAGAAATCTTCCGCATGCTCAGCGTGAGCACAACTTACGATAATTTAAGTGTTCTGTCACAATGCCATGAAGAACACGTCTTGAAACTTGAGGAAACTCATTAGATGAAAATGAAATCGTAAAGCGTCTGTTCTCTCGAAATTTTCCCTCAACTTTCTGCACCAAGTCTTCAGTAAAGACAGAAGGTCGCCGGCTTCGTTTTTAAGCATGCGCATTCGTGCGGCCATCTTTAAATGCTCTAAAGCGTATATCACGCGGAGAGCTATTTTACGCTGTTTTCGTCAGCATAAGCGCAATGCCACTCACCAAGAATTTTGTAGCACGTGACCAGTCAGACAAGATGACGGAAATCGTGGGCTGTATTCAACCGGCTTGAAAATGCACACGATTATGACAGAAAATCGTCAGCAGCGATAATTCAAACCAATCGGGTGTGACTTTGACGGTGACGTAGTTCGCCCCAACGATGACCGAAATCCTGTCTGACCGGTTGTCTCAATGCGTCACGTGCTACAAACGTTTTTGGTAAGTGGCATTGCGCTCATGCTAACTATAACAGCATACGACAGCTCTCCGTGTGATATACGCTTAACCCATTTTCTTATCATTACTTCGCATATAATGTTTTCTTCATACACTTCACTAATCTGCCGATGAATTTCAGCCGCTTTCACATAAAGAAAACCAATGACAGAGCGTATTTCACTGTCGTCGGGATTTTCAATTGACTGGGGCATTTTAAATGCTCACAAACAGACGTAAATACGGCCGAGTTCTTCCGTAATGGCGTGTGTGGCCTAGCCAACAGAAGCAGGTACTCAAAGAGCACAGCGGCCGAATTTCAAAACGGTACTTATTTTAAAAAAAAAAAAAAACCACGCCTCGTATCTATCCAGCGTTTCTTGGGGCGAAATTATTTTCATTTCTTTAATTAATAAAAAAATAACTCTTTAATTAATTATCACGAAACATTCATTAAAGCCTCCTTCACGCTTTGAGAAAAGCAAAATTTTAACTAATAATATAATTTCAAAGCAAAATTTGAACTCATAATTTAACAAAGATACAGTTATTAATATCAAATTAGCTGTTGAAAGCTCCATAGTGTAAACATCATATGCGAGAAAGTAAAAATTTATTTAATGTTAGACTAAACGGAATGCTAATATGCACTTAAATAAAAGTATTTTTTAAAACATATACGATATTTTTAATGTAAAAAAATACTTTTATGTTATTATGAAATGAAATTATTATAGCGTTGATTATGATGGAAATATTATAGCATGCAAATACATCTGCAACATTTTAATTAAAATAAAATTATCAGTCGCATTAAAAGATTTTTAAACCTCGTCGCTTCTAAGGAAATAACTGATTGCACCAAACGTTTTTTGAAAAACACCGGAAGCTAACTTTTTCCTTAAGTTATAAATAATTTTTAAAGATTCGCGCAAAATTTAATTAAACATTGCGAGTGGCAACTCGGAGGCAAATAAATAAAATGATTTGAATTATCTGTAATGTTTTCATTCAATGAGAATGGTACTACTAATGATGTAGTAATCCTTTCTGTGAATGGAAATCTAGTTTGTAATTAATGAAAAATTAATTATTTAATTAATTATCACAAAGCTACAAGCTATTTTTGAGTTTCGCTTTGATTTATATAGACTAGTAAGCATATTTTAATATTTCATTTTATGACAATAAAAAACATTGCAATCGTGATATTTTTATGATATCCGAAAGGATTTCTTTTGGAAAGGATAATGATATTTTTCAATTTAAGATTGCAGATTATTAAATTAAATTACTAATTAAAATATTTGATTCTGAAATATCTGTTATTACTTGAACAGCTTAATAAAAGAAGCTGAAACTTCTTTCCGTCTCCTCCTTTTACTGACGCTAGATTTTTTAAACTGGCTGAACTAATAACTGAATCTGATACGTTCTTTAGTTTGAACGCAGACACCTAAGATCACAGAAGACTGAATTTTTGTTAAACGCGATCTAGGATAAACACTCGATTTCTTTTTTTAAATAATTAAATTAATTAATAGAAATGAATAAAGGATAAGAGACTCTCACTAGAGAATTTATTTAGCAGATCTATAAAAATTGCAACCACCAGTCTGCTCCTACCATTTATTAAATGTGATATTTTGCACCGGATATTTCGTAGGAGATATTTGATTTTTTATATGAGTTTTGTTTTTCATTTCATATGAGATGAAAAATAAAACTCCATATGAAATCAACTACTAATGAGCGCATCCTCTCCCATATATTAAATAGACCATCAAACACAGTACATTTAATAGAGTACGCCAAGAATAGCTCTGATAGTGCAATTTTACATAACTATGCTACTTACGACATAAACCTTGGTTTAGTTTAGTTATATTAACGTCCCGTTTTGAAGCAAAACAAGGACTATTTTGGGATGGACCTCGTAATTACCGTAGTCAGATGACGAGGATGACACCCGAGTTGGCACCCCCCTCTCCAAAATTCCGCACTCCACAAGCGGGAGGACGTTTAGGCCCCTACATATGATTTATCATGAAACAGGCCCCATACTCGGCGGACCTTCACTGGAATTGGGTTTCGAACTTGGAGCCCTCCAGCCCCGAGTCCTTACTACTAGGCCACCGCAGTCCCTTTTTGTATTTGTATAATATCCGTCTTGTATAATACACGACGGATCCTTAGTGGAATCAGGTTTCGAAGCCTCCGGCTCCAAGGCTGACACCTTACCACTAGGCCACCGCGGCCTCCCATAAACCTAAGTGTATAGACTAGTTTTTCTTATTGGCCACGCCGACCCTGCTTTCCCAAAAGGTGTAAAGTATGTCACGAGTCGATGGGAAGAAAATTTTCAATGCAAATATTAGCGTAATACAATACATTATAATATAAATATACAATACAATACAAAAAAT
>BGPR01000331.1:182026-306539 GCA_013235015.1 Araneus ventricosus | reverse complement strand
TATAAGTAATACAATACAAGTAATATAATGCAAAATACAAATGTCAATATAAATGCAGTAAAATACAAACAACAAATAATAAATAATTACGAACATAAATAATAAATAAATACAAATATACGTAATAAATAAACATACATAAAATAAGCAAAAAATGAAAATATACAGACTAGTTGCAAGTGGCATGTGTTTGTAGACGAACTGACTTCCTTAATCAATAGAAAGACAAAGAAAGTTCAATCGACTCCCAAAATCGTTGGATGGGAACACGGTCGATATCTTCGGTCCCTCTTTCCCTAAAAAAAAGTTACTTCGCCGAAACAGCTTACGAAGGAAGTCGAAAAACTGGATGATTTACGACTTCGTGTCGGGGAAAAAAACTCGAAGCAGACAGGCAAGTGTCAGAAAGAAACAAAGACACAATCGAGGTCCACATATTTGTCTTATCAGGGCATTTACAGAAAAAACTTTGTCGTATCTCTCTTCTCTCTGTAATATCTCTCTTCTTGTATCAGATAATATTTCTTTTCTTCGGAATATCAGAGAATCGAAATATGATCTGTAATTTACCTATTATATTTTGTTTTCTACCCAAAAGTGTTTAGTGCTGTTATTTTGGAGAATATATTGCATAAATTGTTATACAGTAAATAAAAAATAATTCATCTAGTGAAATCTTACATATTCTACTAATGTTAATGAAGTCTGTGTTTTCTTTTTTCGATATTGTCTGAATTTTTCTATCACTGTTTTATCCTCTTGAAATTTCAATACAATAAAAAGCAAATTTTCGATCAAAATTAGGTGAATCAGTTTCTGATTGACAATCGCATGGAAATAACTAAATAGAATAAACACGTTCATTAAAAAAATATCTTACGACCGACCGATATATATTCATATTAATGTACCGTACCGACGGCTATGTATATTCATATTAATGACGTTAATATGAATGTATCGATATGCAGGTTTATCTACTGCAATCGTGGCGCAATAGCTAATCTCTAAACCGTTAGAGATAGGCTAACGGTTTAGAGATAACTTTGATCGGATTTGAACCAGACGGTGAAAATCTCGAATTTCCGGGTTCGTCGATGGGCCATCCAACTCAAAGGGGTTGGCATTTTCATTTCCTTATAAGTTCTTGACTAATGAAATCTTCCCGCTGGGGTGGTGCGGAAGTTTGGAGGAATGGAGGCAAGGAGAGGGGCTGCCAG
This sequence comes from Araneus ventricosus, assembly GCA_013235015.1. Taxonomy (NCBI): domain Eukaryota; kingdom Metazoa; phylum Arthropoda; class Arachnida; order Araneae; family Araneidae; genus Araneus; species Araneus ventricosus. The sequence continues at coordinate 305,319 of BGPR01000331.1, read as the reverse complement.
TTCAGTTGTAATCGTCATCTGACTGAGGTTCAAAATTATGAGGTCCGTCCCAAAATAGAAACTCAATTTCTTGAAAACGAGACTTTAATAAAACTAAACCTTTCCTTCCCTCACCTCCTACGATTTTCTCGGTGAACAACGGTACCATTCCACCGCCAATATAAAGATGATTTCACACTGAAATTCGACGTTTTATTTTTATCCATTCATACACGGTAAATTAAATAATTTTTATTGAAAAAGAAATCGAATACGTTGGATCAAACCGACGTGTGTGTAATTGTCTAGAAAATTACCTGTCTGTTCATTTGAAAATTATTACTCCCAAAGACACACTTTTAAATGTATTCCCGCGCTTAGCGGGGTCCAGTGGCGTACCTGCAACTTTTGCCGCCCTTCCTGTACATAAGTTACATAAACTTCAAAATAAAAATAATAAATTACAGGGGGGAAATTGAATCGTGCTTCCACCACCAGACCTTTTTTCACATACCTACATATTACCGAAAAAAGGGCGAAAAATAGGAATTAATTACAATAGACATTTTTTTATGTACACAATGATTAAACTAGTTTCGCTGCTCTTCTTAATTATAAAATTGCTTTCCTGCACGTCTGATTTTGCCGCGCCTTTCTAAGTGCCGCTCTCCACGCCCCCCATATGTACGCCACTGGCGGGACCGCGGTGGCCTAGTGGTAAGGGCCCGTGTTCTGGGGGGTTCCAGGTTCGAAACCCGATTCCACTGAAGATTCGCCGCGTATGTGAGGCTGGTGCACGTTAAAACTGACTTCTTGTCTCAAAAGCACTCCCGCTGTTCTGGTGTGGTGCGGAGACTTGGAGACGGGAGCGCCCGCTCAAGTGTCATCCGACCGTTGCTTCAAAACGAGACGTTAATATAACGAAGCCTAAACCCGCGCTTAGCCTTGGTTCTTTCTGTTTCGCCTTTGTGACTTTTATTGAATAGCACTCTTTTGAAGTGTACAGAATTGCGACCATTATGCTCTGGAAAGAACATCAAATTAGAGAAAAATGGAAATTCTAGATGTGGTCTCTACCATTTAATTTACATATTTCACAGTTATTTTCTCTCCCCTGTACAATGCTAAAACTCTGTTATGTGTGTCTATATAAAAATATTGTTACTATTTCAGTTTTCAATGCAAAAGTTCTTATTCCATATTTTTGAATTACATGAAAATACTAGTCTAGACATAGACACTTAAAAATTTAAGTGTAGATTTATTTATTTATTTATTTTCTTATCAACCCGTTAACACCCAGAATCCTATTGATAGGACGGTTACATTTCTAAACCGAATACATCCCATTATTTCTTTTCTGCTTTGTCTATGAAGTCAATAGGTAATCCCAAATTCATAAACAATTTTCAACAGGTATATACCACCGGTTAGCTAGATTTTAACGTCTAAGTGTTGTCATTTTGATTTTTTTTATTTATTTTTGAGATTATGCAAGAAAATAGAAAGTGATTTTTTTTTATTTTTTTTATATTTTACTATATTTCGAAAATCTTTAATATTTATATAAGAAAAGTTTTTAAAAATGATTTTTTCACGATTTTTTATATTTTTTTCTAAAAAAAAAAACAAAGAACAAAAAAATGAAATTTTTTCTCCGAATTTAAATTTACTTCACAATTAACTTAATCTCAGTGTTTAAACATAGTTTAATAGAAATTTACTGAAATCTATGCTTTCAATTAATTTGGGCTTTACGGACAATTTTCTTCCAAGGCCTGTTTCAAAATTTTGTCTCGTAAGAAATTTTACTTATTATCACTTAAAAATTTCTAAAATATGTTAACACAAATAACTTTTTAAGCCAAAAACATCCATATTCACAAGAAATAGAAAGAGAATGATTCAAATTTTCATTTTGAGTTTAAAAGGAAACATTTTATAAAAATAAATTATAATATAAATTACCGTGGAATAATTTCTCTGCAACCACAGTAAATTTTTCACTCAGGTTAATAATAATAAATGCTATCGTAATAATGCATTCCTGCTATTCCTTTTCCGAATTCAAACAAGATGGCGAACTAATGATTCAATTTTATCGGAACTTTTGGCTCCATCCAGAGGAGAAACAAGCTCTCTTTGATTCTATTTCTCTATCTTCTGACTTCGAATCTGAAAGGAATTCTAAGAATGACTTTCTCGGTCGTGAAATCAGCTCCTTAACAGTAAATTAAATTCACTTCTCTGTCAAACGCAGAAAACGTGGCTTTGAATCTTCCGAAATCAGTAATCAGTTCACTTAGTGGAGAATGAAGAAGGGAAAGTTAAGATACTTTGTTGTGCAGGTTTGCCTGTTTTCAATCTCATTCACAGTTCACTGCAGCAACATCACTCTTTGAGCTGCAGATAACGAAATTGTTGTTTGTTGCAGAATCTGATTAAAGTGACGCATTATCTATACTTATAATAAGCATTGTTTGTGCGTGTGCGTACGTGCGCGCGATGTCCAGACGAAGCTACAGCACTTACAGACATGAAATTTGGCACACAGGTAGTCGTGATGGTGACTCAATGCACCTCGAAGCCCGAATTTTAAAATTTAATCTAGAAAATTTTTTATTTGATGTTTTATGTTGTTTTGGGTCAATTTCGGCACGTTTACGACTGTAGTATATTTTCTAATGATATTTGAAAAACACTCAATACACCATCGGATAAAACAAACAATTTTCTTTCTAATGAAATTTGTTTTGAGCTTCAAACTTAATTTACTGAATTTTGAGAAATTTTTAAATAATAGTCACTTTTTGCTAATATTTTTAACTTTGAATTCTTAATTTCTTGCATTCGACGTTCTAATGATGCTATCATTTTCATTTTGTTTTAGGTAATTAATGGAATCCCCCCCCCCAATTTAAAACAAGAGCGGTTAAAATATCTTTTATGGTTGAATTTTAATTAATTGTTTTCTGAAGTGTTAAAATATTTTTTCGCTCCGTGATTCTTCGTAGCCAAGGTCGCGGTGTTCCATTCCCAGCATGCATTTCGTCGAAACCACGTGAAGTCATAATCCCTTTGCTTTCAGAGAGATTTTGCAGTATGTTCGTACTGTCCGTCGTCGCGCCGACAGGATCATGGTTTTGATTTGTTTGTTTTTATACTATTGATAGTTGAGTGTAAAGACTGGTATCTTTAGTTCCAGAAGACATGTTTACCCTGCGTGCATTTTCGCTGAAATTGAAACAAATGAAATATGACCTCAAGGAGATATTTACATAATGTAGCTTCAAAGTTTAAACTTGAAGCTGAAGATTGTGGGCTTTTTTTTAAAAAAATGCTGAATTCAGGATGTCGCGGGCAACGCCGTGAGGCTACTGTTAGTCAGAACTAAATGCTGAAGCAGGGGAATATGCTTACCTTATAACTTAGCCCATTTTGGTCCAGATTTCGGTTGTTAAATGTTTAATCTCTCAACAAGTTCAATTGGTTTCTTTTATTGCATCAATTGCCTTCGTTTGTGCTCAGGTTAAGTATCTGCGGCTCCGTTTCTTGTTGAGTAAAAACTTAATTTATGTAAAATTTTCGTCTTTTAACAAGAGCAAATGTGTATTTAGTCTAGTTTTCCGCTTCGAGATTTAATTCGTGAGGGTCCTTTCCATCTGAGTCCAGAATTGGTTTAATAATTTTTCGATTCTAACAAACAAAATGGGTCTTTTTTTTAATAGACGTGGTTTGTATTCGTATCTAGATGTCGATTGTTAAATTTTTAAAAGGTTTCTGTTACTTCTGTTCCGAAGTTCATGTTTTTCTATGTAATTTACAGTCATTGTTAAATATGTGCTCAGACAAGGGTCTGTGGAATTTTATCGCTTTCATTTATCTCTGTTTCAAAAAACATTTAAAAATGTATATTTTGAAATAATTATTTTATTATTTATGCTATCGCATGCCTAATGATTAATCCTCTTCTTTATACCATGACCACAGCGTGGCCTGGGAGTAGTCCCTTCGGTCTAAAATTGGGTACCAAATTGAACTTTCTCTCTTATAGAAATTTACATCTTAAATACGAAAATATCTTTTAAGGACTTTAAGAACAGAAAGAGCTTTTTAGTTCCAAACCCTCCAAAAAATTATATTTTTCGTCTCCTGACTAAAATCAAAATTGTAACAGATGTAATTATACGCCAGATGGCGCTGACTCCCTCCCTCTACTCAGCTGACTTACTCATTCACTGTGTACTAAGACGCGCGAAGATGTCTGGTAATATTACATTGGCAAAATGTTTTCTTTCCACATGTAAATAATCATTTAACTTTCATTAAAATAGTTAGTAATCGTTCATGGAGCCCTTCTGTATTTCGTCCTGAAATACTTTTCTTTGGATTAATGTGACAGCCAACTCAGTTAACCCTCACCAACGGAGTAACGTTACAAAATATGGTTTTACCATTAAGTATAACGGTGTCCCTTGCGATAATGATTATGAGCCCTTAAAAATATGACAGCTTCAACTTTTCAACAAGAACAGGTCTTAATGGCTAGTTCAAAAATGGAGATTAATGTTTAGGGAAAAGTTACCTTTCCCTTTTGCAAAAAATTCGTAACGATTAATTTTAGAGTCGGTCTTTTCGCACATTATTCCTTTACCATAATTCTTAATCAATTTTTAGTTTTACATTCAATGAATGGTATTTTAAAAATTAAGAAAATGATTGCACCTCTAAAATCTCATTATGCTTTTTGTAATCTTACGAATTTTCAATACTTTTTTAAACAATCACAAATGTATTTTTACTAGTTACCATAACTCTTTTTTTCATCTTCGATTATTATAAAGTAGATTTATGCTTTACATCTAACTGAAGACATTTTTCCAGGAATATCTTATTTAACGGAATTTTAGAAAAACTTATATTTAACTATAACCTTAATCTTTTCATCAAAAAATATGGATTCTCATTTCTTTCAATAATAATTATTCCAGAATGACATATTCTTCTTCAAATTATATATTTAATTTATGTTGGAAAATTCGACGACTGGCAATGTGTATCGTAAAATTTCCAATTTTCAAAAATGTTCTCTTAGGATAAAGAAACTATTTTTCCCGCGGAAACCGCTGGAGAATGAGATAAAATTCTTTAGCGGATGTAAATTTACTCGTCCGTTTTGTTTGCTGATATTAAACAAACTTCTTACATCGCATAAAAATAAATATTTATTGCTTCTGATCTGAATCTCGCGTGGTATTTTGTTGTGGGTAATATAAAACAAAATGGCGTTGTAATTTATTTATGCATGGATTGGTATTCTTGCATCGATTGTAATACATGGTAATGAAACGCGTTCATCATATATAAGAAAAAATGCTGTTTATTTTTATGTTTTGAGGGTGTCTCAAGATGTTTGGATTTTAAAAAAGGGAACAAATTATGCTTTCAGTTTTGTTTAACCTGAATTTTTATGTTCTTATTAAATTTTGCAGATATGGTCGTGATAATGTTAGTTATGTTTCTGGAACCAACTCAGAAGTGTTCTTCAAAATGTAGGGGAGAGTGGGATAAAACAGGGTACCCTTGATTCTGGCGATATTATTTTTCCTATCTAGAAAACAGATACTGAATTACACTCTACTAGTCAAGAAAAAGGAACAGTCATAGTGGCGTGATGTTGTTGTTGAATTCACTGCATTTGTAAAGGTTTATGACGTCAATTCTCCAATGTTCGTTTCTTTCTAAACTATCCTCACTTATTAATTATTACAATTATAAACACTATATTTAGTCAACTCTCTAATGTTCGTTTGATTTTAAACTATCCTTAATAAAAATCATTACAGTTATAAAAACTATATTTAGTACAGCTTCTTATACGTTTACTAAAGAGTTATACCCTATCAAACAATAAGGATTTACTCCATCCAATAATTGCGCGGTTCTATTTCATTTTTTATAACCCCTGCACTCGGGGTAAAACCGGGTACTCCAAGTGGCTTAAGACTGGGACAGTCAGTATTGATGAAACCTCCGATTAAGACGATAAAAACACAAAAGACAAGATTGTTTGTATTTTAATGATGAATTTTTTAATTTAAATAAAGAAGATTGGTTGATTTAATGTAATAACTGTCTTAGCTGTGCCCACGAAAGCTGCAGTGTCGCGGAGGAAGAAGACAACTGCTTTACGTATGAATTTTGTAACTAATATTCTTTAATTGTCATACAAAATAAAAATAATTACTACTTTTCCATTGAAAATCGAGTTTTCCTGATTTTCCTTAACGTTAACATGTGTACCCTGTTTTACCTCACTAGTAGTTTGACTTTTTTATAAAATAATCAATGATAGAAAGTAAGTAATGAAACTGTGATATCTCTGGAAAGATATATTGTACTCCGATAAACAACGAATATTTTAATAAAATATTACAATCTCTATGTCGAATATTTTAGCTCCAACGGGCCTTCGAATTTTGTCGAATATTTTAGCTACCCGGTTTTACCCCACTTTCTCCTACTTCGTGATCGCTTTCAGGATAAAATTTAATACAAAAATAGTGTAGTATCTAAATGATTACCGTTTTCATGTGTAAGACTTATTTTATTTTTTATCATTTCAGTTATATCCCTCAGAGTTTCAAGTTTTGGGTATTCAACACCTTTTTTTGTGTGTATTTAGGAATACTTTTTATTCACGTCTTCCTTCCATTTTCTTCCAAATTATTAGTCCATGTAAAAAAAATAAATGAGCGGCATATTTGAGAATATATGTTCAGTGTCATGTTGCTAAAATACAAATGTTGATTGTAGATTGACTATTAGAATTGTAAAAATAGTACAGAACTCACTACAAGACCAGATCAAATAAAAAAATATAAAGGAAAAAGGAGAAGCTTTATTCACGATATATATTTCGAAAAGTCTGCTATGATAAGATCTCTTTTCACACCATTCTCCGCGAAGTTATAAATACTTCTCCGGTAATGACGCTTGCATTCTTCTTCGTTCAGTAATATTTCCATTAGGACAAGAGAAGGATTCCTCCCTTTGAAGCTTTTTGAGAATTGAATGGTAATTGCACCGTATAACAGTGTACTTTTAAGTGGAATTATTTACATGGATGTGATGGTATATTTATAAAACCAGCGGGAGTTTCCCTAGGCCTACTCCCTCACAAAGGCATCCCCTCCCTCTTCTGCAAGGCTCGGAACGCCACGAGTACTCAAATTTTTATTGCCCTCCTAGACCACGTCAAGACTAAAGGATAACAATACAAGCGGTAAAAAAAGTAAAAAAAATGCAGTCAGCAAAATAGGCCAATTTGGCGCCAATATACAATATGGCCCGTTTTGTACGTCTTAGTATGATGAAGAGAACCGAATATGCATTTTGAACCCTTTTTTTCTGTCTCTTGAAACCAAAATTTGATACAGATCTACAATTAAGGTTAGAAGACCACATGCCAAATTTCATTTATCTAAGTCGTTACGTTTTGGAGTTAACGCGTTCTTGTGCATGCGAATATACAGACAGACAGTCAGTCAAACCTTTCACCGATTTCGCCCAAAATTTGACACGAATCTGCAATTTTGATCATAAAACTATGTACAAAATTTTATCCATCTAGCAATTTAAGTGTTTGGGTGATTGGGTTCATATGAACACGGAGAGGCAGACTTCCCTGAACGGATTTTGTCTAAAATTTGATCGAAATCTACAAATTTGTGGTAAGTACCACATGCAAAATTTAATTTGTTTAGCTCAAACTGTTTTTGAGTTATCGTTTTCACAGAACACCACTCCATACCCCTGCACTTGGAATCAGAATGGCTGGTTCTTTAAGCAGTTGGATATGTATGGAGCGTCTATTTATTTTTTTTTTTTAAAATACCTTTCTGGTATAAAAGACGACATAAAAGAGAAGAAAAGAAAAAAGATACCAATTAAAAAAGTACAAGTATAAAAATGAACACTTAAAAGCTTACTTACACACAATTGAACGCTACAAAATCGTATACACATATACAGGGTGTCCACACTTATCGTGAACAATAGCTAATTTCTAAACCGTTAGGGATAGACATATAGTTCCAATTGAAAAAATGCTTTAAATGAAGAAAAAATTATAATATATGTGTTTTGAGCGAATAAATATATTCCTGAAAAAGTTACGAATTGTAACTTTTTATACGGTTCCCCGGTCCTATCAGTCATGTTTAGTAAAAGTTTTTTGACACTCTAATATTTTAAACAAAAAATGTTCCACTCTTTTGCGACTAAAACTGCCTGATTTTTGGAGCTTTGAATATCGCTGACTTAGACCACTTTACACCATTTCAATAGCCGTCTTGAAGACGCTCCACCAATCAATGCCCAGTACTTGTTCGACGAGGCCGCTGATTGGTTAAAAAGCATGCAACTACATAAATACAAAAAAAGGTTTTGGATTTAAAAACTAATATTTAAAATCTTTAAAAAAGGCCACTTGCATATAAAAACTGTAATACAACATCTAAATTATAATTCACAAACATTTAATTTAAAATAATACTATTTATAGCTCAAATTGTTCCTCAATACAATTCTTAAAATCCTAGTGAAATGTGCCTATTTCTTTTATATATACATGTATATAGGATAAAAAAAGAATCATTTCAAGTACATTTAAAGTATTTCATTTTTGCTAGCTATTTCTTATAGAAATTGAGTAACATTTTTTTTACATTCATGGATGAAACAAGTTTTGTTAATAACTTAAAAATTTATTTAACAATATAAATAATTTAAGTCAAAACCATAACATTAAGCATCTTAATTATTAAATAAAATAAAAGAAAAAATCATTAATTAAGAAAACAAAAATTAGCAATTTTTGTTCTCTCTTAATGACCTTTCATCAATTAACTTACATGACACGTACAGGTAAATAATTTAATAGGCGAGTATATCAAATGCAGTTTAATTTGTTAGAATTTCCTTTGAAAAAAAATATACTTGCATTACATTTTTAATAAAAAATATCATTAAAAATCTTGAATAAGTGTATAAATAATTAATTAAATTCAAGCTTACCTCACACAATTTGCTATTTTCATTTGGAATCCATTTATCTCTCCCAATCCTATGTAGCCACTGTGTTCGTCTATCTTCATTACGTTTACCTATATCAGGTGGCTTGATATGGTGACCCGACTTCGCGTTGATCGAACGTCAACAGCACAACAATTTGAGCATCTTCAATTTTAAGTATATTTAGTATTTTAAATATATATCTATATAAAGTATTAAGACGATATAAATAAAAGCGAAAATGGAAAAAATAGATGAGCGTATAATGTTAAAGCGTGATACACACATTCAAACGAAGCCCCTAAAATGGCGGCTGATTTGCCCATATGGCTGGCAACATCAAATCGAAAGCGGCACGAAGTCGATGGGGAAAAGGTGTCGCTGTAGAGACGTATTCAGGCTTTAACCCCAGTCTCCAAAACGTGATGTTTCCTCTTCTACAATATCATCTCACCAATTTCTTTTATGACAGTGGATTTCTCTTCGATATCCTCTCTAACGACTGTAAATTTTCAGGAAAATAATCATGTGGGTTTCCAGACGATGCTTTCTAGATTCTTTCGTCGATATTCCTACCATGGCATTTTTCAGGATATATCCTCTCTCTTGACTTTGTATTTGAGTCTGTCTTTTGTACGTCTTACAGACTTTATTTTGGCATTCCATTCTCTTTTTAGCAGCTTCGATTTTTTTTATCTCTACTATTTTATCCTTTGTCCATTCGACGTTCTCCACCCAGGGCATTGGTTTGATGTGATATTCTTCAGCTCATTCGAATCTCAAACTTCGAATATACTAAAATCGAAATGAATAATTGTTTTTCTTTTTTTGAATCATATTAAAACTAATATCTGACAAAAGTTATTTCAGCCTATTTTATTACCTTTTATTCTTGAATTCCTTTATACTCATTATTATTCCTCACTCCATTTATGTGTAAGTCTCCAGGCAGCTTTTTTAAAAGAATGTTTTATTGTCGGGTCGGTTGGTTAAAATGTCTTTACATCAGAGAGTCAATTCAAATTTGGAGAGGTTTAGTCCATGATCTCTTTTATATTGTTCTATGACAAGTAACTTAAATACAAAAGGATTGCAATGCAAAAAAATGGATAAATTCTTTTCTTAAAATTGGATTAATTTTCTCATGTATTACATACTGAAAATCAGGTGGAATATGCTTCATTTGCGGAAGCTTTCCAGCAGCAATTAGTTATTGATGTTCATGCGCAATGAATTAATATTCAATTCTTATTAAATATAGTAGCTATTGATTCAAACAAAACTAGCTGTAGTACATTTCTCCTTTTCTGAAAAGAATACTATACTATATATTTAACAACTTATCAATATTTTATCTGAATCCTTAGATGGTTTAGAGATATAATTTCTTTCCTCATATAAACTTTTATTTAACTGCTTATTTCATATTTGTAGATGGAATTTTGTAATCGATGAAAAACGATATTTTAATATTTTCAGAACTTAATTATCAGTTAAGCATTTACAATTCAATTTTCTTTGTTCGAAACAGAACGAGAAAGAAGGAGTGATTTCAATATTAAAAGTAGAAAATTAATGTATTTCTGCTGTTTGGTACATTAATGAAGTGTGTTTAAAATTTTATATAATTTATTTAGAATTCATTTAATACTTTACAATATTGTTTACAAAAATTAAAAGCAAAATAAATTTATATCATTATAAGATTAAAATAAACTAAATAAAAATTTCAAACAAATTAATTCGCCTATTTTTTAGGAAGAATTTTTAATAAAAAAATGCAAGTTGAATGATGAAATATTCAGTCACAGAATATACTTTTGATAAGGAACCATACTCTTCTTTATGTGTGAGGTTTACCCAGTGTAACTCAATATCACCTCATGTTTTGTGATTCATTTTACTATCAATATACTAGGAATTTCAAACGATTTAGAAAAGGTAATTTTTTTAATCAAACACAAATCAGAAACATTTCAGGGAATACAAAAGAACTGAAATCTCGCCTTTAATGAAACTAATGGCTTCAATTCATAGCAAGAAATGAAACTATCAGCAAGATAATTAGCAAAAACAAATCTGTTTATTCCATTTCATGTATACACGGTTCTTTAATACAAACGCAGTTCTTGGTTTAACCTTTGCTCAGAAGACAGTGTACGTTGTTGACTACACTAATAGGTGCTTCAGAGGAATTCAAGAATTACACTGTTGATTTAGAGAAAGTCTTCTTTATTTTTATATTTGTTTATGTTTTTACGGGCAGGAGGATAACAGGACCCTATTTGGAGGAAAGGTCATATCTAAAGAATAGAATAATTTTTCCATTCTTACTGACCATCTGTCTACCCACTCAACCTTCATGATAGAGTGTGCACATGATCACTGGCCCTTCATTTTATCCCTCTTACACCATTTTTATTCTCCCATAAAATAAATGGAGGTATGACAAGTTTCTCAACTTTTTTTTGCTGCTTTTTCTATGAATCATATTTTGAAATTCTACAGAGCTTTGAAGCAGCTTTTCTTATTATCTCGATGCCGTTTTAGGGATCCAAGTATTTAGCAAAAAAACAGACATCTAGCTGTGATTGTGTAGAAAACTTGTTAGCTGTGGTTTGAAGATAAATTGTTTCATATTTTGCTAATAGAACTTCGTATTTTACAACTGTTTCCATACAGATCTTCGTTGAGTTCATATGACATTTCAGCGGATTTTGTTAGTTTTACTGAGTTAGTAAAGAAGGATTTTCGTTATGGTCCTAGACACCATGAATTCTCTTTTGCAGTTTTGTTTCGAAATCTTCCTTAGATACACAAATTAAAGCATTACTTTCGGAAAAAGAGCTTATCTTTCTTATTAAGTATTATTAAGCTCTCGGTGTCTTCTATGAAAACAATATTCATCAGTAATTTTTTTTAAAAAGGTTCTCGAAAAGATACTCATGTCGAATTACAAAAAAAAAATATTAGCGAAATCTAAATGAAAACTCTATCACTACAAAGAAACACTTAAATGTATATGATTCAGTGTTTTAATTTAATGTTCATTGGCTATTTCTCTCCTCTCTCTCCCCTTCTTTTTTGTATTTCTCATGCTTTTATTTTCAACGATCTTTTTTGGCAACTTTTTTGAAAGTTATGCTAGTTTTGTCACGGTATATTGTTTGAAGGTTTAAAAGAAATATTCTTTTTCAGATCATCCATTTCTTCTAACAATGAGTTATAACGCGAATGATAAATTGTTGAACTTGTTTTAATTCAGACAAGAAAGGATCAGGAGATTTACATTTATTGGAAACAAAGAAGGTTTTCTTTTCAACATAAATATATTTTTTAAAACAGAACAAGCTGGTGGCATATGAAAAAATTTGGGTTAGTAATAAAACAGGCTAGTTGTAAATATCATTCTTTTTGTCGTTGTGTTGTGAGATTTTAATCGTATTCAAAAGATATTATTTTATGATTTTTGGTTTTATTGTGATATTCATTGTGGCATAGACATCATATGCAAGAATTTCTCCAACTACCTCAGTGCTTTTCTTTTATTATTTTTTTTCTATTCTTTTTTTTGACGTTAAAAAATTATCTATTTTGAATTTTCAACTGAAAGGTATATATATACCTTTAATAACTTACCATCACTTTATACAGTTCTATAATTATTCATTCAATATTATAAATATTTTAAGATCTTAAAATAATTTTTTATCAAATTCCATACCATATGGAGTAACTCATAAGGACCAAAGATTAATCAAAATCAGTTGATTCACACAGATGGTGAATTCTGAAAGTATGAATTATATGTATTTTCAACAAGTATCACAAACTGTACAAAATTTCTGAACTTTATTACATCAGAAGAGAGAATGAGAAACCAATTACAAAATTTATACCTATAAATATAGAAATAAATCAAGCTTAAATAAAGTAAAAATTTAAAATTTTGTTCCGTCAATCTTAAATTCATTAATTTTAATTTGGCGCAAACTCGTTTTCTGTTTGCTAGCTATTGACTAAGTTTACTGAAAAAAAAGATGTAAAATTATCACCACTCTCATTTTAACTTAAAACGCTAATCGATCATAAGAGTTTTACTGGTTTAGTTAAAGGACTCTGCTTTCGGAATGACAAAATCGTTGAAGTAATGATTCTTGCAGTATTTTCATCGCAAAATAATGTGAATTTTGATAAGCTACCGAAGGTATTGTTCAAATAATCAAAGAAATCTCTCCATAAGGGTTTGTTTTCTCAACTATAGTTATACTGACTCTTCTGTTTTTGGAAATCGTTTAATTATTTAGGTGTTCTTACCTAAACAGGTTATTTAAATCAACGTATGTATCCACATCGTATTTTGTATCGAATTATAACGTCTTGAATGACTTTGTTCAGTTTATAAGTTTAAAATTGTTGTAATTCGATGCGGAAATTTTCAGCATACTATTAAAAGTTAATGATTCATAATACGTGGATAAATTATCTTTAATTTATCCCATCCGTTAATCCAATATATTTTATAGGACGCATGTAGGGTACGATCTGCATCTGTTGCTGTTTTTACACATTACAGATTCAGATTTCGTCATGAGATACTTATTTACATTTTCATTTAGAGCCAATTATTAGTTATAAAGAGGAAAATTCCATAAACTGGATGAACATTTTCGTAGAATTGATTTTATATTCGAGTTTGGTTAATAGGAGTTTGAGTTTGTAGTTTAGTTATATTAACGTCCCCGTTTTGAAGCAACGATAGCTATTTTTTGGGACGGATCTCTATTGGACCTGGTCATGATGAAGAGACGACACCTGAGCTGGCACCCTTCCAAACGCACCACACCCAAGGGAGGGATGTTTGGCCCCCCTACATATTTTTTAACATCGCAACAGGCCCACATAAGCGATAGATCTTCAGATCGGGTTTTGAACCTGGAACCTCTGTGCCCCGAAGGCTCGAGACCTTACCAATGAGCCGCACTGCCATGTAATTATGGAAATATCAATCTCAGAAAGAAACGCTTACTGACTTTGAAACAGTTCAAATTCTAAAATTTTCTGCTTCTTCTTGTAAAATCTTTTCAGACTACAAGAAAAAATGGAATATAACCACCGTGTTGATAATGACAAAATAAAACCTAGGAATTCTATTTTATGACAAATTGAATAACTAATTGATATGATTCGCCAAACGTTATAAAAGATTTATATTTTCCAAAATTTTAATAGCTTTATTCAGAGATGCTTTTCCATTCTGAAAACATATTCAGTAGAAATCCCACAAATAACCGCTGAAGAGCAAACAAAATTCCTCTATTTTGATAAAAAAAAAAAAAAAGTTCCTATTTATTTGCGAAGAATTTCAACACTGCTCGCAATTTTTCGAATACTTTCCCCAGCCAGTCTTTTTTTAAAGAACTGTGGGGCAGCCATTGAAGTGAAATGAATCGAGTTTACAAATAGTGAAAATAGTAACAAAGCACGCACGACACAGGACAGTTTTGCCAAATAGTTTGTATAATTATTTCTCTTGCGTTTAACTATTCTTACATATTATAAAGTTTTATAAATGCAAGAATATACTTGAAAAAATAGTATTTAATATTTAACGAATAATATAAATATTCATTAAAATATCGAGGTCATATTTTTGATAATATATTCTTGATATATCGGACACGAAAATGAAAAAAAAATCAAACCGAATTTTACTGTTTAAATGTTAACGCAAAGCATTCCCTTTTTAAGGAATAAAAGTTTTATGGCATATTTCTGATTAGCCGCCTTTGGCAGCCAGCTTTTCGCCGGGAATATTGGTTGAATCAATTTTAATTAAATCTCATGTGCATAGCATGATATTCATGGTTCTCTCAATAAAATACAGTCCTGCTAATCCGGACACCACTTGTCCGGAGGTCCGGTTAATCTAGATGGGATTTTTTTAAGCAGGATATATTTTACAGAACGTGTCAGAAGCTTAAG
Source organism: Araneus ventricosus (assembly GCA_013235015.1). Classification (NCBI taxonomy): domain Eukaryota; kingdom Metazoa; phylum Arthropoda; class Arachnida; order Araneae; family Araneidae; genus Araneus; species Araneus ventricosus. The sequence continues at coordinate 290,280 of BGPR01000331.1, read as the reverse complement.
CACAACAATAATTTTAAAATAAAACTTCAAATATCCACTTTATTTCAGCTTGTCGTTTATATGCATATACAAAATTACAATTTTAAAATCATATTAAACATTATTAGCTTTGAAACTTTATTTTTAATTAGAAGTTTTGAGAATGGAACAAAATTTGCTGTGGCATAAGTTTAAGCACAAAACTGCTTTTATGTAAATTAATGAAATCTCGTATATGATATCTAGGTATATAAGAAGAACATGACTGTTTGTTTGACATTAGTTCAAAATGGCTAAGTCTAAAGAATTTTCATATTAGGAAGCATAAAAAATCTGATGTATGGGTGCACAATTGAAGTCCATTTCTCCGAAATTGCAACTTCTTTAAAGAGGTCAAAACGTGTTATTTATCAATTATTAGCTTCTGGTGAAAACTTTAAACGAAAATCACGTTCTGGAAGGCCATGAGTGGCCAGCTTTCGCAATGACATGCACATCAGAATCTTGGCTTCAATAGGAATTTTTCTCATTCTCAAATTAAAAATATCATTGGAGAACAAACACCGAAAAAAACTATTCATAGAAGAATTTTAGAATCGGGGTATATATGAAAAACCGCAAGATGCCTCAATCACCTGGTTTGACACAAAGAAGCTTGATCACAATAGGCCAAACTACACATGTCATTTGGTGATGTATGCTTAATGTTATATTCAGCGATGAAAAAAATGGAATTTGGACGGACCTGATGGGATAACATGATATTGGCATGATGTTCGAAAAGAACTAAAGCCCCGGACCCACGATCAGATAAACCACAGATTTCGTCTGCGGTGCGCGTTACTTCCCGCCATGGGAACAGGTAGATTCGATGTCGCTCGGGGTCTTGTAAGAGCATCTGTGGTTTCCCAACTTCTGGCGGTAAACATCAAAGACGCGATCCGTTCCCGTGGCCTGTTGTAATTTGTACTCTGTTCTCGCGTCGTAGTTTTTAAGCAGTTTCGAATGCATACTTTTAATGATGATAACTACATTTTTATTGATAAATTTTCATTTTATAATAGCTACGTTATGTAACTGTATAATCAGTATATTTAATTTACATCTTAATTAATAATAATTAAGATTTCGAAATTTGCATATGGTAAATCAAAAGTTAATTATTATCGAATAAAAGGAAGCTGCAAATAACTTTTTCTTTCCAAAATTGCTTTCTGTATTACTACTGAACACATCACGATTATTTTCTAATAACATTAGTGAGGCATAAAGCACTAAAAGGAATTATGTTCATGATAAATACTGAAGTAATATGAAGTGGGAATGCAAAAACAAATTTGATATTTAATATTAAATTTTCATATCAGCATACTATCTATGCCTCTTTTCATTGAAGAAGCAAAGTGTTATAAACCGTTTTGTCTCGCCATTTTATAAGTTTTAAAAAAATTCTTGAGGCATGAATTCATGCAACAAAGAAAAAAAAATGCTCCAAGCCATTTTTATCGGCATATTTTTAAATTGAAGATCAATAAGAAATCAAACTCATTCTGAGACTTTTTCAGATTATTTTACTATACGTTAAAGAACCAGATAGCTTTTTTTAAATAATCTATTATAAGTTTAAAATACCTTTCTCATACACTAAGAAAATCGCCAAACTTAAAAAATCTCGTAGATAAATTATAATAGAACATGAACCTGATTTTAATAAAAACGATTAAATGGTCAAATACAAGCACATAAAACATCAACATGATGCTTTAAGAATTGATTAGAATTAAAATTATATATTGATTCTAAACGGTAAATTATTTTTTAAGTTTGATAAAATGCTACATGGTTATTAAATACCTTGTAAAGCGACAAAGTTTAAATTTACAAAAAATTTATACTCATTGCATCGAAAGAAAGCGATTATGACTTCTTATAAACTAAATGTCAAGTTCAAATGTTCTTTAGTTCTTCATGTTTCATATATATAGAGGCGTAATAATATTAAATAAGCCATTGCAGAAATTCAGGGAATTGAACTTAACAATAATTCTTGACTCTCTTTTCAAGACAGTTAATTAACATTTTTATTTTAGTTTAAAAAATGAAAACGCAAGAAATCGAGAAGTACAGAAATCCATTTTAAGAACATATTTTTTAAGATAATAAATATTTAAAAATATATTCTCATCAAAAAACAGTCAGTTGTTGGAATTATAAGATTTAAATAGACTATTAATTTTATCTTATTTTTACATGAAAATTGTGTTGGATATTAAATAGGGCATGCTTTAATAGCAACGCTTCAGATGCATTGTTATAACAAAAATTTCATTTCTTGTACGCCATATCCTATTTTTATTGAATTAAATATAAGGAAATAAATTGGTAGTCAGAATCTTTGCAAATACAACAAATGAGAATAGAACACTGACTAACACATTTACTCTTTCTGTTGAATATGAATTTAAAGAAGCAAATTTTTTTTCACATTTCGAAAACATTATTTTCAAATCAAACAAAAAGACCTGCTTTGTAATTAATAAAGCTATAAATGTAACACTAAACTTCAGTACCCAAAAATATTTCGAATTTTTATGAAATTTTGTTTCCTTTTTGGAGCTCAGTGAGCTCATAAAATTCGATGAAATGCTTACTATTAAATATTATTCAAAATTGAAATGATATCGTCGGGGCCCTTTTTTTCCCGGGGGCCCCAGGCTCGCGCTTGGTGAGAAACAGGTTGAAGGGAAACTCTCGTAAACTGCTGCTGACCTGTAGAGTGTTGAGAGGTTTAAAGAAAAGCGGTTCACTGGCCAGACGGCGCGAAGAAAGTTTGCCAAGTTACGCGTCGTGGGCATGGCGCATCTGGTCCAGTTCAGACTAACCACAAATCCCTTACGACGCGAGTAGCTCGGGGATTATCTGATCGTGGGTCCGAGCCTTAAGAAGCATGTTTAGATGACAACATGATGGTGGATCTCTGATGGTATGGGCAGGGGTTTGTTTCAATAATCAGGCATCACTAGCCTTACTGAAAGTCGAAAACAATCTTAAAACTACCAAGAGACATTTGCCAGTCACTTGGTTCCCTTTATTGAAATTTTTGGTGGAACAGATTTGCCTTTCAACATGACAACCCTTCAATACATGCCTCCAAATCAACGTCACAGTGGCTTAGTTCCAACATGTGGTCGGTTTTGAGTGGTCTTTCTCTTAGTCCTGATTTGAACTTCATAGAAAACGTGCGGGGTAAATTCACAAATTTAGTTTATCAAAATAGTAAGAAGTATTCTTCAATTGAAGTACTGAAATCGGTTATTGAGGATGTTTGATTTGAACTACAGCCATAATTAATACAGAACTTAGTGTTATCGATGGAAAACCATAATTTCACGTAATTTAATAAAAAAGGAACAACAATCAAGTATTAACATTTTATTTTTACTCGACAGTAAAAAATAAATATCTCATGTGCTTAAACTTTTGACATATCTATTTTTGTATTTTTGCTAAATTCGATGGTTGAAAATAAAGTTTAAAGCATGATTGGTACCAAGTATAATTTCAATTCTATATTTTTTTACATATATGAACACTGATTTAAAATAGAGTGTATATTTTAAAGTTTTATTTTAAAATTATTGTTGTGGTTAAACTTTTGACACACACTGTAGTGAGAGTGCTTTACATTATAGTTTTATTTTATAGTCCTGCTCAGAATTCAAAGCTTGTTTCTTTTTTTTTAATTCTTAATTAACAGTAATATACTGAGGATTTTTGTACTGTACAAACAATAAATTTTGAATTTTAATTATGTATATAATTTTATGTATTTTAATTATATTTTGTTTTGTTAATCTTACATAAGCTCATGGGTCCGTAAATAATAGTATTAAAACTAAAATTAAGCTGTAGGAAAAATTGTATGTCTTTATGAAAAAAACATCGATTTTTATAGTTTTACCCATTTAAACTCGTATTACGTTTATTCGGACTTTCGATGATCCGGACAGGGTTCGGTCCCATCTAGCCTGGATCAGCGAGACTCTACTGTATTTTTAAACTTTAAATTGTGACAGATATTTAAGTCATGTTATGTATTTCATGTGTTGTATAAATTGTGTACATGTGACGCTATAGTCGCTTGAAAACGTGACTGTCCGCTTAATCAAATTGACGTTGTCTTACGCGGTGCGTTAACTTCAACTTCTTATTCCTCATGTAAAATCCACATAGATTTCAATTTTAAATTGAGGCGTATTTTACGTGTATTATGTGAGTATGTCCACCAGCATGTTAGCTACTGCCTGTCCGCCACGAGAACTCTGTTCACCAAGTTGTCTAGTTGACTGTGGTCGCTATAGCAACTTGTTATCTTAGGGAAGACCCATTTTGAATTGGCGGAATCCGACGGCAGTCGGGGTTTTATTTTATTCTTGGCGCCAGTTTGCGGTAGTAGTTGATCCGTGTCCTCTCGGTTTTGCCACAGTTTCACGTTCCTTCCCATTTGGAGCTAAGTGCGCCAAAGTAACAAACCTAAATGAACGTCTACCTACTCGAAATGGTTTCATCCTACGGTAACTTGTTTCTATAGCAACCGGCGTTAACTAGACAACTTGACGAACAGAGAAACTCGTGGAGGACAGACAGTAGATGGGACATGCTGAAAGATCAAAGAATAATAAGTATAATCATTGCACATTTTTCCTACTGTACTTAATATCTTAGAGGGCTTTATTTACAGATTCCGCAAAAAATTTCATGAATTAAGAAATGAAAGGAAAATTAATTACTATTTTTCCACAAAAAATGAAAAAATAAACAGAATCTTTATTCCTTAGCTTTAAACAATCGAAGAGAAATATGTAATTAAATATTTGTATTAAGAGTAAAAACAGTTTGAATTCCATTGCAACAATGAAAAGTATTGTTCCAAATAATATTTAAAAATATTTTTTTAAATAATTATCAAAATTAAGCAAAAAAATGGACGACAGCTAAATGATATCATTGAAAAGATAATTTTTTGAATATTATGGTGATGAAAAAATTATTTTTGTGCAATAATGTCTTGAAAATTATCGCCAAAAGCCTAATTTTTAATTAACTAAATTAATAATAATTCATTCTGTTCCTCTAAAGCATATATGAGTCTATAATTTCATAACTCTAGGTCAAATGGTCTGCCCTACAGAGCGTCAACACAGACACATACACATTTGCTGTTATTAGTAGCAGAGATTAAGTGCATGTGAGGCAGTTTCATACGAGTCGACTATCAATAATGAAGTTACATTTATTATCAAAAGTTCGAAACGCTCTTCGAAAAATCCCCTGTCTATTTCTGACGGAAAATTAAAATAAACTGAAACATGTAGATTTCTTCCTCTTTTTGTGTGGATAAACGTGTCAATTACAATCCCTCAAGTGTATTTACAACAGATGAATATGCGATAGCACTAAAGTTCTCTGATTTCTACTCACTCTAAGATGTGGAGGAATTGTCTCTGAAAGAAAAGGAACTATCCACACATCGAAGAGTTTTAACAGCTTTATTTGTTTAGTACGAATATTGAATAGCATTACCAGTTTACTGCTGTTTCAGAGTTAGATATGGCTACAACACAAAAGGTTTTTTTGTAAAGAGCTCTAGTCGTACCGAAAGAAATAATCATTAAGGATAGAGCAGTTCTGAAGAAAAGGATAAATTACTTGCTTTAGGCAACTGTAACGTTTGCGATATCTGAAAATGAAGAAACTACGAAATATGTGGCAGCAACCCGATGGCCCTAACGTTTTTTAATTACTAATTAAAAACTTAAGAAAGTTTTTATTTCTTCTTATTAATTACAAATAAATTTTTAATGGTGTTATCTTACGAATGGCAATGTAAATAAATTTTAATATCAGAGAAATCTAGTATTAAATCCAGAAAAGTGTCCGCATAGGGAAAAAATATGCGATTCAAAAATATTGATTCTTACATTGATTCTACGCGCAGCAGCCTTTTCTATACATCCCGAAGAGCCGAGATGGACTCGTGGCACAGAGATCGCGGGTTCGAAACCCGATTCCACGAAAATTCAGTCGTGTATAGGGCGCCTGGTGCACATAATTCTGTAGAGAGTGAAATGTCGTCCCACTGGTAAGATGTGCAAGTTGGAAGAAGGGGTACTACTATATTATATAGCCCAGAGCAGCCGACTAAACCCTAAAATTTTGGGATATCTTCCCGGAAAGAAACAATGAATTATATTGTGTCTTCCCGGGGGAGAAGGGGAGCCTATGCCTGTCATGTATCTTTCTCGTCATCTGACCGACGTTCCCCGTCCCAGAAATAACTCATAATGGACGCCAATCTAATCTAATCGAATTAAGTATATATCCCAAATGATCCCAAGCAAATCACCATTATAAATGCCATGCAGAATATTGCCTAAAGTTTCGCAAAAATCAATTCCGACTGTGTTCAATAACACCCAAGAAAGAACTTAGAGAAACTATTACATCGTATGTTTGGGGCAGCATGCCCAGCTTTGGGTCTTGCAACATTCAACTCTACTAATCAACCATGGAGAGAAGCAGCCATTACACCATTATAAAACTGATTTTAAAGGCAGTTATCGATTTACCTAATCGTTAGATTATAGGGCCTTTTACTCAAAGATTTGAGATAAAACTTTTCCTAAATAGTATGGAAGATAACTTTTGTGTGAAAGAAGAGTAATCCCGAGAAAACTTTGTGACCATACTTTTTTCATTCAATATGTTGGCTTCTCGACTGACATTCATAAGACTTCTTTTAAGACAAAACAAACATTTATTGAGCACAACCATTACACTTCGGAATTGCATACAACGTAGCTTCGTTCAATCGTACCGTGCTCGTCTCTTCTCGTAATCGTCTCTTTCTCGACTATATCTAAAAATCAAATTCAAAGTAGCACACATCTTACTGTTGCCACTTACCTGATGTCATACACTGATATACAATAATTATGTTGCAGTCATGCTTTTGTCAGACATAATATTAAATACGCTTACAAATGCTATCCTGGTGTTTCGCTGCGTCTTACCTCCATAACCTATGAATACAACTTGAGAACAAATAAAAAATGTTTCCAACACAAAAGGAAACATTTGGCCATTTTTATTTAGTTACCGAAACTTTCGAGAGAAGAAGAGTACAAAAATCAAACAATAATTTCTACAAATAACAAAATAACTCAATTTTATTGAAATGAACAACAAACCACGTAGGTAATGTGAAGGCAACCTCTGTCCTGTTTTTTTAGACAATGAGTTTTACTCGTTGATCCACAAAATATCAAGCTACTTTTGATAAGATAAACATTAAACTGAAATGCCACATTTCTTCACGAAAATTGTTGATACTTTTATTTCTCTTTTGCAAAAATGTAATATTTTAAGTTCTTCACTTGCTTTTGACACCGAAAGCAGATTCGGCATTTGTTGTCAGAATGGTAGCTGTGAGACAGTTTTTGTTTACATGTCTGACTGATATCATGTCCACATACACACAAATTAACAGAGAGCAGGGCACACAAACATACTTCCAGATATGTTTTTTCGTATTCAAGACAGTCTAAAACGTAGAGATTGATCAATATCTTGAAGTCGAATTTTAATCAGCCAATAAAACGTGATAGTAGTTAAATATAATTCTTTGTATACTCGCAATCCTTGTTAATATGGCCCGTTTTATCGGTGCAAAACATACCTGGAGATTTTTTCAAGATCTTGAGTTCGAATTTTGATCAATCAATAAAAGCATTAATCGTTGTTAAAATACAGCTAAGTTCGAAACTCACCCTTTTCATTTACTTGAATCAAAACTATCAGCTGCACAACATAAATTCATTTACACCTATAAGCAGCATTTTCTAATTGCGTAATTTTAAATCAAGCAATTAAAGTAATGGTAAATATAATTACACCGTTTTTCTTGAGTTGCAGGAGGATTGAGTGTTATTAAAAAAGGGAGGAATTAAAAGTGATCCTCATCCTTTTAAAGTTAATCGACCAAGAAAGAATCTAAAAATCATTTCGTTACTCGCATTAAGAAGCCAGGTTTGGAGTCAGGAATGCAGGAAAAATCTAATGAATTTCTCTCTTCTTTCACTGTGTTGGATGCTTTCGGAAATCTAATTCAATGTTAGGATCGAAAAATAACGAACGATCTTGTTCGTTGATTCTATATTTAATTTGGAATTACGGAGCTGGCTGTCGGCATTCCTTTTATCATTTCCTTTGTGTTTTCCTCTGCGCGTGGGTGGTATTGTGTAAACAAGAATGAAACAAAATGAGATTTTAATTATTTTTCTTTTTTTGAAACCAAATGTGCCATTAATGGATACTGATCTTTTTATGTAGCATGCCTGTTTTTTGTACAGTCAGGCCCCTTTAATTTATGATGCCTGATTCGTTTTGATAATAGAAAACCACAATCTATTTTTGCCTGTGCTTTTTTCAATGATTTAATGTGGAGGGTGAGCTGTATTCCAAAACGTTATATTGGGAAATTTTTTAAATAAGTACTTTTATTTTTTGAGTTCTAAGAGGAATTTTAAAAACATAATAATTTCCATTAAGATAATCAAATGTTCATTAATTCATTAAGACAATCATTGTGTTCTATGGCCCGGCCGCTTTGAAATTTAATTCTAAATTCCTCAATGTAATTCAGCTTTTTTTCATATATTTTCTTTTTTACGCTGGCAATATTGTAATGATCAGATATAAATTTAATATAAACAATTCTTTTTAATTTTATGACTGCCCTAACAAGTTGAATTTTTTCTTTTAATTATTTTCTACTTTTTATTCTGTAATTTATAAATCATTATTACAAATATTACGGAATCTTGAAATGAATTTGCTTTCAAATTCACTACCACGTGGCGCCACTCGTATGGAATCAAAATTGAATTAAATTAATCGATTAACTTATAATTAGTTACGAAAAAATTAAAATAGTGCGTTGTCATCGAGAATACACATATGAAAAAATTCAAAATTCTATCACATTAGGAAGTGGATGAGAATCTAAATTGCAGAGAAAGGCATTCAAACTTCTCAGTATTTTATTTTACCAATCACTATATTGCAGTTAATTGAAGTTGAAATTGTGTTAAATTGTTCAAAAAATATATACAAAATTGAAGCATTCAGTTCCTACCGAAAAGAATAATTATGAGAGAAAAATACTTTTGACATATTTGGATCCTGCTCTAACGCGGAATCCCTGAGAAGCACTTAAACTTCCGATTTTAATAAGATTTATCACATTTATTCTTAATTAAGATGTAAAGAAAGAAAGATTTTACATGCAACACATAAATTAGATTCGGATAGAATTCAGTGATAAAACTACAAACGTATTTACATCTTTTTAGTGAGCGAAAACACATTTCAAAAGATTTCATAAAATATATGTAGCACTGAATATTATTTCATAAAATTTTTGAAATTTCATTATGATGGAATATCATACAGGGAGTTTCAAAATTCAACGATCAAAATGTTAAATGATTTCCGTACTTGGATTCCAGGGCTGGTCGTTTTAATAGCCGACTGCGTAAGAAAAGTATGCAACAGTGTGTGGATGCTAAGATGGCGGGCATGCACCTCTTGTATGGAGTAGTTGGCGGCAACTGAAGGATCATTGTATTTGGGGCGGTACCTGCGCAGAAGTGCACCACATCACCAAACGATTGAGAACTGTACCGAAACTTTTGTAACTACGGGAAAATTCTACTGAAGTCAACATAATGACGCCCACTGGCTCTGCAGCCAACTTCGTCGCCAGAATCTCCATCGCCGCTGCACATATTCTCGTATTGCCGAAAGAGTTCATCGTTCCGTCCGCCTCCGTTGTAAATCGTGCATAACTGTGAATGGCAAGAGTTTTGAGCGCATGCGTATGCACTTGCACAAATTGTTCAAGTGTAAAATATCGCCAGATAACACCCGTTGTTGGCTTGTCATTTCTGCATCCTCGTGTATCATGTATCTCATACGGGTAGCATTTTCTGTCATGCATTCATATGAGATACTAGCTGGTATTCTGTTTTCTAACTTTCCTAAGAGTTCGTAAGCTGAATTTTGAATCATCCTGTATGTTTTCGATAGCACAATAAGATCCACAAGCATTCTTACAGATATTCTTTTAATCTCAAAAAAAAACATACAATCTGAAAAAACACCAGATGTATGGATTCTTTCTCCTTTTATTTCGCGAAATTCCAGACTAAAATTTTTTAGGTAATAGGAAAAGAAAACAGCTTGACGTTGAACGGAAAGTAAACTTTCAGATGGAAATCGAATCTTGTTCGATATCCGTATTGATCACTCACTCTGAGAAGACGTCTTTATCTGAGAGAGCTTATGTTGAAGAGCTTCTTCTTTTCCATCTTCAAGATTTGTTCGCTCGATAGCGTGAATGTTACCTGGAACCTGAATTTTATCTTGCTCCAGTATCCTATACTTAGAATATGTCTGAATAAGACATTTTCTGATGTAAATATTTTCTGTTAGAATTTTCTAAATGCCACTATAAAAAAATTTAATTTTGAAATTGAAAATTATAAGAATAGAATTTATCCAAGTGGGATTCTTGCATTAAATAAAAAACTGAATAAATATGTAATGGTCTTCAATTTTTTATGCAAGAAATGAACATTTACAACATTAATTGTTATCTAAAAAGTAATACTGAACTCATAGCGCGTTAATATAAAAGAAAAGAAAAAATTTTATAACTTTATTTTCCTTGCCTCTTTTAATATCTATAAATTTTTCTATTACGTCTATTATTAAATGTAACTCTTCTCATGATTTATTTTGAAATGTCTTTCTTGAGTCATTTGTGTGTGTGCGTGCGCGTGCATGTGTCTTGCTACTTTCTTTGTAGAAATTTGTGTGTGTGTGTGTTTTCTTAAAAAAATCACATTATATTTTTTCAATTTTTGTAAAAAATCACATGAAACATGTGCTTTTTTACTTTATCATTTATGCAATATAGAAAGAAAAGGTATTGTAATGATCAAACGATTCTACCTAGAGATTTTGTTAAATCTCTTCTATTTAGATCTCCCTCATTCCGAAAAACTCATTCTAAGAAATAGTAAAAACTGCCTCTCCGTCCGTATGCACTTGAATACGATGACACACAAACGATAGGATGGATGATGGCACATAGTTTTATCACTAGAATTGTAGATCTCTTTCGAATTTCTAAGAAAAAGAAGCTAGAATGATGGTTTAGTTTAGTTATATTAACGTCCCGTTTTGAAGCAACACGAGGGCTATTTTAGGACGGACCTCGTCATTTTGAACCGCGGTCACACGACGAAGACGACACCTGAGCTGGCACTTCCTTCTCCAAACTTCCGCACCACACCAGCGGGAGGATGTTTGGCCCCCTACGTAGGAGTGAACGTGCACAAGCCCACATACACGACGGATCTTCAGTGGAATCGGACCTGGAACCCTCCGGCCCGAAGCCAAGACCTTACCACTATGCCACCCCGGTTCGCGAGAAGGATAAATTTCAGCATGTTAACTATACACCAAAATTATATTGTTTCACCTTTTATAGCGTTATAGTATATAAACGTTATAATGTTACGTTTTGGACCAAATCCGTCAAGGGATTGAGTTTTTGTCTGTCAGTGCGTATGTGAACTCTAAAACATAACACGAAAGAAAAATTAAATTTGGCATTTGGACTTGACATCAAAGTTTTAGATCTGTAACAGAATTTGTACCTTATCCATGTGTAATAACTGTACTCCAACTTTGGAATAAATTCACTTTCTTTTTTTCCACTAGTTTAATAATTCTACTAATGCGATAAAATAAGAGATATTTACATTTGTACGATACAATTCACTTTCAAGATTATTCATCTAATAACTCAGAGTTCAGCACGAGAACTCCTACAAAAAAAAACCATGCACACCCTGTGCAGAGCCAAAAAAACCATTCACCTTCATGGCGTCTCCCCACACACTCCCGCGCAAAGCAACTGTTCCTCCCCTTCTTCACTTCACATCCTTTTCCTGAGAGCTAACAGCTAAGAGGAACAGCTAAGCGGAGGTTAGTGGCATGACACCATGTATGATGCAGAGCGCATACTGGAGTTTCTTTATCAGACGAAAAAGCTAAGTGTAACGAACCCATTGGACGATTGCAGCGCCACCTCCCTTGCTGAGTATATTTGCCATGATATTCATCAGTTGGACGATGGACATTACCCTGTGTGGGATTTAGTTATTCCCCCCGTTTGTAACATTAATTATAACTATTTTTATTTACTGTAAATATTAATTTTGTGTAATGCGAAGTGTCTTTTGTGTAGTGACTGTTTATTTGTTAATTAAAAATAGTTTAAAAGTAACTTTGTTTTCCCCAAATTAATTTTGTCTTTGTTTATTTAATTTTTTTTTTCATAAAATTATTTTCTTTTAGAGCTAGCCGAAATTTTTAAATAGTTGCTACATAAGCACAAAATATTCCATAGTGTAAAAGTACGAGAAGGTCAGGAGAGAATGTTCCCACTTGTTAAAAAACTTACAAGATAATATCACAACTGAACGAATGCATACAATTCGATTGTAAGTAAAAGAATTCTTAGATAAGTATAAAAAATGATGAAGCGAAAGAACAAGTCTGAAACGAAGCATTGTGTTTATGATCCACTCATTTAATCATCGATTTATTAACTGTGAAAAAATTACTGAATTTTCCCCTGAAGGATAATCTTTCATCTTGTTTTCGCCATTGTTATCTTTTTGTATGACTTAGAAAATGCTTTTTAAATTACAGAATACAAAGGAAGAGTCTTTGCTTTTTAAGTCATTAACTTTGTTTCTTAATGGGCGTCTTTAGCTTGAAAGTATCGAACTTATTTTATCCTTTTTTCATTTGCCGTAAGTACATGAAAAGTAGTTTATACCATATATTATTGGGTAAAATGCTTTCAAAGAAAGTAGTAAATAAGTAGCAGACAACGCGATTGTGAGATATTCAGTAAAATAAAACAGATAAAACTTAAAATAATGGCTCAGAAAGATCAAAGCAGTTTATTTTATTTTGAAACTGTATCACTCAGATAAATCTGCAAAAAATAGTGAAAATCTTCATTTTAAAGACTTACGCCTGCTCGCTTGAACAACAACTTTCTTATTAAATATTTAGAACTGAAAGTTGTATCCTGTTTAAAGTTCCTTTTTTAGGTAGAGATAAAAAAAAATTAGTATTCGAAAACAATGTAACATGTAATGGGAATCATAACAGCGTATGATTCTCTTAATTAATACGAAGCGAAAAATAAAACTTTAACATCAGGTGAAGGAACGCTTTATATAAAAGTAAATAGTATAAGATTTTGTTTTTAAAAGTTGAATTAACGTTTGTTAATTAAACATCATCATCATAAAAAATGTAATAAACAAGATTTCTTTGTGAAATGACACCAAGTATTATTTCTGACGTCGAATAAAAAAAACTAAAACCTCATCCTACGGTAAAATAAATTCTTTTTGAAGAGGAAACAAATAGAAATCTATTCCCATAGAAATGCATGCCATTCTGAGGACTTGGACGGCGTACACCAACATTTAGGTGCAGAATTGGAAAAACATTGACGGTGAAAAAAAAGTTCTGCAACACCATCCTGATAATGAGATAATCTATTGTTCCTTATTTCCAGTATATAATCATTAAAAAACGATGTACAAAACATCTGTCGAATTTAAAAATTCTCTGAGTAAAACAATCGTTTTGTAGGAATAGGATGATTCGTTATGTCAAAAATATCGTCTGTTAAAATGCTGAAGTCGTCAATTATTTTTAACGGTAGAGGGAATATGAGAAAAGGCTAATGAAAAATATTGTAAGAGCAACTTTATAATAGGGATGATAAATATCCATTGCTTGGATAACAAACTAGTCAACATTGCTTTCCAACAAACTATCAAAAATCAATATTTCTTATCCAATTATTTCTCATGTGTTTTCTTTTATCCAATAGCATCGGACTCTCAAATAAAATTTAATATTATGTGCTATTCAACCCACTAATCTCTATGTTTCTTATCGAATAACTTGACAGGTTTTTTCTTTTAATCAATGGCATCCTATAGTTATATGGAATATTGGCAATTCGTATTGAAAACAGTGTGTGATTTCTTTGCATTTGGTACGTAAATATTTGAATTATTGATTATCTTTCATTTGTAATTAATGAAACTTGGGAAATTCAAGCGCTTTTAATCAATTCAGTCAGAAAACATTGTTATAAATGACTTCTTCAGAGATTGTCACATGTCTCTTTCGGGATATGTTTCTTTTCGTTAAGCTATATTTTCACTTTAAACACTGTCACTAGAAAATGAAATAACTATGTTTGGTGCCAATTTATGTTATATATTTTTACGAAAAAATGCAAATCAGGCAATCGCAGCGGGATATTTAAATTCTAGAAAGAATGATCTATCACAGAAAAAACAAGCTGTCGGAAAACAGAAACCGAGAATATTTGATGGATTGAATTGGTTTGTTACGCAATTGCTCAAAAGCTAAGTACAGATGTGGATCTTTCCTTACCTGCTTCATAACTGAGCTATAATAATTAATAATTTGGCCTGTCCTTACGGACGTACAAATTTCGAACCACTGGCAGCTCCGAAGAACGCCAACAAAGTCAATGTTCGAGTGCAACGATTCGATGCAAGGTACACGGCTTCATAAGATAAAGTCCAAAACAACCTATACACAATATCTTATCACAATTTCAAACTTTCCTATACACAATTTTTTGACCAATAACTAAATAGCATTAAAACAAAATAATAATAATAATAAAGAGAATTATGAGCTATATAATATGCTTCAAGTCCGTATAAATAACTGAAAGACTTAATCTCGTAGAAATGTTTCCAACGAAATGTATTAGCCTTAAAAAATTACAAATCATGAACATGCAAGGTTTTTAGCATCTATTTTATAAACGAACTAGTTATTTGAAAGTCATACATAACTTTCCACAATGCACTCGCTTTGCTGCTTTTAGTATTGCAGCCGTTCGTTAGCAAAGCAGGCTTGGTAGTAAGGTCTCAGATTCAGAGCTGAAGGGTTCTAGGTTTGAAACCTGATTTCACCAAAACTGCACCGCGCATGTTGGTCTGGTGTACGTTAAATCTGACATCGAGGGTCAAAGGTCCACCCTCTGGTGTGCAGCGTAAGTCTGGAAAATGGTACTTTACGCTCAGGTGTCGTAATCGACATCTGATATACACTATATGCCCAAAAGTATCCGGACACTTTCAGATTTTTCACATTTTTTAGAATTTCTCCGGAGAGGTTTAACTGACTGCCCTTAAACTTCAACCATGTTAGGAATAGACTGTAACTCACATTTTACATTGAAGATTCGGTCCTGAGGGCAATTAGGGGACCTTCTACAAACTGATGAAGACAAAAACTATTTGGACCCAACCCACTTCACAGAATACTGATAACAAGATGAAACGTTCTTAAATAGTTATGTTTAATGTGCATAATAGTTACAGGAATTTTCGTAAACTCAGCATAAATATTTGAGAAGATATAGAGATTTTCTTAAAACATCCCAAATTTTCCCGCCTGTTTTTTTATTATAACATTCAGAGTTTTCTGTGATATTATACAAAACTTACAGAAAAAATGACAATATGTTAAAGAAGCATTTTGTAAAAATATGAAAAAATTAATTTGAATGTTACAGGAAATATGAGCATTTTAGTAAATAATGTTTACTGCGCATGTGCAAAACATAGCATGATTTTTCTTTCACAACTTTAAAGCCAGACATATAGGGCAACTTATATAAAAAAAATTCGGTTCAATGTCATTAGTATTCAGAAAGACATCGGTATTACAACGAGCAGAATTTTAGCTCCTGTCAAAGAGAAGCTAAAAGATGAGGGGTTGTACACAAATTGTTATTTTTTAAACTTATATCTTTGAATGGTTGTATTGAATTGTATAGTGGTTAGAATTTGCTGAATACCCAGAGCACTTGTAATATTTTTAACGAATAAAAATATATATATTTGTAGAATTATTAAAATATTTTAAGAAAACAAATTAATTAGATAAAAAAATCGTTTGGCCATTAAAGAAATATATTTAAAAATATTCTTTTTGTCGTAAAATTGGAACAATATGTAACTTGTTAATATTCATGTAAATAATATAATTAAAGTAATAAAATTTCTGTTATTTATTGTGTCTAATTAGCTGGAATTTCAGTTATGCACGTAATTGATGTGTTCATGGGTATTCAGCAAATTCTAACCACTACATAATTCAATATAACTATTCAAAGATATAAGTTTAAAAAATATCAATTTGTGTATGACCCCTCATCTTTTAGCTTCTCTTTGGCAGGAGCTAAAATTCTGCTCGTTGTAATACCGATATCTTTCTGAATACTAATGATAATGATATTGAACCGAATTTTTTATATAAGTTGCCCTATATGTCTGGCTTTAAAGTTGTGAAAGAAAAATTATGCTATGTTTTGCGTATGTGCAGTAAACATTATTTACTAAAAATTCTCATATTTCCTGTAATATTCAAATTAATTTTTCCAGTTTTTTAAAAAATGCTTCCATAACATATTGTCATTTTTTTCTGTAAGTTTTGTATAATATAATAGAAAACTCTGCATGTTATAAGCAAAAAACAAGCGGTAAAATTTGGGATTTTTTAAGAAAACCTTTATATCTTCCCAAATATTTGTGTTGAGTTTACGAAAATTCCTCTAACTATTATGCACATTAAACATAACCATTTCTGAAAGTTTCATCTTGTTATCAGTAGTCTGTGAAGCGGGGCCAAAAACTTTTTTGTCTTCATCAGTTTGTAGACGGTCCCCTAATTGCCCTCAGGACCGAATCTTCAATGTAAAATGTGAGTTACAGTCTATTCTTTTTATGATCGAGGTTTAAAGGCAGTCAATTGAACCTTTCCGGAGAAATTCTAAAGAATGTGAAAATCTGAAAGTGACCGGATACTTTTGGGCATATAGTGTATGTACATGGTTGAAAATCAAGAGGTCTATCCTGGAATAACCTCATGTTGCTTCGAAACAGTGCGTCAATATTACTAAGCTAAGCTAAAGCGTCGTAATGAGCAAAAGTGATAGGAGCGACTGCATTGCCAAAAATAAGTTAAAACGTTTCACACGTTGTTATTTAACTTGACTAGTTTTATGTTTGTAAAGATGGAATTTTGTAATCGATTTTTAATTTTTTGATATATACAGTTCTGAAATTTTGTACAGTTATATACTTTTGAAGACAAATGCATTATTTTAATATTTTCAGAACGTAATTATCAGATAATCAATTAATTTAATAAACTTAGATTCCGTGCAGGTTGTGGCGCTGGGTAATGAATTGGAGAAAAAGAATAATTTCAGCATTCGGTAATACTTATAGTAATGAACTATAAATTAGAAACTAAAAATTTGAAAATATTTTTTTAAAAATTCTGCTTTTTAATATACACTGATAAAAGTGTGTTTTTAAGAACTGTTTTTATCAAAGTTTTTGTCACTTTATTCAATAAAATTATACTTGTTATATTCGTGCTAGATGTTTTATTCTGAAATGGTTAGTGAAAGCATATTTTTAATATTTTGAATTAGAATTGATGATTCATTAAATATATCTTGCTACTGCAAAAGCAAATTCCAGCCGATGTAATTTCAAGATGCGTTATCATTTTTATTGCACATGTTGTCTAGTGTATTTCAAGTGTAAAACTATCTCAATATATTGGATGGTAAGAGAAAGAAAACTGACGGAAGTTTCCCAGCGAAAAAAAAAAAGGATAGCCGCTTGTTGAGACAAATCGAAAGAAACTATGTCAATTTGCTCCCGCACGCCACGGTTGGGCAGCAGAAAAAACGCCGTCACTCAATGATTCCCTGTTCACCCGAGGCCTCTGTGATTAATGCATCGGAGGCACCATGCAGGAGGCACCTACAAGGACCAATTGACTTTTAGTCTGCTGCAAAAAGACTGAAAAGATGGAGTTTTTCGCTTTGGTATTCTAAATAAAGTAGAAAGATGTATTCAGTCAATCTTTTCTCTCACGCGAAATCGCAGTCAAGAAGCAACTTTTAAATTCTTCAAGGATATTAAGAATTGCGTTGATCACTTACAAACAATGACAATGAATAGTAACTATTTTGCAGTGTGTGTGTATTCGTGTATATTTATCTATAATGTGCTTTTAGGAGATATTTCATTAACACATTTAGTTTGAAAAACATTTTAGGGCAAATTGAATATCTCAATATAATAAATTAAGGAATAAAGATTAATTAATTAGTTATCTGATAAATTTAAAAACGATTCTATTTTGCCAGATTACATTGCTCTTCTATTATCCAGAAATAAAATACCCATTTCCTTCATCACTATCTGTTTAGTTTATCTATAAATCCGAATAGTTTTCAAATAAAAATTGAATCTGGAACTAATCATTATACTAGGGTTTAGAAACTATTTTTAGTCTCTAGTCAAAATATAAATGCATCCATCTTAATTGTTTGTATACTTATGTCAAAAGAATAACGAAATAAGACATCATTTAATAGCAAATAAACTAAATTTGAAACAATATAACTATTAATTTATTTCCGCGAAATAATTAAAATCGAGATGGCTTTGTTGTTTTCTTTACTAATATAAAAGAATTTCACGAAAGCATCTCATGCCAAATTTTTCTCGACTCCAAATTCTTCTGTGCGAATCTATTCGAGATTGAGAATCAATATTTAAAAAAACCATCAGAGCATTTTCTTGTTACTTTCTCTTGGTTACTTTCTCTTATTTTCTTGAAGATTTTTTTTATTAAAATGGGTCTGCTTTCATATTTTTGTGATATATTTTTATTCTGTCATGCATGTTTGTTTGTTCCTTAAAGATGCAAAAAAATCTTAGCCCTTCTTTAAAAAAATATATTTCAAATAAAAAAAAGAAAATTTCCAGCTTACTTCAAGTTGAATCAGTCGGTGCTTCGTCACAATCACCGGATAATGATAATATACCAGAATTCTGAAGTTAATAAGATTTTATCAAAATTGTGACTGTGAAAATTGCTTCCAGAATATTGATCGAATCTTTCAAAATGTGTTTGTAGTATAAAGAGATTTATTTTTTATAGCATATATATTTGTATTGTATAGCATATGTATAGTATGTATATTTGTAAAACTGTCGAATACATTTACTTAGTGGTTATACATCGCAGTTCGAAGACACGGTGCTACTGAAAACCATGCAATGTCTATTTATTGCTTATTATGGTCCTGTTTAATTCAAAGTGTTTACCTTGATATCAGTTTTATTCTTCATTTTATTCACTGATGCAGGTTTATTTAAAGGTTGCTTCGATTGAAAGAATCATAACCAATAGAGATGAATTAATAAGACAGTTTGAAAAAGAAGCTGAGAATTCTTGATGCAACACGTATTTAAGGTTCTTAAATATTCCAGACACTCACGATTTCCTAGTAAAATTGTTAACAATAGCAGTTGAAAAAATTCAGGTTTTCATATATTAGTCTTTTATTGTATATGCGTAATATATCAATTGCTTATTCTCAATCTGTTTCTCTCGTTATTTACAATGTTTTAATTCCAAACTTTGATGTATCTTTTCATATAACAAAAGTTTATGTTTGATAAAATTCAGATCGATGGTAAACCGTTACGACCACTGAATGCTGCGAGAACAACAATAAAAAAATAAAAGATAATAACTGTTTCTTTGATCCGTAAAGAGAATTTCGTAATGACATTAATTACTCATTATTAATTTTCGTAATACAAACAATGTGTTCTTGAATTGGTGATTGTAAATTCCTCGAAGAAATTAGGTAAATTTTGAAGTATCATCAAATTTACTTATTTTCCTCCTTTTCTTGAAAGTGTGTTCCATTTCCTCTTTTGGAATGGTTACACTTTCACATAATTTCGCTTTTACACTAAAGATCAAATTTTAGGGAATATTACAGAACCGTAATCATGTAGATACTTTCTTACAAGAAATAGAACAGGTGTAAGGATCCTAAAATACCTCGGACTGTATCAAAAGTACACCCCCGCTCTGCTTCCACATGCGAGTCGCTCTGAAATACCGCCGTCATGACAAAAATACCGGCACTGTTGCCGCACGAAAAATAAGCCCCCATTACGAGCAGCTTATTCAACGACCCCCCTCCATTACAGAGGTACGACCCGTCATCGGAGATGGGCCCTAAGAGCCACACCACCATTTATGTATCCCACCGGGAAGCGAGACTCTGCTTACTTATACGGCACGTTCTCATCCCCATATTTGAGATGCCCCTAAATTGGGAAATATATATATCAGTCACAATGATGGGCCTCTGGCTATATGTCAATCACAATGACTTGTTTAAAATAACTTTTCTGGGAGCCATAAGAAACATTCTACGCATAGAACATTCATAAATGTTCTATGCGTGCTATGGATGGAATACAGCCACTATTTCTGAGAAACATAAAGAATTAACTTTTTAAAGGGACGTATTTTTCAAATAATGATATATTAAAATATTTTTTGGAATAGAGACTAAATTAAGAAAAGAACTCCATTTACCTTATTAGATCAAATCAGTTTTATTTGTTAATTGATTTGATTAATTAAAATTAATTAACAAATCAAGGAGCATTCGTTATATTTTAAGATAAATTGAAGTATTTTTTTCATCGAAAAATTTGGCAAGAATTTATGGCAATTTTCTCGTCAGCGTTAGTTGTTGGCGCATTACTATCTCAAATAAATAATGATAAATTAATTGATTGTTATTTTAATTTTTAGAATCATGTGATGCGGTCAAAGTGTTTATTAATATTTTTAGTGGTTTCTAGAGTTATTACGAGTTTGCAGCTGAAATAAAAAAAATAGCTCCCCGTGGACGTTTAAAAATTTGTGAATTTGCAGGCAAGTATATATTTCCTACGGCCTTAGAAAAAGTTAAAATGCAGAAAGTAAAAAACCTTTTGCAAAAAATTTAAAAACTTGTTGTGAAAAACAATTTAAAATCACAAGTATTGCTACAAGAGACCTTTTTCCCTTGTTTACCTTGCCTTTGTGCATTTTAACTGTTTTCTGTAACATATTTATTTCATAAAAACTTCACTACTCTATTCTCGACATAGCTGGCATATAATACAAATAAACTATTTTGTAATCAATTGAATACAATATAGTTTATAAGCTTAACAACTTCAACTTCATGCTGCATAAAAGAGACGAAGAAAAATATTCAAATGCGAAATTATGAAAAATGGGGCCATGAATTTAAAAAGGGTAAAAATAATCGTGAGGGACGCCTTAAAATTCTCTCCATTCAAGCTTAACTGCACAAAAAAACCTTTAAAATTCTTCTGAGAATACCGAACGTGATAGATAATTCACTTTCTCAAGACAGCCGAAGATAATTTCTTATTCATAAAAGGAAAGAATGCCGTTTTGATATATTTCTTTGGACAATGTAAATTTATGCGGAAGTCTGTGTAACATAATTGCCGCAGAAAGTTGTTTCAGGAACGAAGTTATCAGAAATAAAGAGCAGCATTTTACCTTAAATAAAATGTATGACGAATAGTGTATTTGCCTATGCGTGTCACCAATCTAAGAGCTTGCTTCGTTCCAAAAGAAATTTATGAAGAAAGGGGAAAGTGGGGTAAAACCGGATACCTAAGGTTTGAGGACCTGTTGGAGCTAAACTATTTGACATACAGCTCGTCAAATTTTACTAAAATATTCATTATTTATCAGAGTACCATATATCTTTCAGGAAAAGTCATAGTTTTACTACCTTTTTTACTAATGATTTTTTTTGTAGAAAAAATCAAAGTATCCGGTTTTACCCCACTAGTGGAATAAAATCGGATACACATGTTAACTCTATGGAAATTAAGGAAAACAAGAAAATTTTCAGTGGAAAAGTTGCATTTTACAATACTATTTTAACAATAGTTATAATAGTTGACAATTTAAGAAAAAGACGATTTTTTTTAATTTAACAATAATTACAATGGTTGACAATTTAAGAATAACGACAGTTTTTTTAAAAGATTTATCAATAGTTACAATACTTCACAATTGAAGAATAATGACAATCAATTTAAAAATATTTGCAAAATTCGTATCCAAATTAGTGATAAAATCTGTAGGAATTAAATAGGGACCCTAGTAATGTCACTAGCGCATTGAAATACTTCTGGTTTGGAAATTACAATAGAATAGAATAGAGACAAAATGAAATGTAAGAATCTAACAAATGTTGTATAAAAAAATTGGAAAAACGTAAATGAGTTACTGGGTTCTCCTACTATTTTAATTATCCAGATCCCAAAAGCATAAGAAGAAAAATAATCCAATCCAAAAGCAAAAGAAGAGCATTGTATTCTATGTAATTCTTTCTTCTTTAAAATTCAAGCTAACAGACGAGCTCAGTCCAAATGTCGATGCGGTAAATAAAACCAAACGATTGCAAATCTTTCGAGCAAAATATTTTTAGTTTTACATTCGTTTTTAGTTTCATATGAGAAAAAAATGAATAAAAATCGTTTATTTGCAAGCCAGGAAATAATAGAATAAATAAATTTAAATTTTTTTTAAAATTTTGTCTAAAATAATTCTTTGTATTATTTGAAATTATCACAAAAAAAGAATTGGAAATCGGAATAAATTGGAAATGCTTTCCATCAGATCATTTGACACGAAGGTGAAATAGTAATGGCCCTCACGAACTACCAACTATCTTCACAACCAAAGAAAATCCACTTGGGCCGGATATCCGTACCTTCCCCTAGTACCCGGTTTTACCCAACAAGTACCCGGGTTTACCTCGAATGCAGAGGTTATAAAAAACGAAATATAACCACGCAATTGCTTTAAAAAATCTTTATTTTTTGATAGGATAAATAAAAATGAGAGATTAATAGATTTATAAATTGATAAATCTTGAGTAAACACATAATAAGCTGGACTAAATATAGTGTTTATAATTGGAATGATTAATAAGTAAGGATAGTTTAAAAAGAAACGAACATTGGAGAGTTGACGTCATAAAACAAATAAACCTTCACAGACGAAGTGAATTCAACGATAACAACATGGCAACTATGACTATTCTTTTTTCTTCACTTGTGGAGAATAATTCAGTATTTGTCCACTAGAAAGAAGAATTAATAACGCCAAAATCAGTATACGGTTTTACCCTGCTATCCCCTACATAGTTGATTTTTTATACATTCCTGATCACTTCATTGCTTTCGTACAGCAAGGACCAGAAATTTTGTATTTTTAAATAATTAGTTTTCTACGAAGAAAATAACAAAATTAACTTATGTTTCCCGTTCTGAATTAACTAAAAAGACTGGAAAACAAAAGTTTTCAGTTTTAGAATGTGCAAGACCAATTTTTGCCTGAGATATTCTAATTTTCCCAATAAGCATTTTGTAAATTATTTATTTGTCCACGTTAACACAAGTTACCCAGGGGTGTCAGATGCTAATTCCGACGGCTGAAAGTTTGAAATCATAAATAGAATTACAAAACAAATATAAATACTGCCACAACGTAACATCAGCACTGAATCACAAAATCTTCATCACAAAATCTTCATCACAAAATATCATAGTTCAAAACACACTCAAAGGCAAACCTTGTGTCTAAGAAAAAATTGTAATAAGCATGCAATACAATAAATTATATTTTTTCGAACAACATTTTCAACAAAAAAATTAAATGTAAAATCAAACACTGTGCGTGTATTTGTGTTTTCATGTTGTAAGCAAGTGTTCTGAAGCTGATCGAACAGAACCGGCATTTCTAATCATTCCATCTTATGTTATACATCATTTCTTATCTTGAAGATAATAAAAAAACTGCACTTATTATTATTCTTTCTTGTAGCAAAGTAAAAGTATGCTCCTTTTTAAAAAAGGATTTGACACCAATGCAGACTATTTTGATCTCATCATGTTGTTCATCAATTCGAACACATCTGACAGCTGATAGATTTTCTGTTTATGGTATGGTACCCAAATATAGAGACAGCACTCAATCCAGAAGTACTGTACTAGGCAAAATTTAATAAGTATTTTCTATGGACATAAAAGACTGAAAAACTTAAATCAATAATATATTTCTCTTCTTTTCCCGCCTTTTGCCATCATTTAACAAACTTCCTTGTTCCACGGTCATAAAAGTTCTTCTCCTATTGGCAAATAAAAAAAAATGTTTTCATTCACTCAGGAATAATGAAGGCTTTACCAAATAAGGTATTTCGCGAAAATGAATAAATAAATAAAATAATAAACTAAATATTAATCGGATGTTTGCAGTTTTGGTGAATTAGTTGTATAAGGTAACACCTTCATTCCACGACAATAGTTTTTGACTAATGATAAAATTTGTAACCAATCTTATATCATTATGTTGAAACACAGTACTTTTTTCCGATTTATCATTTTTAATAGTTTCTGTTTGATAGCACAATTTCATTTAGCTCATTTTACAAGTAGATAATTAACTTTTCGTTCAAGCATTTATTTTCATTATTCGTTCAAACATTTATTGTCGAAATTCAGATTAAATAGAAAACAAAACCATTTATTCGAATTGTGTACATTTGTAATAAATTTTACAAAAACAGTTTTGGAAGAATGCACTTTTATTAGCGTACTAAAAAGCAGAATTTTTTTATTTTATTTCCTACTTTTTTATCTTTAATTTATAATTCATTCGAGATCCATTTAATAAAAAAAAATTTTTAAAAACACACTTTTATTAGTGTACTAAAAAGTAAAATTTTTTGTTTTAGTTTTTCCCTACTTTTTGATATTTAATTTATAATTCATTATAATAAATATTACGTAATCTTGAATCAAATCCATTACCAGGTGTCGCCACTCCTGCAGAATGAGAATTTACTAATTAAATTAATCGATTAACGGATAATTAAGTTCCGAAAATATTAAAACAGTGTATTGTTATCGGAAACACAATGTATTTCCGATGATAATAATTCAAAACAAAAGCTACAAAATTTCAAAAATATAATGGAAAATATCTTCCTTTGAAGTACTATGATAAATGTTAGAACAGAAGCCTCAGGAACTTTGTCATTAATATCGATTTGAACTTTTCACTTTCTGTAATTAAACGTTTCAGATTTGTAGGGTATTTCTTCACGTTTCAATGGGAAAAAACAGATACCAACTCGCTTAGTGAGAAGATTTTCCTTCAGCTGCCATTTCCCGAAGAGTTTCGACATTTTTACTAGTATATCCAAATTGTTTCAAATGGTTTAAAACGAAATTCGAATAGTTTTAAAAGAATTGCGAAATTTCAAGTTGTTTGCCTTTCTCACCGGCCATTAAACGCAGACTGATACCATTTCACTACACACTTTTATTTTACTTGTCTCACGTTTGTTAAAAATGGAATTTTGTTACCGACTTTTCGCTCAATTTCAGCAATTCTGTACACTTATTTGTTTTTGACACAATTTTACTACAGTACCCTATTTTATTATTTTCAGAACTTAATTATGGGTTAATCGATTAAGTTCATTAGAATTTGATTCCATAAGAGAGGAGCCACCTTATGGACGAGTTTTCTGGTTTGTTTATTTTGGATTCACAGACCGTTTTCCGGTAATCCTCCGATTTAAGCAATAGCCAAATTCAGTTGGATATGTATCAAGGGCCAAGTTCGAATCAGTTCTTTCTTTAGCACACACAAAGCGTTAAATTCAGTGTTCTTTGAGTTTATGTAATCCTTATAATTTAAATCGGTTAAAAAAACCTCTTGAAACGGCTGAACTCCAAATGGAACGATTGCGATTAGCTAAATCGTTTGCTCAAACATTTAGCCGCCAAACAAGTTTTAGAAGTCACCAAAAAAGCGATAACGAACAATTGTGACAGCCTTTTCAAAAATTAGGCTCTCATTTTAAGTAAACATTTAGAGCTACAGCACTAAGAACAGGAAATTTAATATTTTCGAAGTATCCTTAACCCATAACATTAGAAAAGTCTACCTTAAACACTAATTAACATCTTCAAACAGAGTGTTGAAATTTTGAAGATTCCCATTGGCTTAGCATTACCACCGGAAGTCGATGGTTATGACGGAAGAAGTCCTACTTTAATGCAAATAAGCAAAACAGAAAATTCATCCATAGAAAATTCAAAAAAATAATTCATCGCAAATATAAATAAATACATAATATTTATAACAATAAATTATAAATTAAAGATTAATACGAAGAAAATAATTAAAATGAAAAGTTCTACCTTTTAGTACACTAATAAAAGTGTGTTTTAAAAAAACGTTTTTTCTAAACTTATATATTCATTTAATCTGACTTCCTAATCGTAGTTCACCTCTAACGTCACTATTTTATAACCAAGTTTAGTAAACCACTTTAAACACTACTATAATATCAAAGAATTTTTACCATTCACGTTTCAAAACTTTTTATGAACTTAAATAAGGCTATTTTTTCAGAAACAAAGTTCAAGATGGCGAAAACACTCGTTCTGATTTTTCATTTAGAAATAGACGTTAAATAAATAATTGTCAACAAAATCGTGCACTCCTTTTTTCTCAAGCAAGCGTAAGATATCAACTATCATGTTACATAATCAATTTGTGGGTGACAAGCATTGCAATTCAATGCATGTATACTCATCAATTGGAAATAATTGCTATATATTGTCAGTTTAGTAAAATATAGTCAAATTCGGATTTTTTTTTCTTTGTCAAAGTATTGAATTACATTTTGCATTACAATGCATTTCCTCGTCTCTGCTAATTCTATCGTTCCAAAAACAGGAAGACTAATCATGAAGATCATGCTATTACAACTGTGAGTTAGTTGGGCTCCTTAAAAAATCAGGCTTAGTTGTTTTTTGTTTGTTTGTTTGTTTTTTGTTTTGTTTTGTTTTAGTCTATAAAAGTTTATAAAAATTTTCCGAAATCGACGATATCTGCAATCGATTTAAATTGCTCATAACTAGTTTTTAAAAGTCTCTGCTCATTTCTACATTGAAGAACAAAATTGTTGTATGCTTGTAAGCATGTTGTGTCCTTTGAATTATTTCGCTGGAACTATCAAATGCTTATCAGATTAATAAAATACTACCTTGAGAAACATTTCATCTGCTTTGTTTCCACTTTCACTGCCTTTAGCATAGCAAAAGTAAAAAAGTTCGCAAGTCTCTTGCAGAGATCTCTCTTTTGTGATGGAACATCTTTATTCGCCGCATGAGGTACTAACATGAATTAGAAGTCAGATTTCTTTTACCGTAGTTTCTGTATGAATCTAATGTCAGTGTAAGGCTTAACTTGCGGAATAAGGAAAGATATGCCATCCGTGAAAAAGCAAAAGAACTATTCATACTCTCTTTCTATGCTTTTGATGTGTTTGATGTTCTATGATTTTTTTCCCTTGGTCAACGAAGCAGTGGATGAAAAAAAAAACGCTTATTCTTTCTTTTTCTTGACAATACTGTGAATTCTGAAGCAATAATTTTTCAGTTTTAAGTGATATTTTAGTGTTCCAGAAATGTTTTCTTTATTGTATGTCTTCGAATAAAATGAGAAAAAATTGTTTTCGTTCCGTACAATTGAAGAAAAAATGAAAATGATAGATTAAGTTAGTTTCTGTCGATTGCTTTTTTCAGTGATAAAAGAATATTTTTGAACATAAAACAGAAATCAATAATACCTAGCACTTCGCTACTCTAATCATCTGAAACTTGTGAAGATTTAAAAATGTTGGCTGAAGAAAACATATGTTATTTAATAGGAAAAAACACTCTTTGGATCTCTAAACACTGGGAAGTAGGCACAAAACTTACTTCATTTCAGTAATTTACCTATGAAGTCATTTATTAAATTATTAAGTAAATTTTTGTAGTAAATATTCATAATGTATTTCAAAGAGAAGTATTTGAAATTCTTTTTCCGGTGTGCTATTGGAGAATGATGTAAAAATGTATCAACTGGCTTACTAATCAATGTAAGGAAATAGTTCCAGTACTTCTAAAAGAGGATTAAATTTACACACATCGCATACATGATTGGCTTTGTTTTAATACATTTGTGCTCTTTTCTGTGAGCTCACTGTCAAATATAAATTTCTATACAGAACCAAAAGTTTCATTTGTCGCATCACTTTCTTTTATAACATTTATCACCCGCAAATTTGAAATTTCACAATTTGTTTATGCTGTTTTTTTTCTCATTTTGACAGGAAAGCTCAGAGTTAAAAACATAATTTCGAAGGAACTCAATGGCGTCATTTGTCACAAAAAATATGACAAAGTTGAAAAATATTGTCCTGAAAGCGATACTTAAATATACAGGGTTCCCACTTATATCCGTGACACCCCCTTAACTTATAAACGGCGACAGCTTAGGCCATAAAACTGGTGTCTAGGTATAGTAAAAAGGCTATACGCTACTCGATTAGACAATTTACAACGCCATCTATCGGCAAATTTTGGAATTAGCGGTCCTATCTCGAAAACAATACAAGATACGGGAAAAAGCTCAATTACAAAATTTTAGAGCGTCTTCGATTTAGTACAAAAAGATACCTTGTGCACATTAATACGAAGAAATGAACGTTTAAAGTGCACATTTGTTTGTTCTTGATTTCCGAAACTGTGACGTCTCTAAACGGTTAAAACGAGAAAAAACAATTAGTTATCACAATATATCTTAATTTTCGGTGTTCAAAGTGCTCTCCTTCATCTACAATGCAAATTTGCGTCCTTGTTTAAATTTCACTTTGCACATGTTTTAGCATGTAGTTGGTGCGCAAACAGAAGCAACACTAATACATTCTGCACTTTGTCGGAAAGGTCCATACACCTGATGTTGAGTTATTTCCACAAGAAAAAGTATAATGGGTTAATTTTTTGCCCGAAAAATAACATTTTCTCCTTTTATTCGTGTCATATGACGTCAAAATTTCCGAAAATGCGAGCAAACAAATGCGCATTTTACACGTTTTGTTCTTAGCATTATTGCACTCAAGGTGTATTTTCGTGAGTGAGTGATTGGGGTTTTATGGCACAAGAGCCAGAATTGGCCAAGCGGCGCCACGTGCATTTTCGTACTAAATCGAAGACGCTCTACAATTTTGTAATTGACTTTTTTGCCGTATCTTGTACCGTTTTCAAGATAGGACCGCTAATTCCAACATTTGCAGATAGATGGCGTTGTAAGTTGTCTCATCGAGTAGAGCATAGCCTTTTTAATATACCTAGACACCAACTTTATGGCCTAAGCTGTCACCGTTTAGAAGTTAAGGGGGGGGAACGGATATAAGTGAGAACACTGTATATCATCAGTGCATATTGTAACTGAAACAAAAAAAAATAAGCTACCGTTTCGTTTACAACAGAAAGAAATGCATTGCAAATATCAATGATATCTTTTTTTCGAACCAAGTCTTGATATCTTCACGAATTGTTAACATAGAAAAATATTCATTGTCTTGACAAAATAAAATTCATGAGTATGAATTCTTCTTATTTCAGTAACTTCATGAAAAAGGAACATTTTTCATATATAATTTTCCCATCTTGTATTTGCTGCGATATTGCTTCAATACACTTAATTGTTTTGACTGACCTAATTCAGAACTATTTCTTTGGTGCTAACGAAATTAATTTGTTATTTGAATGATTTAAAATAATTAATTCTACAAATATAAATATTCTGTTTAATAATTTAAAATATAAAAAATATTGTATTCATGCAATAATCGTTATTTTTTAATCAAAGAGTAAAACCATACAATATGAATTCTTTAACTACTCTATTCATCCATTTTTCTGTTAGATATCCTGCTTGAAAACTGCAAAATTCTAATATTACAGCTTTAATTTAGCTTCTATTATTGAATTGTAGCTATTTTTATACACTTTAATTTGAAATATTTGTAAATTTGAAATTTTGTAATCGATTTCTCACTCACTTCCTGATGTGCTAGAGATTTAAAATTTTGTATACTTCTACATTTTCGATGAAAAATCATTAAAAATTTCTAAACTTAATTCTCAATTAATTGATTAATTTAATCAAATTTCATTCCGTACCAGTGGCAACATCTGATAATGAGTTTGAAAAAATTGATTTAAAGATTCCATAATATTTATAATAATAAATTATAAATTAAGGACTCCAAAGTATAAAATAATTTAAATGAAAAAAAAATCTACTTTTAAGTACAATAATAAAATTGTGTTTTTAAAAGCCATTTTTATTAAATTTATCTATTCTTCCTGGAGTTCGCAAAATGGATACGGTTATCTAAATACAGCTGTTTTGTTCTAAGAGTCCGCTATTTTCACGGATACTTTCACCAGTTCCTCATTGTTACTAATAGTTGTTTCAGATCGCTGATTGCTTCGAGACATCGCAGAACGATGACAAATCATTTCTTTTCCGGCCTTTTTGTTTTTCCTTTCCTGTCACTTTCCCTCACCAATTTATTACGTTCTTTTCCGAAGATTACATCGAATCTTATTACATCTTACTTTTCTGTCTCGTTTACGAAGCTTGTCAGAGCTTTTCTAGTGTCTAGTTAAAGGAAATATATGGCATGAAAATTAAAAAGTTCAGAATTTGAATTAATTGTATGATTGATTTTTGGTATCATAAATACAAATTTAGGTAAAAAAAAAGTGACGCACAATCAACTGTAATTCGGTACTGGTAAGCACTAGGGAAATTAAATTTTGTGGGCAGAAGTATTGGTCCTTTGCTACCTTGGATGTATCTAATTTTAGTGGCATCAAAATGAAAAATTTCAGAATTTAAATTAATTGTATGATTGATTTTTGATATCATAAATACAAATTTAGGTAAAAAATAAAGTGGCGCACTATCCACTGTATTTCGGTAGTGATAAGCACTAGAGAAATAAAATTTTGTGAGTAGAAGTATTGGTACTTTGTCTATACCTAATTTTTATCCCCCTTTGGTACCGGCAAGCCACTATGGATGGTCAACGTGACACTCTTCTTCGCCAACATGCAGTCAAGGCCTGCGTAAGCCTTGTTGTGGCCTATAGGTAATTAAAATTTCAGGGCCTCTCTTACCCCTCCCCAACTTCCAATATAAGATATTTTTTATTTATTTTCATTTAATGTCTAAATAAGCAGTTTTTAATTAACAAGTCTTATGACAAACTGAAATAATAAAACATTTAACTGCGGGTAACTTTCATTTGGTTTCAGTTTTTCGTATGTAAAAAATTAATTTAAATTTAAAAGTAATTTTAAAGAAAATGGTAAAAAAATACAAAAACTTATAACACAATTTTAATACTTCAATACTAAGTTTGCCAGTGTTGTTTTCTGAGTCAGTCAGTCAAATGCAAAACAAAATAGGCTACACTGATTTGCAAGCGAATTTGGAAACATGAAAAAAGTCCTAAGATTAATCTCCGAAATTTAAACAAGGCTTAATTTTGATTTGAATAAATTTGAGCACTTGGCTCTTGTAAATCAATTGGAAGCACGGAATTAAATTACTCTGAAAATGATGGGGGAGGGGGGAATTTCGAAGTCTCGGGACCCTTCAAGTTGTGGGGCCCTCTAGACAGTTGCCTAGATGACCAATTTGATAATCCTGTCCTGCGAGCAGTGATCGAAATCCTCTAGGTATATTCTGAATGCAGCCCTCAGGATCTCCGCGTCAGAAGAAACCGCGACTTTTCCAGCTCACGCAATAAAATGCAGGCAACATTCTTTTGGAATCATAGCGGAGATTATTTTCATAGATATTCTGGAATTCCAGAAAAAAATCAGTTACGCCCTCGGACAGATTGCGGTGTATCTTTCGAACAAAGAGGTCAGAGATACAAGCAATGGACATATAGTTACATCGCGATAACGGAAGACATGTGACAGTAAAGAAGATTAGTCAACTGGGATGAATATTGGTGTCATAACTCTCATGCAGTTCCAATCTAGAGTAATCGGATTGCTGTCTCTTTCGGCGACTGAAGGCTTATCCGAGAACAGTTTCGATACGACAACGAGCCGATTGCGTGTTACGAAAAAGGAGCGAAATGATCAACCTCAAAAGTTTTATGAAAGTGCCTTCGTATCATGGAAACAAAAATGGCTCCAATGCAGTGAAAAAACTAAATTATATATTGAATGACATTTCTCTAGTGCCGTAAAATTTCATTTCTCTAGTGCTTATTGGTACCAAGCTACAAAGAACTGTGCATTGCTTTCCGATCGATCTTCATAAGTATCATATATTTTAAAATGTCAGAAAATGCCAATTTTCTTTTCATATTATATTTAAAATATATTATACAAAATTTAACACTGACGTTTGAAGTAAGTTCGAGAAGGTCATATAATTTTATCTTCATATTATAAATTAGTAAATGACTACTATCTCACACCGGAATCTAGAAATGAATATCTTACGCAAGTCTTTTCGCTTATTAAATTTAAGTAATTACTTCGACTTAAATTTTCTTACTTATCTTTAATGAACTTCAACGTAACTATACAATACAATCATTTTTAAAGACAGAAGAATCACTCCTAGTAGGCCATAAAAGATTTTATGGCCTACTAGTCAAGTCAACGAAGGTCCAAAATGGGGGTAAAAAAAACATTAAGTATAGTTTTATATATATATATATATATAGTTATATTATAGTTATACATATAGTTCTGAAAATTGGTTCACATGTTCGTGAGGGGTTCTTGATGAATATACTAAAAGTCTCCGGCCCTGACGGGTGAGCTCGCGCCGCCATTTTGGATTTCATCGCCCTTTTTTAGTTTTTCTTGAATATCTCCAAATCTATTAAGTTTTCAAATTACAATTGAATCGACAAATTAAAGAGCTTACAATTGCCTGAAAATACACGCTTTTAGTTTTCTTCTAGCTTTAATAGTTTCCGAGATAATAAGTCTGAAAGTTCGCCGCCATCTTGGATTTCATACCCTTTTTTAGTTTTTCTTGAATATTTCAAAAACTGTTTAATTTTCAGTTACATGTAATATAAAAAATTAATTATGGTAAAATACCCTACAAATCCATGCTTTTATATTTCTTCCAGATTCAATAGTTTCTGATATAATGGATCTCAATATTTGCCGCCATCTTGTATTTTATCCCCTTTTCTTAGTTTTCTTGAATATCTCAAGAACTATTTAATTTTAAAATTACACATAAAACGATAAATTAATGATCATAAAATTCCCAACAAATTTATGCTATTATTTTTTTCTAGCTTTAATAGTTCTGAGATTTTAAGAAAAACTAAGAAAAGGGGGATGAAATCCAAGATGGCGATAACCTTTGATGTCCATTATCTCGGAAACTATTAAAGCTGGAAGAAATACAAAAATATGTACTTTTAAGGAATTTTACGTTCTTTAATGCGTTAAATTACATGTAATTTGAAAATTGAATAGTTTTCTAGATAGTCAAGAGAAACTAAAAAAGGGGGATGAAATCCAAGATCGTGGCAAACTTTTCAAGACCCATTATCTCAGAAACTATTAAAGATAGAAGAAAAGCATTTATTTGTAGGGAATTTTACGCTCTTTAACTTGTTAATTCAATCGTAATTTGAAAACTTAATAGATTTCTAGATATTCAAGAAAAACTAAAAAAGGAGGATGAAGTATAAGGTTGGCGGCGCGAACTCAGCCCCCAGCACCGGGGACTTTTATCATGTCATCAGGAGCCCCTCACGAACATGTGTACAAATTTTCAAAGCTATATGAATTAATGTTTTCTTCAAACCCTTCATTGACTGGACTATCAACGAAGATTTTCTACAAATTCATCCAATTTGAGACAAATTATCTCAAAAATTATTTAAGCTAGAAGTAAAATAAAAGCATACATTTGTAGGGAATTGTAGGATTTTTAATTTTTTAAATTACATGTAGTTTGAAAATTGAATAGTTTTCTAGATATTCAAGAAAAATTTTAAAAAAGGGGATGAAATCCAAGATGGCGGCAAACTTTGAGACCCATTATCTGGGAAACAATTACAGCTAGAAGAAAAATAAAAGTGGCCATTTGTAGGTAATTTTACGCTCTTTAATTTGTTTAATCAATTGTAATATGAAAACTCAATACTTTTCGATATATTCAGGATAAACTGAAAAAAGGGGATGAAATCCAAGATGGTGGCGCGATCTCACCCCCAGGACCGGGGACTTTTAGTATGTTCATCAGGATCCTCTTTACAAACACGTGTATTAATTTTTATGATTTAATGTTTTATCAAACCATTCGTTGACTGGGCTATAGAGAATGCACGATCAACAAATTTAAGGAAAACTTTTCGATATGCTAAAAGAATTCTATGCATATCAAAGATGAAAGAACAGTGAACAAAGGTTTTACATACAGTTCAAATAAACACAAAATCGATTTGAATAGTAAATTCATTCGAACAACAGAAAGCACCAACAAAAAAGATGAAAACTAGAGAAAAGATGAACACTAGAGAAAATTTCATGAAATTATTTTCCTGAATAACAAAAAAAAGATTGTCGGCAAAAATATAACTCAGAGATTCCAATTAGCGAAGTGATGGACATAAGACCAAGATTTCAAAGAAAAATTCCTGTTCAAAAACTGGTATATACAGTGACGTAGCTAAAGGAAGGGTGGAGGGGAGGTCCGCCCCGGAGGCACTTCGAAAGTGGCGGCAAAATCATAAGAACAGAAAACAATTTCATAACTGAACAGTGACACTATCTAAATCATTGTATACTGAAAAAAATAAGGTAATTAATGCGTATTTTTCGCCTTTTGTCAGTAAATTGCCTGCGTGCAAAAACAACTCGTGCTTAACGGGAGATTTTGCAACCTATCTGTAGAGGTCTAGGGCGTTAACGATGAACTATGTTACTAATAAATTTCTTTTATTACTGGATTTTTTTTAGTTTTTGTTCCCTATGTAACTTGTAAAGGAATGCGACATTTTGCAAGTGCGCCCCGGGTGGCAAAAGTTGCATCTAAGCCACTGGATATATGCCCTTTTGTGAATCAACGAGCTGTAAAACGAACAGGTGCAAATAAAATTATAAATAACTCGGGACAATAAGGCATTCAAAGCTCAGGCAACGTTTTCGCTGCCGCGTAAAAAAAAGTTATTGGAAAAACGCTCCGCTTCCAAAATGTTGAGGAATTTCGTTTCGTTCCGAAACGGTGGGTGACATTTTATAGTACAAACAAAAATTATTTTTCTTAGTTATTCATCCATTAAATATGTAAGAAAGAATTTGAACTATATACTAAGAAAAGAATTTGCATTATATACTGAAATCCAGTTGCAAGTTCGTTGATCATCGATCTTTAAAATTTTTATGAAATTTAGAAGATATATTGATGAGAGTAATGCAGAGAGAACAAGAAAACACAACCTGAAACTTGTCCCGAAATGGGGTTTTTATTTATTGCACCCATTTCCATTGACACGAAAATTCTCAAATGGCTTATACAATGATGGCAATATGTTTCAATTATTTCTCGTTCTTGTGTAGAATTCCGAATTCTTTTCTGTTTCACCATAAGATAATGAAATGCCAGGCAAACGCGAAAAGGGGGAATTAAGGGCAATAAATAGCACGTTACATGATACAAAACAAACAAAGTTGCAGAAAATGTAGAAAGAGATTAAAAATAACCGAAACATGAGGCTTTTAGACTGAAATAAAACTACGGCTAAAACAGTTTAGAATGCAATCAGAATAAAAGATGTAAGCATTTATTTATTTTTTTAAATATCAACAAAATAAGTGTATGGACAAATGCGAAATCTCAGAATATATGTATCATGGATATTTCTTAATTCTTAAAAATAAAAAATCGTGATTATCTCAATAAATTGGAGTTCTTTCTTACTATATTCACTTTAGTTCAATTTGCTTCTCGTATTGTTTTCTGCAACCTCACGATTTTTGTTTTTTATTCCAGATTTTTGATGAAAAAATATTTTTACTTTTTATTGAACTGATAAAAGCTTATCTATAAAATGTTTTTATATTCATTATTTTCTGGTTTTTATTTTTAAATATGTTAACACTCATTTTAATCCCAATCTTCTTATAATATTCTTAATTTGCAAGAATAAATATTTTTATTTTTAGTTTCTAATTATATATCTTCGTGTAATATTCTTAATTACTTACCTTAAAATTAAGATCTTCTCAGCATCAGGTGGAATCTTCAGTCTTTGAGGAATTTTTTTTATTCTCTCAAAACAGCTTACAGCTGCATTTGGAAGTAAAACGTCAGCACAACTAAATTCTTGACTAAAATCGAAACTTTAAATTAATTAGCAATATAGTTTATGATTACGTTCTGAAAATATCTGAATATTGCTTTATCATCGGGAACACACAACTGTACAAAATTTCAGAGCTCTAGCACATGAGGAAGTGAGAGAAAAATCTATTATAAAATTCCAGCTTTACAAACATGAACCAATAAACAAAAGCATGTAAAAATGGAAAATAAGACGAGTATCTATTAAAATTATCATTATAATTTCTTATAGAAATTCAAAGGGAACTTTAAAAAATACAAATAATAAAGGTTTAATTTTATTTGAAAAAATTTTATAAGTTCAAAATGAATTCCTTGCTGACGATGTAATTAAATTTAATACGTCACTATTACTAATTTATGATGTTTACTAACATTTCACAGATCTTCTTCTTTGTTCCGTCTTTACTCATAATATGATTACCTGCTCATATTTTGCATGGAAAAAATTATCTCAATTTTTATATAAACCCTAATACCATAAACTCTAAAATAAACATCTCCCAGTTATATATTATCATATTGTCTTAAATTTGTTAAATGAATATGCTAATTATATTTTCATTGTTGCATGAAGTTATAAGGAAAAATTGATTAATTATTCATTCTCTTTTAAAATTATTATAACGATCATTCTCTTTTAATTAATATAATGATCAATGAAAATTTTAGTTAGTATATAAAGCCTATCATTGAAAAGAGCAAACCTAATAATTAATAATTAACAAAGGTTATATCATATATCAGACTGAACAAGTGGAAATTGGAAAATTTCAGCAAATTGAACTTAATTAGACAAAATATTTAATTAAACTAACGGACTAAAAGTTTTTGCAATATTCATAGCTGAACAACTTTTAAATAACAATATTTTTCTAATTTTAATTAAAAATTTGGTACCGTTCCTCACTAAAAGTTCAGGTGTATCCGTAAAATATTTGTTTAGGTGACTTTATATCTTATGTGTCTAATTAGTTTTCATTTTGTTTCCAGTTGCAGCTGAATTAATTTGTATTTTGTATTATTAATACCATACCGGATCGTACTTGCTGTTGATTAAAGCTAAACTTCTAGTTTTTATTGAAACATTTTACTCTAATGCTTGTATACATGAAACTTTACTTATTTTAAACTTATAGAATTATTTCAGTTCTGTAACTAACTTAAAATTATAGAAATCTTACATAAAATTCCTATATTTATAGAAATTATTATGGCAGTAATAAAAAAATTGCATTATTCATAAAATGTCTTCTCAGTTAGTATAAAATATTTATATGAAACTAAGAACACCAATATTGCTCATAATCTTTGCCTAAAAATTATTATTTTTTTAAATGATTAAGATAGCAAGATAATTTAATGAAGTGCAATCTTAATATAAATAAAAGTCATTGTGGTATGTATGTTTGTATGTATGTTCCACATCTCCTCCTTTAACAACGGCACTGATTTCAACCAAACTTTGCACACTCATTAATTAAGACAAGGGGAAGATTACTGTCAAATTTTCTAGTCGCAAAAGTTAATTAAACAGTCAGTTAATTAAAAATTAACCTAAATCGTTTTCCTGCTGTAAGTTCAGAGCAAATTATACCCCAAAAAAATATTTATATACTATCTTAAAGTTCAAAATTTTACGTTTTCAATGATACCAATCTTGTATTTGTGACATTTTTCCTTCAATTTTTATTAATTTTTCAAATTTAATAAAAAATTGATGACATGCAGACGATTTTGAAATAAAGCAAACTTAATGATACTCTGTTGCTAGGCAATGGTGTAATTTACCATTATTTTTCCTGTTTATTTTTTTTCAAATATTGTTTCTTAAAGAATTCTAAAGCTTATTTAATTAGATTAAAAAATTGCTGCAGTTAATATCGCCTGTCATCTTTACCTGCGTTTCTTAAGAAATAATAAATAAGTAATATTTTAATTGAAAATACATAATTTTGAGTATTACAAGATTCGGAGTTGTGTTTTAACGATGCCTAAAAGAAAACATAAGTCAATCGCTCAAATTTCAACAAAGGCAAAGATAGTAAAGCTTTTGTAAGCAGATGAAATAGATGTCTGCCAACAGCATGCTCCAGAAATGTCGTTTAGAGGCAAGCATTGGATTAATGTAAGTCGTTGTAGCCTTAACCTCTGTAGTTGGGAGGCTATGGTTTTGAATGTTTATTGTACATATTTTTATGCACATGAGGTCTTAAAATTAAGATAAAGGTCACTGTCTACTATTCAAAGTCCAAAAGTTAATTAAAAATTTAGCAAGAGTTTTCCTTCTTACCGAATATATCTTCCGAAAATGTTATCAAACAAAAACTGATTTTACACAATATTTTTTTTAAAATTATCTTTTCAGTGACACTAATTTAATTTCCGCACAAATTTTTTCCCTCTCATATTAATAAATTTTTCAAAATTAATTTTATACACAATTTGTAGCAATATTTTTTTAATGTTGATGAACAAAAATGCACATACGAAGAACTGTTGCCAAAAAACATTTAAAAAATCCTGGAAAACACTTAAAGAAAATTTAAAAGCAGACAATTCACAATTTATACCAGGAAAAACTTTTGCTTTGGTTTATTTTCATGTTTTTATTTATCAAAAAGTAATTTATCGTCCCAAAAAGTACATTAAAACCTTTCTTATACTTCAGTATTTGTGAAAAAAGTTCTTATATAACAAATATTACGGAGATAATCAGTTTTCGGCGTTTTTTAAAAATCGTTTGCTTCAATTGATGTTCTCATTATAATTTAAAAACGGTTCACACGATAAAAGGATTTTGTGTATTATAATATTTTATACAAAAGTATTTTAATCCTGAGCAACGCCGGGTACATCAGCTATACACAATATGTATCATTTTTTTAAAAATATTAGACATGAAAATATAAATAAAATATTAAACATGAAATTAATTTAATCCCGAGCAAGGCCGGGTATATCAGCTAGTTTTTAAATAAAAAAATAGCATGTGAAATCGTCAGTAAGTAATTATATTTCAGTAAGCTGATGCACTGGATATAAAAAAAGCAAATAAGTACTGATCAATGATTTTTTAAAAAATCAAACATTTTAAATGCATTATAATACTAAAAATATACTCTTCACACTGTCAGAGCGCCTTTTTAAGACACTTTGAAGTAAAACGTTTTTTATTACTTAGCAACTATCTATAAAAAAATGCTTTATATAATATTAGTCTGATGGAAAAATAGCACATTTTTATGTTTCAGTTTCAAGTTTGGGAAAAGAATAGGTCATGGAAGAATAAAAAGAAATGTAATCTTTATCTGACTAAAAAATTACTAACGTTATTTTTTTTAGTAGTAATATGAATTTTTTTCAATCAAGTTACGTTCCTTTAAATATCAGGAATTTGAAATTCGGTTGTAGTCAATAGAAAATATCAGATGCAAATCAACCCTATGCCTCTATATTTCTTCACTGAAAATTTCGGATCGGACTTGCACACACGATCCTGTAATTTAAAAATCTGTAATTTTTCTGCTTCTGAGATTATAATAAATTTTACCTTTTTAATCTATATTTACTTATTTCCCGTTTGATACATATTGTAATAAAAATCGTTCTGTGGATGTATGGTGTAAACAGTCCAACAGGCAGGATAATGGGGAATTAAGGTTTATTCATAAATATGCAGGAAAACACGTAGCACAGGTAACAGGAACAATAGATCTTGCACAGACAACAGTCAACAAACAGTCAACAATTCACAAGTAATAACAGTTCAGCACTTTCGGATTTAGCAACGCAAACAGTCAGCAAATCACTAATAATGACAATAACAGCACTTTCAATAGCACTCAGCTCACCTGCTTTCTAGCTCACTCTGCAGACGAAACTCCAAAGTCGTTCCAGTCGATCAACACACACTGTGATCCAAGAGCGGTCTTTTTATACTCTCCCCGATAGGCCGTGACGTCACATAGAATTTTCAGGAAAAACCTGGATCTCGGCCTCTAATAGAAATGTCTAGAAAGTAATAGCATTTTCGGGTATCTTTTATTTGTCGCCAAGATCAGGAGTCTAGGCATAGCCGCTGCCCGTCACTCCATGCTTGCCCCTTTAAAACTTCCTCCCCAACCATAAGACTAGCGAGGCAGGAAAGCGACATTGCATCTTTGTAACAATATGCTTCTCCAAAACTCACTCGGTGATTTTATTCTTTGTTTGAACTGGGAAGGTATATGTTATTGTCTATAGCAGTTATGGGCAAGCTAAGGTCCGCTTAGATGCTCTATCCGGCCATCCGAAGATTTTAAAATAATAGTATAATAATTTAAAATAAAAGAGTAATAATGTAATCAGTACATGCCGGTTCGAACCAGATTATGACGAACTTTTAGAAATGCAGTCACAATATCAATCATCGTATTAGTATGGAAGAATTTTTTAAATTATATAATTTTGAGTCCTTATTTGAGTTTATTTTTATTATGTTGCTCCTCTCCGACATATCGTTTGTGCATCTCAATTTATTTTTCTTCCTTCATTACTGTTTTCTTGAAATGTTATTTTTTTTTTCAAACTCAAAGCGTGAAGTTACCCATGTTGGTTAATAGATGTATTTTGTATATTTATATTTTTCTTGGTGTTAATTTCATTTATTTCTCATAATAGTTTTCATTACGTATTTATTTCTAAATGACAACAAATTCCCTGTTCCATTTGTATTATTTGTAATGGCACAGTGTTGTTTTCGATTTTACTAACGCTTGGCAGCACAAAGCTGCAGGCTTATGTTTTCTGACCAAACTTTTATTTAGCTACCAAAATCAAATCAAGTTTTATCATTAAGGTTCGTCTTTTAGTTCGAGTGGACTAAGATTATTTTATCAGTATTTGTCTCAGATCTTCGAATTATTAATATAAAATAGTAGTTAAATGTTACGAAAAAGATAATATGAGAGTTTGAAATAATGTCTGGGGAGGGTTACATATTTGCAGTTCCAGACAGCGAACTGCTACTGATCCCATATACAAAAGAATACTACGAAATTTGAATTCAGAATATATTCTTCTTAGGTAAATGTTTTTATGTAAAAAATATTCTTAAAAACAATAATCCTCTGTGAAGAAGTTCCTGATATTGTTTAGCAAAGGATTCGGAAACCCTGCGCGCTTTTGCGCATGCGCCGGGCGGAGTTATTTTCACCAAAATAGGGGGAAAGTGAAGAATGGAAGGGGAGATGTTTACATTTTACTAAACGTGTTCTAACAAATAACTCGGGAAATGCGCTCATATCACTCATTGCCTGATATCCCTTTCCGGTGTAAAATGGTCCACAAGTGCTAGTTTCGAAATCTGTTG
This sequence comes from Araneus ventricosus, assembly GCA_013235015.1. Taxonomy (NCBI): domain Eukaryota; kingdom Metazoa; phylum Arthropoda; class Arachnida; order Araneae; family Araneidae; genus Araneus; species Araneus ventricosus. The sequence goes on along the minus strand of BGPR01000331.1, from coordinate 248,480 downwards.
CTGGACAGTATATCACACGGGTGTGTGTCTTAAGCCAGATTAACAAAAATCCCGGCAGGGTCAACAATCTGTATCTAATTCAAATGCTCAATTTAGCTTAATTAAATACCATTTTTAATTAAATATTAGACACTAATTGATAACCTCTGCCTAGTAAAAACATTTAACTGCTTCTTTTACTGGTCGCTAGAGTAGGGTATGGGGGGGAGTCATCCAAATAAAGGGTAAAGAGAGAATAACTCCATGCCAGAGATGACAAAAGAGTATGGAATCACAAAGAAAGGCATTGCAAAAGAAAGGATAATCGTCGTTCCAGGAATTCTGATTTCGCCCAACGACTGGGACAGTCCTCGTATCCCTAGGTTTTGTCGGGATTTCGGCTGTCCTGATTATGCCCGAATGCCAAATTGCAATGTCCTCAAAATTCCTTCGATAGTCTTAAAAATAATAACGAGAAATACTTTTAAATGTTTGATGTATAAATAGAACATGAAATAAAATGTGAAATTAAAAAGCCAAAGAAATATAATACAATGTTTCAGTAGCGCGCATGATGATACATACGAAAAAACAAAAGAAGACAAAACATTTTTTATTCGACATGTATATTACTTGCTCTGTCAAAACTTTGTTATTAGCACACCAGTTAACTCTTTCAATGCAATTAAATTTATTACATTAACATTTGACATTTACATAACACAAACAAAGAACATTTAAAAGAAGTAAATATTTATATTATTAGTTATCTGTAACTAAATATTAGTCTCGGGGATTTGGGTACATACTCACTGCCTCGTCTCTCAGCCAGACTGACTCGTCAGAGTTCACGCTATACGGAAGCGTTGTTCTAATCGGTGGCGTGCGCTCTCCCGTCTTTGGTGGGCATTGCATTGGTGCACTGATTAATAAAAAGAATAAAATTTAAAAATAGAATGGCTAAATGACTAATTTTTCTTCATAATATATTGCATAACATGTGAATCCAATTCTAATAAACTGTAATGCATAGATAATCACACTAATATATTATAATAACTATACCTGATTTGGTTATTGAAACAAACTAGTAATTGAAGCAGTAATTAACTGAGCTAGAAGTAATTTATAGTTAAATAAGGAAATAAATTGCTGTCACAGAACAACGTATCTAAAGCAATTAGTAGAGTATTTTCGTCATTTCCTTATAAGTGTTATTGATTTAACTATGAACTATCTAAAGCTCCTAGATTAATATCTTTTAATATGCGTCAGACAAAATATACGCCTCTATTAATAACAAAATCAATAATTTAATGAATACTTGAGATTTATCTGTCACATCCAAAAATAATTCGATGATTATCTATCTGCATTCCAGGTGTATTTGTTCTGTGACCTGAAAACAATGCGTTAATTAGAATACTCTGGACGAAATATAATTTTCTGCAGTCTGATAAATTCTTTTAATCATCTGTCCTGTTTATTGTGTTTTATTGTGTTCCGAAATTACGACTTATGTAACACCATCACTCATTCACGTGCATTTCAGAGAAATCTAATTGTAACGTTATTCTGTAGAAACTATTCATGCTAGATATTTCAGTTCTAGAATGGGAAGAGCATACTTATAACTTCACTTTATAAAATACTTGAATATATACAAATCACTTGAATATAATAACCAAATTAACTGCTATTACAAAAAAAACTGAATAAGAGTGTGCAAGCTAACGGTATTAGATAATTTTTCCACATATTTTTTTTAATGTAGAGATTCAAAAGACGAAGTTAAAGGTATTCTCAGTGGAAAGAACTTAGAAATTTAATCTGATAAAAAGAACAGTTTTTGTATTTACGATCTCTTTCTAGTTCAAATAATTACGAAGTTATTTAAAATGAAATTTCAGACGCACCGATTTTCTATTATTGCACTTTTTTAGCTAACTGTATTAAAATAAAAGTATGGAAAAAATTCGCAATGAAAATAATTCTATGAAGGAATGTAAGAACTAATGACAGATAAATCAGAAATTCGGGAAACTCTTCGTTGTATTTCAAAGCTTTGATCTCTAACGTATTTTGATGCACCAAAAGAAATTTTTGATATAATTTCCTTCATGGTGCTGAATAAAACAGTCGGAAGATAAAAAATTATGTCAGTGTAGAATATTAGTTTTTTTGAGAAAGGCTTAAGGAATGTATACTGCTGTTTATCTGGTTGAATTCTTTTAAAAGAAGAAAGAATCGGAAAATATTTTAACTGTTTTCATCAAAAAAGGGTAGATATTTTTATAAAAAGTATAACATATCTACATATTGTAAAAATATGAAAATTTTATTAAATGTATAATATAACAAATTAATTGGTCTCTGTTACACAAGCTGCAGATACCTCTATTTTAGTATCAAATATACAATTTTTTTTTCAAATATTAAATTGGCAATAGCAAAAAGTTTCTTTTCTCTCTCTTTCTGAATTACTTTCTATTTTATGATCGTTGGTGTTGCAGTTTCTTGCACATTTCAGAGAATAATGTCACACACAAAAAATAATCTGAAACAACATTTATGGTTAATGAAGACAATCCATGCATATTTTACTTGTTTGTTATTCATCATTATTATTAATTTCCCAGAATATTCTTAATTTTATTAGTTACAAAATTCTTCAGAAATACTCATTTATATAATGAAGTTATTACGGCACTATTTAATCAAATACTTATTTTAATGACCAGTCTTGTATAGCCAGCGATATATTGTCGCGGTTTTATTCTTCTGGCTCGCATGAAAACAACTACGCAAAAAGAAAATAATAGGAACGGGGTGCCAGTAAAACACTTAGGTACAGTTATTCTTATATAATAAATGTCTCTGCCTATTTTCTGTACAAACAGCCCTTGTTAATGAGAAAAAATAATCACCGCTGCGTCTCCTGTCTGAGAAGCAGGTCGTCGTGGATTGTTATTCTCTTCGATTGAAGGTCTTACTCAAGGAATTTATTGCTAGAAAGAGCAGGTAATGAATCAACCGGAAGAATGTTAATTACTTACGACTGAAATATTATAACCGAAGCAAGGGTTATTGGTTTAGCGAGGACTTTTTCTTTACTCTGTCGGTTGGGCTAACTTAGAATATTTAATGGAGTATCGTTTTTAGGGAGTTTGAGTACCAACGAACATGGTTTAAATATGACGTACACGTCTTTACTTTTTAGATGTCTACGCGTTTTTTCACTACTTCAAGAGACTAAAAACTAAACTTAAGCTCTTTACTTTTTAGTTTTAGTCTACATATTTAGTTCTAGTGTCTACGCATTCTTTTACTACTTCAAAAAATTAAAAATTAAGCTTTTGAGGATTTATGGTCAATGTAGGATTCTTAGATTTTTTTTCTCTTTCTGCTTTATTGAATTACTAGAAAATCACCCGTCATGGTAAGACGGGTGCAATTTGCCTCTTCATTCGAAAGATTTCCAGTTAAATTTGAAGTGTTTAAATAGATATATATGCGAAAGAAATGTTTAACATTGATTGAAAACAAGTAAAATAAACATGTTTTATGACAGGAAATATTTTTTTATTTACATATTTCTTTATTCAAAAACCTTCTTGGTAAACAACATTCCGTGTGAAGTATTTTTCATTGTTTAACAATTTTATTATAATTCAATCGTTTATTATATTGTATCGCGACGTCCAAACTATATCACGCGCATGATGTACCACTGACGTAATTTACTAATTTCTATTAAAAAACGGAAATTAATTTGAAATATAAGATTAATATAATTTAAAATTTCTCGGAAACTATTGATCATAGCGAGATAAATTTTATATCAATCGATAGAAAGTTTTATTTCACTATTTTAGAGCTATTAAATTTATAATTAGAACGACAATTACTCTTTTAAATTTAAAATTACTGAAATTTAGGTTCTTTAACAATTAAAATAAGGCTGTTTAACGTCTCGCAGTGCTGTGGCGCGAATTTTATTGTTGGTGACGTCAGAGCGTTATCGGGAGACAGACCTGGGCTATTATATTAGTAATAAGAAATTCATCATCATTATTGGCTTAATGAAAATTTTGAACAATTCTATTAATATCCATTTCATTAAGTTATTTTCCGATATAGCTTATTTTTCGATTTCGCGTCATTTTTCGCTTTCTCTTTATGTATTCAACGCAAATTTGGTAAACTAATTCCGTTCATAATATCTATATTTAGATTTTTATAAATAATCAGCTCATTATTTTATTTAACTATAATTTTCCCATCCTTAAATATGATTGTTACCGATAGCGTGTTAGCGAGTCTTGTAGTTATAGCAGATCACCAATTAGATCGTGGGTATTATTAAATTCAGGAAGATTCGGCAGTTCAGAGCAAGTTTAGGGATCACTAGTGAAGATAATGAGGTGATATTTGCACAGAAAAGATCGAAATAAAGCTGGACTTCTTTTTTGCCATGAAATCAGAATTTATTAGTAACATATCTTACAGTTCAAACTATCTGATGGCTCTAAATTTTTCGGAGTGATACATTACACAGGATGAGACATTGGTCAAAGTAACTGTTCAATGTCTCATTTCTCCATTCAAGAGCACATCTGTCGGACGAAGAACCATATTTTTCAAAGCATTAACCCCCATTTCTGATGATATGTCAAAACATGAGCCACAGAAATTTTATTTACTGCTGTTGACACACGATGAGGACAACACAGAATCTAACTCGACGAATTTCCCTACAGAACAGCGTAAAGACATTTGACAATATATATGTGACAGGAACCTGGCCAGTGTAATCCACCCTTGAACGGCGGTTATATTCGGTTGATCCTGCCAGGGTCCCGCTGGCAATGAATCTGACATTCTGCCATTGGACTATCACGATTGTTGCTTGCTTCACTTTTACAAGGATAACTGTTGCTTAACTGTTAGAAAATGATTCCAAAATGAAACTCGGTTTATTCTTAATTTATCTTGGAGAATGGATAATATTTGAAGACCTAGCTTTTCAGCGACGAATTAAATCAGCTGACCCATTTATAAAACATATTTTTGGTTGAAGCAATGAATCTGGAGTGAGAGATAAAATGCATGGCATAGAATATGTTTTCTGTGTGAATAATATAAATGTTCACTTGAGAACCTTATAATACTGTAACAAAATATCAGAAATATCCCTTCACCAGTTTTATCTATTGCTTGTATAATTTCATTTAGCAATAAACCATTTCAAAACGAAGTCTTTATTACGAAACTTAAAAATGTTTTTTTTGTGTAAATTGTTTTATAAAATTATTTTGTCCATTTGTTGTTAGCATTGTACTTGTTTCCTGCACTTCGATGGTATTCTCCTAACAACTACATTAAAACCTTGAGCGTACTATTTTTAACCAGTTAGATTATCTGTAAAGTTCACTCTGCTGAAAACTGAACTTCATAGGTGGACTTTGTATTTTTTAAACCTCTTCAGCTAATAATAAAATGTATTCTAATGTATGTAAATGTATTAAAATATGTATTCTGGAATTTTTTAAATTCCAGAATACATAATAATAATATAAATAAATAAATTGAGTTATTCTTAATCTTGTTTAATAAAATTAAATTACTGAAATTTAAGCTTAATACATTCCCAGGCTTATTTTTAAAATAAATATTTTGCATTTAGTGACATGTTTGAATTCGCTCATAAAAATGCGAAAATTTCGTGGAAACATGAAATCTGGCAAGCAGTTTCAAGAAATCTCCAGATGAACAACTTTCATTTCTGTTGTTTTAGGAAATTCAGTGACTGAAAGGTCTCCTCATCAAATTTGATGATTTCTTATCATACCAGAACATATCTTCATGTTTACTGACATTCTCTTCCAACCCATTTGACATTGGAAAATGATGCCATTAAGCATGCTCGAATGAATAAGAAATCACGAAAGAGATGGAGTAGAAAACGCTTTGCCGTGATTGGATTGGATCTCAGTAGCATCTGAAATGTAGATGCGGCATTTTAGAGAAAACCCTAGTAGGAAATCTTGTCAAAGAGTGCAGTATCATCCTTTTGTGTGTGTCTGGCTTTGTTGAGAGAAGAATATATTTTCTACATTCTTTCCAGTATATTTTTAGAAATGTACCTTTGTACGCGCAAAGTGTAGACTGTGTTGAGCAAAACTGGACATATGTTTTGATTTTGTCCTGTTTCACAAGCATTTTTTTATGTTCAACAAATATTGTTTCACAATGCATGCAAATGTTTGCGTATCGTTTAAAAAAGCCCAATAAAACTTTCGATGAAAAATAAAAAGACACGAGGAATAGTCACAGCATGAAAAGGAATCAATCTTTGTTTAGCTTAAGATTGAAATGAATACAAGCTATAAATTATAAGTAGGGTAATATTTGTTTCTTGAAATATCATTTTATCCATATATACGAGGGTAAGTCATTAAGTAAGTTACAAAAGATAAGAAAAAATAATTTACCATGATAATAACTTGGAAAAAATTTTATTTTTGAACATAATCTCCACCAATGTTGATGCACTTATCCCATCGTCTTATCAGCACCCCAATTCCATCTGCATAAAATTCTTTGGGTTGCTGTCTTATCCACACTAGGACTTCGTTTTGAATGCCGTCATTATCTGCAAAGTGTTTGCCTCCAAGATGTTGTTTCAGTAAACCAAACAGATGAAAATCGCTTGGTGCTAAGTCTGGTTGGTCAGTGCTACAGAATCCACATCACATCCCAGACTTAGCCCCAAGCGATTTTCATCTGACGTCGACGATGAGATGATGACGACGTTCAACACGAAATCCTACAGTGGATGAGACAGCAACTCAAAGAATTTTATGCGTCTGGAATTGGGGCGCTGATAAAACGGTGAGATAAATGCATCAACATTGGTGGAGATAATGTTGAAAAATAAAATTGTTCCCAAGTGATTAACATGGTAAATTATTTTTTTTCCTTATCTTTTGTGACTTACTTAATGACTTACCCTCGTAGATTCAAGTGTTTATCTTTTATCTACTATTATGATGTTTTCACGGATATACTGTTACGAAGATTTTGAGTCTGTGGAGTCGAAACGTTTGTGAGATAAAAGTAACAAAATTTATTACTATTATTATTTCTACTAATATATTTTTCGAATCTGTAAAATTTCAGTTATGTTTTTTATCCTTAATATTGAATCTAGTGGTAAAGATTATATTATTTTTAAAATCGTATAAATATTTTCATTACAAAATCGTGTAATACATATAGAAAAGCAAAATAAATTTTCGAAGTTTCTGCGATTTTTGCCAGTTCTGTAGCTTTTTGTTCTAAATAAATTAAATTTTGAAAAAGATTTTAAAAGGTTTCTTTACGTTGCTACTAGATAAATATTTTTATTGTACTACCTTTATCGCTTAGATTCATTAATAAAAAGTATCTAGATTTTCTAATAAAATCCGTATCTTTCTATATAAAAAATCTAAAAATACAAAGAAAATTCGAATACCAATGGTTGATAACCATTAATAAAAGAACTAAATCAGTTATTCTTTAACTACTTCGGTAAAAATTCCAATATAAATAGAAAATTGATCCAGGGTCAGAACAAGAAGTAAAATACTTAATTAAAAAAGTTTTAAAAACAGGTGTTTATTAGTGCACTAAACAGCAGAATTTTTTATTTTAATTTTTTTCTACTTTCTAATCTTGAGATATATTGTTTCTCAAACTCGTTACCAGATGGCGCCATGCATATGATCAAAATTCAGTTTAATTAATGATTTACTGATAATTAAATATCTGAAAGAAATTTTAAAGTTTATTGTCGTTGAGAGTACACGAGTATACAAAATTTTAATCTTCTAGTACATCTGGAAGTGAGTGAAAAATTGATTGCAAAATTCCATTGTTACAAACTTCAAACAAGTTAAATAAAAGTATCTGAAACCAGCGGGAGTGGTCTCCCCTAAACTTTCTCGTATACTTTCTAAGTGGAGATTCTTTCTCTTTGTATACTTCGTATACGAGAAAGTGAAACAAATAAACAAACAAACCTGAAATCAAATATCTGTTACCACGTTTCAAAAAAACATTACTTTGAAGCAGGCGCGATAAAATAGGCAATGCAATGAATACTAAAGCAAAAATTCTGCTTTGGAATTGAATTCCCGAGAAAACAATTTATACTACCACAACCGTAACAATTTCAAAAGCGCGTGAATAAACGATTTGCTGAAATAATGAGATCAGTTTGATTTACAACAATAAAAAAATTGTTAACAATTGATGCTTGAAAACATTATTTATTGTTGTAAATAAAATTTCCACAATAACAGATTGCTACCAATACGCATGCGCATGAGAATCGGATTAAAAGGAATTGAATATGCAATTTGAACGCCTCTATTTGACGGATTTGGCCCAAACTTTTATACGGACCTACATTCGTAACGATAAAACTGTGTACCAAATTTTATCCATTTAGCTATTCAAGTTTTTGAGTTATAGCGTTCACGTGACAGCGGACATACAAATAGACAGACTTCCCGTTGACGGATTTTGTCCAAAATTTGATAGAAACCTACAAATTATGTTTAAAGACCACATACCAAATTTCATCCCCATAGCTCTAATAGTTTTTGAGTTATCGTGTTCACAGACAGACACACACACAGACACACACACACATACAGACATACAGACATAATTCCAAAATTGTGTTTTTCGGACTCAGGGAGGTCTAAAACGTGGAGATCCGTCAAAATCTAGAGTACGAATTTTTTGACTATTACAATACTTTCTCTTTGTATACTTCGTATACGAGAAAGTAAAAAGATAAAATGCAGGAATGGGTTTCTATAAAATGCGGTTGTCTCGCCTGTGTAAAGCAAAAAAAAAGAAAAGAAATCTCTAAATTAATTCGAAATTTTTATTTAAGGGTACGATATTTTTATTTAAAGAATCGTGGATTTTTTTAAATATCACTCAATTTCATTTCGATTTTGAGTAATAAAAGTAAATTCGTTATGCAAGCGTATATTTGATTTAAGTTTCAGATTTCAGTGAAGTATTTTTAGTAGAAGAAAAACAAGACAGGTTAAAAAAACATAATGTTTACAATGAATTCAACTCAAAATCTTTATTTTTTCCAAATAACATCGGCCGGTACGACCGAAATTAAACATTTTCGATGCTAAGAAATTTGTTTGGTTCTTATTTCACCTTGGAAACATTTTTTTTATTAAGCATTTACATTTTTTACGATATAGAATTCGAAATTCTTTCCTGCTAATTTCCTATCTAAACTTTAAATAATTATTCAGGAAAAATGAAATTTTAAAAAAAGCCGGTTTTATTACAATACTAAAAAGCAAAAAATAATTTTTTTATAAAGCATCTGAAGATCAAAACAAGACTCGCAAATCTGTAGGCGTTTCTAGAAAAACTCAAAGAAAATTAGAATTTTAACCATATTCATAATATATTTTAATTTTTAATAAATGTTCAGGAAGTTTCTTTCCAATGAAGATTATAGATTTATTCAGTTGTCGTATTGTTTTCAGTAATATTTTATCTTCAGACTTTCGATTTAAAAAAATTACTTTCCAATCTTTTGTACACTAATGAAAGCGTGTATTTAAAAAAAATTCATTTCTATTAATAATTATTTTCTACTTTTTAGCGTTTAATATATTTCATTATTATTATATAATTAATATGAAATCTTGTCTTAATTTTTTTTCAAATTCACTGTAAGATGGCGCATTTCATATAAAATTAAAATTTAATTTAAAACAATCGATTAATCTATAATTAAATTCTGAACGTACTCAAATATTGCATTGTCATTTGGAACAGAAAATTTTACATAATTCAAAGATTCTAGAATATCAATGAACGAAATATCGATTACAGAATTTCAACGTTGTATTTACAAACATGAAAAAAGCTGAGCTACATAAAATCGTGTAAAAAGAATAGTATATCAAGCAATAATTTTTTCTGCCTATATACACTTATTCGAGTGATTTTGACATTTCACTGTGTTGTTCATATATGTTCGTACAATACATGCGTAAAGTTACATTTTTCAAACCGGTATAGAGTTGTTTTTCATAAAAGTGTGGATTTATATTTTTCAAATAAATATAAGATCTCTTTTATTCTAACTCATAGGAGTTACAATCATTATTACATTTCATTTACAATTGAATATTCCACGACCTTTAAAAGTTTGAACGATTGCATGAAGAAGAAAAATTCGAAACACTTTTAAATTAAAAACCCTTAGTGTTCACTTTTATGTTGGATTTCTTTAAGAGAAGTGAGAAATAAATTTTAACCATTGCATCATATATTTATTTTTGTGTGCGATAAAGCTAAGAGTTTTATGCAAAAAAAATTTTGTCCTTAAAATAAAGACTTAAAAGTTGAAGTATGTGACTAAAACTAACCATTAGAGAACTTTATAATGAAAAAGGTGGAATTCTTTTTTCCCCTTAATGTTTTTTTTTAAAAAGGAGTGATTACGTTCATTAAAGAAAAAAAATGGAAAACTATACAAACATTAAAAGATTCTACCGTACTTAAAACAAGTAAGGGGAGTAAAATATTTTTCTTTTGTTAAAAGTTAGTTTTCTTACCAGCATACTTAACTTCCTTGAACGTTTTCATACTATGACTAAAAGTAAATGCCATAAAGTTGGAAGTTTCGTTCTAACTCATTCTGTTTGAATATTTTAATGGGTTTTTTCATATATCGATTTTAATTATTTGCTCGATATCTTGAACTCATAAATGTGTATAAGTAAACTGGAGAAAGTTCCACAGATAACGAAGAAGGGAAGTTATTATTTCAAAAAGTTTCATTTTATTTATTTCACGTACATATGCGTTTAGTCCTCCTTTTAGCCATTTTCTTATTTCCGAATACTTTATCTTTAACGCTTATTTCCAGAATTACAAAACAACAAAATTCATTGTAACAATTAAAGAGGAATTCATTTTTACATATTGTAATTGATTCAGATGCGCTATGTTTATGTTTATGAAATGAATATTTTAAAAACTTTTTCTATAAAGTTAGATCGTTTAAAAGAAATAAACTATATTTTAATTATTTTGATTTTGGAAATCATTATATAAATATTTTTTGACAAATTACTTAACAAAATAGGTGCTTTTTTTAATAGGATAACTCAAGAATGAAGTATCAGGTTGCCTCGTAAAATAAGTTTGCACGATCAAGTCTGTCTGCTCCGCTATCTTAAACTAATTGTAACACTAATAAATTCAGCCTTGTCTCGTAACGTAAGTTCTGTGTGCCTTTTGAATAATTCCTGAGCTGTAATCAGTCTGGATTGAATCTGCGAAGATTACATTGTTTTGACGTGTAAACATCTTTCCGCTCGCTACAGTGATAGAAGGTCGAACTTCCTTGTGTGACAAAACACCGTCAGATTTGAATCGCTAATAACTACGACACTAATATTGCGAAAAGAATGGTTGACCCCACAAAGGATAGATCATATCTGTAAGAGTGTGTCGCATAGTATTTGTTTTGCATGCGACATCATCGTACCATAGTAGGCGCATGCGCGTGATTGTTACGAATTTGCTTTATGTAAGGTTGTAAATAAGTGTGGTGTGGAAACGCCTTTAGCTAGGAGGTTGGTTCTGGTATCATTTTATAGAGCTTGAGAAGTATTACTAGACAATAAAAATATTTATCAGAATATAAGTAAAAATCGGTATTAGATTGAAAATTTCAAACTCCGCATGTTTTTTTATTATAACATGTAGAGTTTTCTTTCGAATTGTACGAAACTTACAGAATACTTGACAATAAGTAAAAAAACAGTGTATTAAAATTTGAATTCAAAAATTTGAATATTTCGAGAAAGATGAGCATTTGTAGTAAATAATGTTTTACTGCGCATACGCGAAATGTAGTTCTATATAATGCCAACAGATGGCGCCATCAAAAGCTACTCTAATAAAAACATAAAGACGCAGTTCGGGTCCGAACCGCAGATTTTTCGTGAAAACGTCGGGATAAAATCATAAAACAAGTATTTCGTATTAATACGTAATTTAATTATCAATCTCTTTAATACAATATTTACACAGAGTAGTAGAATGGTTACAAAAGATAAATCACAAGCTAGCACAGACCCTTGATACATGCGATAAACTTATTATTGATCTGTTCTGTAACCATTATACTACTCTGTGTAAATATTGTATTAAAGAGATTGATAATTAAATTACATATTAATACGAAACACTTGTTTTATCATTTTATCCCGACGTGTTAAAAAATTTTCTATTCAATATTCCTTTTACGATTCTTTGTAATCAAGGTCGTGTGATGTGTTTTCCCAACATGCATTTCGTCGAAACCACGTGACGTCATAATTCCTTTGCTTCGCGTCTGATACCTTTAGAAGACTGGAAAAAAAGAAATATGTCTTCAAGGAGCTATTTACAAAATGTGGCTTCAAAGTTTAAACCTGAAGTGGAAGGTTTCATCTCTCTCTATCTATCTATCTATAAATATATATAGGTCATTCTCCAGAAAATGTACCATTTGCACCAAAATATTTTCAGATTTCAAAACCTTAAATTTCCTTTTTTTTCATTTTCGTATGAAACTTCTACTTACTAGAAATTACCATGAGCAATGACCAACTAAATTTAAATTATTTTACTCATAAATAAAACATATATATAAACTTTTTCACGGAGGTGATATAAAACACAAGAAAATTAATAATTACTACACTAAAATAAATTGTAAACATTTAAACAGCTCATATAGAGAATTAGAAAATGAAATTATTAATTATTTTAATGAATTATCTTATTAATTAATTAATTATCTTAATATAATCAAAATTAAATATCGGGATTAAGATATAGCTTAAATTTTAGTCTTTGACTTTATGAGGTTAAAATTTGTGTTTAATATATGTATAATATCAGTATAGTCTCAAATCGTTGGCTAAGAACAATGCATCTCGCTTCCTTGACAATGAAATTGAAAAGGGTGTCACGGAGGTGAGGAATCTTCTATAAAAATAAGCTTAATGGATGCTTTTTCCAGAGAAAAAATATTATTTTTTTGGTATTATAATCTACACATGTTAAGCATATTAAAATAGGTAAAATTGTATTTTTATATAATTTTATATAAATGAACTTCAAGGTCACGGAGGTGAGATTTCTGAATAACCAAACTGGTTTCTTAAGAACAAAATCTGTCTACTTGTCTCTAAACCAAAAGTTCATTTACTTTTTGTAGCTGTGATAAACAAGGTGTATGACATGCATCATTGGAAACAAAATGTGACGGCTGCACTGCCATTTATGAGTATAAAAATGGCATTTCATGTTTGGGTAACGGTGGTGAGAATTTATTGTGTGACACCATTCATTGTTGTTCTAAAACAAACTACATCACAATATAAAAATTTAAAATATGCTTAAGCATTTAATATTTGAGACACTTGTGGCAGGAATAATAAATATTTAAAGATTTTTTTTAATTAAACAAATTATTGAACATTATTAACGGTCACACCAGGTGTGTGACATATCACGGAGGTGAGAACTCGCATACTGTGAACTAAATAAATAATAATTTAAAGATCATCATAAAAATTTGGTGACTGATTTAAATAGATATATTTTTACCACTATTGAAAAACATAGTTTAATCAATTATTGTCGGAAAAGGTACATTTTCTGGAGAATGACCCATATATATATATATATATATATATAAAACAATGCATCTCGCTTCCTTGACAGTGAAATTGAAAAGGGTGTCACGGAGGTGAGGAATCTTCTATAAAAATAAGCTTAATGGATGCTTTTTTCAGAGAAAAAAATTATTTTTTTGGTATTATAATCTACACATGTTAAGCATATTCTGTCTGTTTGGTTATCTGATGAAACAAAGAAAATTTGAAAAAAAAAATTAATCAGAAGAGGAAACACTTTTAAAAATATTTGAGAAAAATGTCATATAGTCGTTTTTCCGCTGGAATTTTCCACTTTTATTTCTTAATGATAGCTTAAGGTCTGAGCAGCCAGTATTTTTTGATAAATGTCGTTTTTCTATACAAGTTTATAATAAATCTAACAATGGAAGAAATTTTTACAAAAGAATAATCAAATAATGAACAGGAGAAGAAAATGATGATCGAAATAAAATATCGCTGTGGGACCCCTATAATTCAAAATTTTTTAAAGCCTAGGTAAACTATATTATCCATAATAAATTGAAAACTTTCTCCTGTCTAGCTGGGAAATTGATTTAGAATTTAGCTTTTATATAAAGCTTCAAATATAAATTTTCTAAGAATTTGAAAGTTGAATAAATACAACACGAAAAGATAAGTAATAACAAACTAGACGGCACCCTTATAAAGAATAAAAAGTAAAAACTTTAAAGCGAATCCGATATATAATAATTTAATTTTTCTAAAAATAAATTTCTTAGTGAAGTGTTAAGACAATAATAGAATTCTGACTCCAATATTTTAGTTATTACGATAAATGAAAATGTATTCGCTAGAAAGCAAAATACAACTTATAAATCAACTTTCTGAAATAATCCAGTAACGTATAAAATAACATTTATACGAGAAAGTGTAAGAGAAAAATGCAGAATGAACAAGAAAGGATTCGTAGATATTACATTATCTTATGTATTTGATGCTTTGTTATTAACAAACTTGTTTTTAAAATGTCTCTTGGTTTTCTTGTAAAATTCTTTACACTACGAAAACTTCAATAAATATCTTCCAAGAATCATCAGTTTTAATTTTTTGATATTAAAATGAAAAAAACAAATGTTAAGTACTAAGGTATAACTATTGTAACGAAATTTTTTCACTATTCAGTCTTATATTTGAAAAAACTAGGCTGATTATGGCTTTATCATCTATTTTTAGATATTTTGTTTCTAGAGACGTAGACTGGGCGCGTAATGTGAATGATTGTAATTGATTTAATATTTCGAGTTTGAAAAAACACCTCTTCAAACTTTCTTTTACGACCAAACGACGTTCTTTTGTATATAACCAAATAAATTATTTTTGATATTAGTACGGCTATTTATTTGGTCTGATGCTACAGTATACATTTTTGTATTTTAAGTCTCTTGTGAGTAAGAAACAATCATTTGCAACTGTTTCTTCTATAATTATGATTTTAATAACAATTTGTGTGTCTGCGTTTATAAATTAAATCTTAAAATGCCCGAAGCCTCTCGCAGTGTTTCAGATAATTTTAAAATTACTGAAAGTCTATCGCTGTGTAAAGAATATTAGAAGTAAATAAAATCCTAATAATTAGTAAGGGGAAAAAAGAGCATATTTACAACAAGCAGTTTTTGCAGAGGAATACATGGGCGCAATTGACACGCTGAGCACAAACACAAGAAATAGATATGAACGGAATCATAAATTGTTTACTTACAGTATCATTGAAAAGAACTTCTTTATAGAAAATTTCACAATAATTACTCAAAACCGCGTCCAGTAAGGTAAAGAAAAGCGTCGACGGATTTCTTGGCACACATTTTGGACGGACTCAGATCATCACCTCATCGATAGAATACCTTTTGCTGTTGTACGTTTCAGAGAAACTCGTTCTGTCACTTTGTCGTTGCTGTCAAGAATTTGTTATTGTTGGTGGATACAATCTCAAGCCATTTTTTGTAAAAATTGCAGTAAATAAACACTTTCCAACGTTGTGTAGGTAAACAATTTATATTTCGTTGTATGTCTGTTTCTTGTGTTTGTGCCTCGAGGCCTCACTTGCACCAATACATTCCTCAACAAAAAATGTTTATTGTAGTGTGCTATACCACCCTTAAAGTTTGTTCCATGCCCATGAATTCTGAAACACCCTGTATAGAATACCTTCAGCACAGTCGATTCTGTTAGAGTTTCCTTGAACCCTGGGGTAAAAATGTGGCGACTTCTCACGTCAACGACTGTAACCGCGGAGTTGAGCTTTGACTGCTTTATAAGCAGAAGGGAAAGGACTCACGTGCGCATTCATTCACCAAGACCGGAGCTGGTAGACACGCTCCATGCTATTGTGATCCATGGATCGATGTTTTCTCAGTCATGTTTGCATTTTCTACAAGTTTCTTTAACCATGTTCACCCTGATTTTAATTATAAGTTTAATTTAAAGTTTTTCAGGTTTTTTAAATAAATCAATAGTCATTAAAGCTGGGGTATTTTCTTGTTCCCACTTCTGACTACGAGTAATTATAGGCTGAGTGCAACCTTTGAACCTCCCTACAAAAAGAAGGGGATGTGTTTGGGAAATAAATCATAGCCACGTGAATTAACAAGAAGGTGAATAAGAAGTATAGTACCAGTGACTTGAGCTGAATCCTCTGATTCATTCTAAAGATGTATATTCTATATCTTCCAAAAACTGAGTAAAATGAATAAGGACGAAAAATATTCTTTGTTCCTATGCCCATTCGCTTAAAAGAAAATTGCAAAATAAATAAAAGTTCTTTCATAACAGTCCGCCTAGCAACACTCACCAAGCTAACAGGTAATAAAACTAATCCACCGTTAGTTTCTTATTCTTTTATTCAGTATCCAAGATACCTTAGTGATAAAATAAGCTGCAAGCCCATGGTGATGCCAAAAATAACCAGTAATTTTGGTATCTTCTCGGAAACCCAACTATAAAACTTACGATCAGCAAGACTATTCAAAAATACGATTGTGGTTTGCAATTTTCCGCTTCACCGTAGCATTTCGATAAAAGAAGAAACAAATGGTATCCAATGGTGAGCAATTCTATCCCTAACGATACAGATTTTTCAGAAAACTAAGCATAAATAATAGATTCTACTCCAAAATATTGTTTGTCTCATAACAGCCAAGGTAAAAAAATGGATCCAAAAAGAAAACTAAGCCTGCTGGAAGAAACTCTCCAATCCTTCTTCTCTGTTTTGTTGCATCTGTGATATATTTTAGAATGCCTACTTAGTACTGACATCAAAATTTGAATTGTTACTTCAAGATGAAATTCAGTATTCTGTTGGTATATCTTTTTATCTAGGGAATGTCTTTCATTCCAAGTTTTGAATTTATTGTTTACATAAGTTTAGCTGTAGATACAAAGAATTTTAAAGCTTAAAAGATAACTTAAAATCTGTAGAAAAGTAGAAAAAGTAACTTAACAAAAATAATGTTAAAATATCTGTTTCCTTCTCAACCATATATAAGATATTTTAATTTATTCCTTCATATTTATTTAGTTCTTTTAGATATTTATTTACTTGTTTTAATTCATAAATATTTAACAATTTTTATTAAATATTTTAAAAACGAAAAATGCCTTATAAAGATAAAAATTAAACCTATTCATGCATTCATTAACTCAATTCTCAGAAAATAATTACAATAATTCATTGTTAATTAGCCTATTTATAGATGGAAAAAACCTTTGAGCTGGTTCCATTTTGCCACAATTTTTCCATCTGCAAGCAGTTTTGGGTTCTATTGTTGCAGACGGGAAATGAGGCTGTCTTTTGTAATGAGCCTGTTTTAAGATTGAATAACTTTTGAGCTTTTACCGTTCTGCCATAAATTTCTTATCTGCAAGCAATATGTGCTATTCTTTTAGAAACGACACTGTTGTTGTTCCAACAGGAACGAAGAAACATTTTAATTTTCATTGTTGAGACAAACCAGTATTCCATTGTTCCAAATATTGGTTACATTTTACTTATTTCTTTCCAAAGCATATAATCTAAACAAAAAATAATTTACCGACACAAATTATCGACTTTTTCACTTTCTCGTGTACGAAGTATAGAAAGAGAAATTACTGCAATCATCAAAATATTCGACCTCAAGATTTTGATAACCTGTCAAAGTTCGAAAACCTCATTTTTGGAATACTTTCCGTCTGTCTGAGAAGACGATAGCTCAAAAAACGCAAACATCAATATAGATAAATTTTTGGCTTATGATTTTATTGCAAGGAATATGCTAACGCTTTATTAAATTTCAAATCAAATCCGTCTTCTGGTTGATTGTCCGTCTACTGGCTAGGGTGTGAATGAGTTTATCCAAAAACGTATGAAGGTAGAAAATTGAAATTTGATGTGCGATTTTGACATCAAAATTGTAGATCTGTTTCAAATTTTGGACCCATTCTGCCAACGATAATTCCAAAATATATATTCCATTCTTTTCACTAAATTACGAATCTAAACGCAAAGCGTGCCAAATTGCGAAAATATATGAAACTGTAGAGGCAAAAACACTCAAGCCAGTTTAATGGCTGACAGGCATTTTACAAAATAGTAAATAGTACAAAATAGTAATACCTTTTTTCACACATCAAATGTAAAAACTCCGTATTCAAGAAAAAGCTATGTATCTAAAGAAGTTTTATTTATTTAAAAAATTTTCATTCCAAACATTCTTAAACACAGCATCTTAAAAGAAGCATCAAGCTTTCTTTTCCTCATAGAGATAGTTCCAAAAATTTATAAGCAAATACGTTTCCATCCAGAAGCATCAAATGGTGCGAAAGGAAACAGTATTTCAGTTCGTATCAGGAAAGCTCTCTTACGGACACTCCTCAAGCCTCTTATCTAGAAAGGAAAAAAATCCATCTAATTCCATACACCGGAATATGTCATTACGTTACGCTTCGGTAACACATTTAATTCCTTGCATGGAAGCTTTCTAAATACTAAAAGGAATTGAAGTCATACCTTTTCTTCAGTATTGGCTACTAAATCAAGAGCTGTGCCTGGACTATTTCGATGGAAAAGCATTTCATTTGGCTGCAGATCAACGCCAAATCCTTAAAGATCTAAAGCCTAAAAGACATTTTATCCATCGCCTGCAACTTTCTATAAATAACAAATTCTCGTTTATTGGAACATTCTTTTATTATATTGGGATCACATATATTGCTTGCAGTAAGGTATGCTAAGTCTTGATAAATAAAAAAATACGAAAAATAAAGAGTCATTTACGTTTTCACACATCGTTTCTTATTCAATTCGAGAATTAGAAAAATGCAATTGAACATCTATTTTTATTCTAAATGAAGTCCATCTTTGAAAAAATTGCAAAGGGAAAAAAAAATTCCCGTTGTTTCTTACCTAAATTAGATTATTTAAAAAAATTGTTGACATAAAAGACTGAACTCAGTAGAATTTCGATCATCAAAAGATCTGCATTATTCAAGCTATATTCTTAATTAAAGAGTGAAAACAATTACTTTTTCCCAGTAACAAATTAAAAAATTTATATTAGAGCAAATAGTTCAGTTTTATATGAAAATCTATTCGAGAAATCCTATTCCGGTTGTCATGCCTGATATGATGGTCAATGATGTTAATTCAAACCAAATACCATTTTCCTTTGAAAATCCTTGAGTATCTGTTATGCGAGTTTAGTTTAAATTCTAACTCGTCTCATCAACTTATTTTCTTTTTACGGATGAACAGCTAATGTCGTTATTTCATTACAGAAGGTAAAACCTGATTTTTTTAAAATCCGAAAGTGAGTACAACACGGAGGAACTAAAACACACTTTCTATATGAACGTGTGTCTTAAAGCAAAATATGATTTAACAAAATTTAATAATTGCGTTCTGACGTTTTTATATGGTGACACCTTTCATATAAACCTGATTTTTACAGTCTTGTTCTATACCAACAACAGATACTCTATATATATTTATCTTTTCATATAAATATTTTCATCTGTAATGTTTTCACAACCGAAGTATCCTCAATTTATTTTAGTTCTTGTGACAGAGCTCCTCGTTCTTTACCTTCAATTTTCAAAAGAATATAACAATATAAAAAAATTTCGCTATTAATAATTTTTGACTAGTTGAATTCTTGTCATTATGAAAGTAATCATAAAATATTTAGATCTTTACCGTACAAGAAAATTAAAGATATGGGAATTCAATCAAAATTTCAAAGCGGAATCCAGCCATTTCCTTTCGCAAGCAAAAAATATGAATCTTACAGTCAAAAGTCTAAAGAAATCCTCTACCAGATTTGCAGCAGATGCCACTGACACGCCTACTCGATCTCGAAGTTTTAATCCACCCGAATAGCTGTTCTACTTTCTTCTGAAACAAAAACACGTTGAAGTTATTTATACACTTCTCTTTTCTCTCAAACTTACACCTCCCAATAACTAAAGCATGTAATTGAAACCTAAAAGTCAAACAGGCCGTTGTAAACGATCTGCTGTTAACACCGTGGATAGGTTTGTGAAAAATTGTTGACAAATGTGGCTCTCGAACAGGTGACAAATAGTTTGAGGGCCTAAAATTGAATTCCTGCCAAAATACGTCCAGGGGGATGAGTGACTCTCTGTTTGCTCGAGTCACTGATGCCTACCTGTTGGGAGGGTGATAAGAATGTTCATGGCTCCTCTAGAGTGGAAAAGAACGTTATTCTATTAGGTGCAGTATCCTTGCGTTCATTTTTCTTTCAGGGAAGATCCAAGATTATCCAAGATGACGACAGGTGAGGAATTCCATTAAGGTTCTCTCTTGCATTGCAATAGAAGCGAAACTATTTCTGCGTGTGTGTGTGTCAGGATATTGACCTATTCACCCACATACAGAAATAAAATGAACGTTTGCTTTAGTATATGTTACTCTGAAACATCATCCCCTTTCGGATTCTGTATTTTATTCTCCCATCGAAAATAATTTTCTTATCTGTATATTTATGGGCCTTTCAGATTCATATTATTTTTTAAAACAATGAAAAGTTTTTTAATCATTCATGTTAACTGTTTAAATGTTCTGCAAATGCCTTAGCAAATTTTTTTATCTATTTTAGTTTTATTTTAGTATTTTCAGCAATGCCACTGTTTTTGATAAAATCTTTATGACTAATTGCGGTAACTGATACGGAGAACAAGAATTAGTTTTTTAAAATTTTTATTTTATATCGTTATTATAATTAGTATATCAGATTATTTCAAATGAGCACTTTGCATTTAGAAATCTGAAACTACTTCTAAAATTGCATTAAGAAAGCTAAGCTGTATTTTAAAGTTATTTTTAAAATCTTCACTAATGCCAATTTTTTTTAGTAAAAAGAAGTCATGTGACTAATCAATCTAAATGAATATGGAAAATAATCCCTAGTTCAAACGAGCAAACCTTTGTTTTTCATGCTTATTTTCATGTTATAAAAGTCTAAGATTTTAATATGGATTTGAAAAATTATCTGAAAAATTTAAATCTATTGTCAGTTAATAAATTTTCTGTGCATATATTTTAAATAAATTTTAATTTTACTTTTAATATACTGATGAAACTAAATTTTGTGTTTTATACAGCACGTAAAATATTTTTTTAAAAATTGCTTAGTTAATAAAATAAAGAAGATTCCTGAAAGTCTCGTGTCAATTTTTAGGGAAACAAAGAATCGGAGGAAAAGAAATCTTAAATTACTTCATTTTAAATTGGTTCACAGAATGCAGGGCATTTTTTAGTTACTTTATTTCGAATTTCCAAAACATATATTCTGATTTCATTAAGATGATTGCATTCATACTTCTCTCTCTCTCCCACTCATAATTTGATGCCTTTCCTTGCCCTGTAGGCACTGAAAACGCATTAATGTATGCTGTATTTTGTGCAATATTTCTCAAACCACTTTACTAATTATATAAGATTTGGCTAAATATAATACAATAATTCTCGAGTATTTTTCAGCCCACCAATTCGCAATCTGTAATGTATCCATTCCCGAAGATTATACAGAAGAATTTTTAGAAGTTGAAAATTGCTGAAAAAGTTCTTCAATTTGTTAGAATTCTTAATCATTTCTCATTGCTTTTGTAGGTGGGTTAATGGAGTCAACATAGGTTTTAAACGTACTGTTCGTGTCATATTTGTGGTTCAGTGAAAACTTCGCTACTTCTTAAGAAATTTATTTAACTAACAATAAGAGAACATGAATGCAAAGCAGGATAAATGCTGGCGGACATCACAAAGACACACGGAAGCGACACATGCTAGCAGTACTACGTCGTACTAGGCCTCAGTTACATCATAATCACAGAGATGTGATCTAAATCAGCTACGCGTTAAAAAATAAATGTCTAAAGTTCAAGAGAGTTGCGCATGCGCTATTGTCCAAGGTTGGAATATGGAAAGTAAGAGTTTTTCAGATCGGAACAGGTACAATGGATGCTAAAATTGCTAGAAGTCAACCAAAATCTTGTTTATTTATTCGTTTCATAATGAATATAATGATAATGAATTAATGTTATAATTCAATATTATTTTCATTTCTCAAAATGAACTTTTAGCATGTTATCCGCATTTTAAAATGCCCCGTGGGCATTACACATTTAGATATAACTCTACAATTTTTATAACGCCATGTATGTTGATAATTTTTTACATAAATAAGTCATTTAAGAATAATATTTTTTTTTTTGTATAGAGGCCTACTGTTGTTGAGTTGTTTCTCTTCTGTGATCTTTTTTTAAAAAAAGAAGAAGAAGAAAAAGAATTGAATAATTTTAGATTTGGTACAAAAATTGTGATTTCAAATCTTAAACATGCAAGATGTTGTGCAGAATAAATATATCTATTTAAAAAAATCTCGAAAAATAGTTTTATGATGGAATTTTATGCGCATGGAGCAACAGGAAGTTTTGCAATATTTTAATACATTTTATTCGTTTCTTACCAAAAAAATTAAAAAGTTACTAATGAATTTTGCTGAATTTTTTTACAGCGTAAGAATTTTATGAATTGATCTTGTGAATAATCTTATGAATAAAATTGTGATAAAAATTTTAGAGCAATAGATCGAATGTGCTTTGAAGATTTAAGTACTGAAATGTAAATTCTGTTGTTTATAATCTTACTAGCAGGATACCGTGCCTTGCTTGGTCTATTTAGTACCAAAACATTGTGGGAGACTGGAAACGGAAATATTCTATATGAAAACATGGTGTTAACTAATATTATTTCATTGATGGAATAGCCGCCTTTGGCGATCAATACTGTTCGCCCAGAATATTGGTTTTTGAAGCTGTTAAAATTTTAATACACCATTTGCATAGCTATTTAACATTTTAACTTTGTTGTATGATAAGACTGAAAAATATGAATTTAATAGAAACTGAATTTTATGCGAAAGTGAATTACATTCTCTATGCCTGCTTTCGAAATTCAAATGAAATCACCGCGACCTAGCGCGAATCAGTTCGGTGTATCTGAGTGACGGCCACTGTAATAGAGGGCTAAGGCCGGAGTCCTAATGGCTATCACCGGCCACGGCCCGAGCTGTCCCGTAGGAGGCATGCACTATCAGCGGGAGAGGGCAAGCCCCAGCCATTACTATACCCACCAGGAAAGCGAGACTCCGCTTACTTATCCGGTGCCTTCTCATTCAAGTACTCGTGGTGCCCTCCAGTGAGACTATCTGCTTTCGAAATAAAGCATTTTAATAGTAAGTGTTTTGAGCTAAATGTCTGCGCATGGGCAAATTTAACAGCAAAAATTAACAGATGAGAAAAGTTGCAAAATATCTTCATCATTATACAAATTGGGTGAAAGAATAATTTGTTGCTTTGAAAAACTAAACGAAATAACCTGAAAATGAAACTAAATTTCCAAAAACACTATCAATAAAAATATTTAAAAAATCATTTTTTAAAAAAAAGCTAACTGTAGAATTTTCCAAATAATAAGTTTTATGAAGAGTAAAAGTTTATTTTCATTTTTTTAGTCAAAATGCCTAAAAGAAAAGAAACCCGATTTATAATAATTGCTAAATAAAATGAAACTAAAAACTTGTAACTAGAAAGCAAAATAAATATACGTTATCACTTTATAAAAAGTGAAAATGAAATAAAAATCACTTCATTCAATGAGCTTAAGTTGAAAACATATTTTAAAAGGGGTTTAACTGCGGATACGTGAAATTTTACTTCAGAGATTAATGTTTTAAATAAAGTGAACTTTATTAGCCAGAGCTTTAGCAATAGATAAAGATAATGCGATTAAAATATTTGACGAAAAAATGAAGTTAGTTTGATTTTCATTAGAACAATGAAAAGTATTGTTATAGATCGTAATACATATATATATATATATATATATAAATGTGTTAAAATTAGAGAAAAATAATTGAACTGCAGTTAAATAAAAGTCAAAGTAAGTAAATGAATCATTTAAAAGGTAAATTTTTTTAATTTTAAAATGTTGTAGAAATCATTTTTGTGAAATAATATTTTCAAAAGATATCAGAGAAAAACTCCAAAACCTTACGTAATTTTTAATTTACTGAAATTTTAATTAACTTCCAGACTTTGAAAAGTTGACAGGTTTTTATCCCTCGTTTTGAAGAGCATTTGAGCCGAATTTAATCACAAATTGAATAAAACTGTAACTGTTTGACAGATTTGATTTGTGTAAGGAATACACACAGTCAGACAGACACTCTGCTATATATATAGAATAAAAAGTTCAAATGTCAAAACAATGTTGTTGCATTTTAAATAAAGTAAATAATACCATTACTTAAAACCAAATTTTGGAACTACCAAAAAAATATTTTGCGTAATTCTGTTTCCAATTATTTCATGTTTTCAGTGCCTGCTTGGAATGTCCAAAAACATCTATTCTAAATTCAGCTTTCTAAAAATCGTTTCAAGAACGTCTTCTGTTTTTAACTGAAAAAAAACGCAAGTAAAAAAATAGAACATCTCTTAAAACGTTGGAAAAGTACTTTCTCCAAACTTTTGCACTTCAAATTATTGTTTACGATAAGCTTTGGCCTCCTTAACAAACTTTCCGTCCTCTCTTGGCCTTGTGCAACACAGCAGTTTCAACATTTCGTTTTCTTGAAAGTGAGAAATTCGGTATCAATAAAGAAAAATCTATGGTTGTCTTTGTTATTATTTCTGCTTAACGGGCCGAAAAATTCTTTTAATATAGTTTTTTTCCTTGTTCAAATCAAAAAATATCAAATAAAATCTTTATAATTTTGGTTTATAACGCATACTGAGCTTTGAAATTTCGGATTTCGATATAAGTCAGTTTTGCACGGATTTTCTGTTTGTAATCAATTATTTCTAGTTCAGTGAATTCAGCAAGAAAAATATCAGTGTACTTTGAAATAAATATTTTATGGAAAACCGTATCAAGCATATAAATAATGCCACATTTCAAACAAAGAAAGATATAAATTTTGAAATAAATGGAAATTCGTTATATTATATTCATTTTCCGTCACAATATTTAAATCTAAATCATATCGTTTTCTTTGAATTTAAAATATGGTTTCAGTTTTGACACCTGTATTTTTTTATGTTGAACAGCATGCAGTGAATTATTTTGAAGCTGATGGATATTGGAAGAACGAACCTGAAATTTAATCTTATTAATTTTCCTAAACATAATTGAGAAAAAATACTTCTTCTATACAGTGGATATTTTTTTCGAGGGCAAAATTAATGGAACAATACAAAATCGTCTACAAATGTAAATTTTCCGATCGTTATGACAGGTAGGTTATGTAAAGAGAATTTTTTAATAATAAATATTATATCGCTTTTATGCTTTCCAATGACTTTGCTTTTAGACATTTTATATTATCACTACAGCGTTATTGCATTCGGGGTTAAACGTTCGGGTGTTTTATACTTGTTTTTTACTTACTTACAACGTAGGGGTAATTCTGTATATATACGGTTTATTCGTTAAAAGTTTAAAATAAATGCTGTTTTCCAAACTTCTCGCGTTTTCTTTCAAACCTTACTGTTATTTCTCTATATATAAAAGACAATGTTTGTGTGTATGTGTGTGTCTCTCCCTCTCTGCACGTGTATGTGTTTGTGCGTACGTGTGCGATGTTTAGACGTAAAATATTGCATTTACAGACATGAAATTAGGCACACAGGTGTGGTGTCTCAATGCACTTCGAGGCCAGAATTTAAAAATACAATCTAGAAAACCTTTTATTTAATATTTTGTGGTATTTTGGGTGATTTTTCGCACTCATTTCTCCATTCCATTTTTTTCTAATAATCGTAGAAAGAAAATAGATACACCATAAGAAATAGCAAAAATTTCCTTCCTAATAAAGTTTGTTTTAAACGTCTAAAAGTTATTTTAAAACGAAAAAGTGTTCGCACAATATTTTCTCTAATTTAAATAAAGTTTTTAAAAATATTTTTGGCATAATTTACAGCAATGCTTTTCATTGTTGCAACGCAATTCAAAACGTTTTCATTGTGTAAACAAATATTTAATTGCGTGTTTCTCTTTCATTGTTGAAAGCTGAGTTAATATCCCAATACATTTTGCTTGCTTTCATATTTTAATTTCACCAAAATTTTGTGGAATCTGTAAACCAAGCTCTCTGAGATATAGCATATATATGAGCAGGTTAGAATGACAGTGGTGTAAGTCACAAAATTGTACAATCTGAGTTAAGCATGGATTTGGTTTCCTTTCTAGTTCCTCTGTTTAGTGTGATAGCTGCATAATTCAGTAGTACAGTAACTGACCACTAGGAACAGCCTCAAAAATGTCTACTGGTCTGAACTGCTGTTGAATTGAAAATGACACTGGTCCAAGTCCGTTGCCAGGCCACTGATGGTTATTTACTAGTGACTGTAGTTACTGTAATCGTTGTTTTGAAACTTTTTTCACGTGCCTAATTCACTATAGTGCTTTTATTGACATTATTATGCCTAAAAATAGGGGAAACTAGGAACATTTGAACACTAGGGATACTCGACCATACTTGATTTTCTCAGATTATGAAATAATTGCTAATTTGTAATGGATCATATTAATTCATTTCCACGTTATGAAAGCCATTACACACGATTCCTTATTAATTTTAGTTTAGTTCTTTGGCGAATTCCGAGTTGTTAACTGTGCATTAGATACAAAACATTAGATTTTTGAAGCTATCAGTGATCTTATTTTAGGTGCCGTGATAGTCTTTCTTTGCCTGCAAATGATTTATTTATTGATATTTGTCTTTTATCTGTGTTGAATTGTACAAATTTCTAACATTTTTTTAAAAAAATCTTACTCCAGAAATAAACTAAATGATAACCCGACGTTGCTCGGAATCCATATTTTTTAATATGCCAGCCTCCGCTTTTTTAATAAATCTTGTCTTTGGAGAAGGGTTGCCAGCTCAGGTGTCGTCCTAGTCATCTGACTGCGGTTTAAAATTGCGAGATTCGTCCCAAAATAGCCCTCATGTTGCTTCAAAATGGGACGTTAATATAACTAAACTAAACAAAACAAAACAAAAAAGCTTTAAGTTGGATAGATGAATCTTAATATTCAAAATGCATATTTAATTCTCTCTACTATACTATAAAACTAAACGCCCCATATTTTGTAAGTATACGAGAAAGTGGAGAAGAGAACACTCTCGTTGGTTTATTTCTTTAAAAACTCTTTTTTAATAAATTCCTCTTACAGTACATTTCTAACAATCTTAATAAAAATGACAATAGGTTTCAATCCCACCTATAAAAGACAGACAACATTAATCTCTTCACAATTTTTCAAGGTTTTAAAGGGCCATTTTTTCTAATAATGATATATTAAATTATTTTTGAAAAAATTGAGATTGATTTAAGAAATGCATTAATTCAGATTAATAGATAAAATTCATTTAATTAATAATTAATTAGCAAGTCAAGATACTTCGCTTTGCTTTCAGATAAGAAATTGGAACATCGAGATTTATGTTTCATCAAAAAACTTGCCGAAACCATACGCCATCCTTCTTCTCAGCGTTAGGTGTTGCGCTGCGTTATGTCAGTGTTGGCCCATTAATATCTCAAAACAATAATAGGCCACGGTGGCGTAGTAGTAGGGTTTCGGCTTCGGGGGCCGAAGGGTTCCATGTTCTAAACCCGATTCCACTGAAGGTTCATCGTGTATGTGGGTCTGTTGCA
Organism: Araneus ventricosus; assembly: GCA_013235015.1. Taxonomy (NCBI): domain Eukaryota; kingdom Metazoa; phylum Arthropoda; class Arachnida; order Araneae; family Araneidae; genus Araneus; species Araneus ventricosus. Next base: position 220,491 of record BGPR01000331.1, on the reverse strand, counting down.
CGTTAAATCATACGTAGGGGACTAAACGTCCTCCCGCTGGTGTGGTGCGGAAGTCTGGAGATGGTACTGTCTCAGGTGTCGTCCTCGTCATCTGACCGTGATTCAGAATTACGAGGGCCATCCCAATATAGCCCCCGTGTTGCTTGAAAACGGGACATTAATATAACTAAACTCAACTAGGGTCTCTATAAACTAAACTCAAAATAATAATAATTTATTGATAATTAATTTGATTGTTAAAAGCACTTTACGTGGTCAGAATTTTAATTGATATTTTTTGTGGTTTCTGAAGTATAGTAGCTCCAATCAGAGAAGATAAAATAGCTTATCATGGATATTTAAAAATTAATGAATTTTATAGTAAGCACTTCCCATGGCCTCAGGGAGGGTTAATAAAACCGCATCAGCCAACAAGAGGATTTATTATGAGGAAATTTTTCTACGTGATTCGATTAGAAGATATACGAAAGGACACATCCTTTGTAACCTAAGAAGAAACTCACGTCCTCACAGTCTCAATAGACGCTGCGGCAGTATCCATTCCACACATTACTCAGGAAGGCAATACCGTGGGTCTTAATATGATTAGGTGTGATGGAGCAAGTGAACGAAACCCCACCTTATCTGTGCCATGCAGCCCATCATACCTTTCAAATGAATACTGCGGCTAACGAACTGGAGGCACCAATCAATGAGAGAGCATTAACAAAGCGGATCATGTTCTTCGTACAGGAAACGTGGGTGAAGGTAGCCCCATCTTTCCGCTTCTTCCCCTTTGTGTGCTTGTTACTGCACTTAACATCGCCCATGTGGCAGCGAGAAAAGAAATTAGTTAATTTAAGGTAGTCTGTCCTTCTGATTAAAGTGGTTTACAGAGAAAAACCTAAGAATAGTTTGCTGATCTGGTGTTTGCTGGAGCAGTGCGTGAAAAGATGCTGAATTGCTGTTTAACTTGAAAATAAAGTATGTAATAAAAAGATGTTTTTAAAAACGCTCTTCCATTAATGTACTAAAAGAAATCGAAATTTTGTTTATTATTAATCGTTTACTTTTATTATGTTCTTTATTTGCAAAAAAATTCCCCAATAAAATTTCATTCTGATTAAACATTTGTCAAATTTAAGTTAGCCAAGTCAAATAAGAAACAAAGAAAAAGACAGTTAAAATGTAGGGGAAACTAGGGATACTTGACCCCAGTTTGAATTTTTCATTCATTGCTCGAAAATTTTGATAGTTAGCATAAAAAAGGGATATGTTTTTAAGAATGACCAATGTACTTATGCTAAATTGATATGTCATGTAAGGTATCCGACTGGTTTAAAATCGTCGTTCTTAATGAAATTATCGAAAACATTTTTATGACTTAATTTCGCGTAGCCTGTTTAATCAGCTTTCTAAAACTGTCTCACTTTTTACTCTGCGTGAATTGCAAATGGACTTACAGCTGTTTTATTACCGAACTGTAAGCATTATTTTATGTTGCATGAAAACTTTAAATGTGTTTTCTGAGAAATGATATTTTTGAGGAAAACTGTCGACCGTAACAATGATTTCTCAAAAAGTTATTCAAGTATTGATATGAAATTTTCTGAAATTGTTTTCTGTAATATGCTTGATGTTTCCCTCTAAAAACTAAGGTCAATCTTAAAATCAAGTATTATTTTTAAGTGCTTAAATATAAACGAAAAGCATTTTTTATGAAAAATTACCAGTTTAGTAACTATGTTGAGCTATTTCTCAAAACTATTTTGAAGTACAAGAAATATTTTAGAGCATAACACAGATAACCGTCATACAAATGTTCTCCTACAAGGAGTTATGTATATTCAGAATATAATTTCGTCTATGGCTGTTAGCGTAAGGCAAATATTTTAGTCATTTTTCTTCACATTTCTCATTTTTTTAAAAAAAATATTATTTTGAAAGCCTAATTTTACAATATTTTCATAGTTTTAAAACATATGCAGTTGAAAAATAACATTAATATATATATATATATAAGCTATTTTTCAAAAAAATGTCTCCGAACACAGTAACCTTAACCACATAATAAATATATTTTATTAAATCACCTAGGGTTAAGTATCCCTAACCTTAGGGATACTTGACCCTAAGATAGGGATACTTGACTTACATGCAAAGAATACTTAAATACTTTCGATAATTTGGTTGTGCGCGAAATTAAGATATTAGGTTAAAAGTACTGAATTGAAAGAGTCTTAATTATCATAAATTATTAATGAAATTAGCATTGAAAATAAAATAATATGACATTTATAAAATACAATTATTATTAAAAAATTCCAGTTAATAACTTAAATTAATCTACTCATTAAATTAAATCTAGTTATTAAATTAAATTAAATTATTTCAAAATTAAATAAACAAATAAAATATTGAATTAATTAAATGATAAAGATTATAGCAATGGAACTGGGAACCTAGCAATGTCACAAGAACATTGAAGAATTGCTGGTTTGGGGAAAATTAGAATAGAACAGAATAGCACCAAAATGGAAAAAAAGGATTTAAAAAATATTGCACAAAACAAGAAATTGGGGAAGCTAAAAAGACTTACTGGATTCTCCTACTATTATAATGAAAACAAAAGCAAAAGAAGAAAAACATAATCTACGAAAAAATTCAAACCAACAAAGAGACGAACTCAACCGAAATGGCATTGTTAACGTTAAAACAATCCAAACGAAGACAAATAGTTTGAGCAAAAGATTTTTATTAAAATAAACCAGCGGGAGTGGTCTCCCCTAAACTTTCTCGTATACTTTCTAAGTGGAGATTCGTCAAAATATCGAGTTCGAATTTTTTTGACGATTACAATACTTTCTCTTTGTATACGTATACGAGAAAGTAAAACAAAAAAACAAACAAACCTGAAATCAAATATCTGTTGCCACGTTTCAAAAAAATATTACTTTGAAGCATGCGATAAAATAGGCAATGCAATGAATACTAAAGCGAAAATTCTGCTTTGGAATTGAATTCCCAAGAAAACAATTTATACTACCACAACCGTAACAATTGCAAAAGCGCGTGAATAAGAGATTTGCTGAAATAATGAGATCGGTTTGATTTACAACAATAAAAAAATTGTTAACAATTGATGTTTGAAAACATTATTTATTGTTGTAAATAAAATTTACAACAATAACAGATTGCTACCAATACGCATGCGCATGAGAATCGCATTAAAAGAAATTGAATATGCAATTTGAACGCCTCTTTTTGACGGATTTGGTCCAAACTTTTATACGGACCTACATTCATAACGATAAAACTGTGTACCAAATTTTATCCATTTAGCTATTCAAGTTTTTGAGTTACAGCGTTCACATGACCGCGGACATACAAATAGACAGACTTCCCTTTGACGGATTTTGTCCAAAATTTGATAGAAACCTACAAATTATGTTCAAAGACCACATACCAAATTTCATCCCCGTAGCTTTAATAGTTTTCAAATTATCGTGTTCATAGACAGACATGATTCCAAAATTGTGTTCTTCGGACTCAGGAAGGTCTAAAACGTGGAGATTCGTCAAAATCTCGAGTTCGAATTTTTTGACGATTACAATACTTTCTCTTTGTATACTTCGAATACGAGAAAGTAAAAATGAATAAAAATAATTTTTTTCGCAACGGAGGAAAAAATGGAATAAATAGATTTCAATTCTTTTCAAAATTCTAACTAAAATAATTATTCGTATTATTTGAAATTATCACATTAAAAAGAAATTTTATTTGTTAAATAATTACTTAAACTATTTTTAAATGTTGCCATATTGACGATAAACTCCACCACATCAGAAAATTGATACCAACCACACAATGCGCTTCGGTCGATTAAAATATTGAAGTTGCAGAACTTTTTGATAGGGTCAAGTGGCCCTAACTTGACTTTTCTTAAATAATCTAAAAATTAAATCACCTAGAATGAAGATACTGCACAATATCGTGTATCAAATCATAGCTAGAAGTATGCTTAAAACTCAGAAACATTTTAATTCATCATATCTTCAAGAGTAAAATTCCAGTCCACTGAGGAATGAAAAAGTGAGAATTTACTTTTGGACCCCAAAACGTATTTACCTGCAAACTATCACGATGGCTTTTCAGATTGAAAGGAAAATTCCCTCCAATAGACTATATGACCAAAGGTCAAATAAAAATGACACACACAAATTAAGAATTATCTCACAATCTGAGAAATTCACGTAAAGTCAAGTAACTCTAGTTTCCCTTACTGTCTTTTTAAGTTATTAAATCAAAGTTAAGATGCTAATTTGCCTGTATTGAAGTGAAATAGATATAAACATTTTACAAAACTACATTCCTACGTGTAGTAAGTAGTACTCAGAACTATCACCCATTTTTTTAAAAAAATTATTGTAAGGAGAGTTACATCAAGGAAAAATTGTGCAGCATTTTCTTTCGTTCATTAAATATAGATGCAAAATGAAATCATAACTTTTTTTGTTTTAATTTCCTTAGTTACATATTTCATACTATAAGTAAAGTTACAAATTACTACGTAAAATTAATTGACCCTTTTATCAGTGTAAAAAGTGAATACTTGCGAATCAAAATTTCGAGTTGTAGCTTCAGAAAAGGATGTTAACATCGAAACTTTAATCAAATTCTTATCTGTATTTAAATGAGTACAATAGGATATCCAGAAAGTTCCGTTAACCATTAAAAATAACGCAAACTGTAACAGAACATCACTTTAATGTCAACTGAGATGCACGCTTGGGACAATATTGAAACATAACTGTCATCCATGTTGAGACAACTAGCACCATATTTTGTATCCCCTTATCAAATAATGATGGCGCCTGTGATGATAACCAGATAATAATCGCTTGTTCCACAGCACTGTTATCCGGGAACCTCTTGCCAGAAAGGAGAGAATTAAATTTATAAAAGTAAATGAAAATCTCAGACGGTGATGTCTGGTCTTCAAGGAGGATGAAGAAATATATCCTAGAAAAATAATCTGTAATGATAGCCACTGTATGGACATGCAATAGACCTATCAATTTTCTTAAGCATTGTTTTAACCAACTTTGAACATTTACATTACGATAACGACCCTAAACGAATCTAACCATGACTCTATCTTGAAGATTGTTCTAACTAATCGGCGCGCATTCGCACTCTTGCAACTGCAGCTCAGATGTGACCAGCAAATTGCTAGCAGCATTAACTTCCTGGATAATCAAGGTACTATTCTTTTCTGTGATATTCCTATTATTTAGATGTGACCAGCAAATTGCTAGCAGCATTAACTTCCTGGATAATAAAGGCACTATTCTTATCTGTGATATTCCTATTATTACTTTCTCGTATACGAAGTATACAAAGAGAAAGTATTGTAATCGTCAAAAAATTCGAACTCGAGATTTTGACGGATCTCCACGTTTTAGACCTCCCTGAGTCCGAAAAACACAATTTTGGAATTATGTCTGTGTGTGTGTCTGTCTGTGAACACGATAACTCGAAAACTATTAGAGCTACGGGGATGAAATTTGGTATGTGGTCTTTGAACATAGTTTGTAGGTTTCTATCAAATTTTGGACAAAATCTATCAACGGCAAGTCTGTCTATTTGTATGTCCGCTATAACTCAAAAACTTGATTAGCTAAATGGATAAAATTTGGTACACAGTTTTATCGTTATGAATGTAGGTCCGTATAAAAGTTTGGGCCAAATCCGTCAAAAAGAGGCGTTCAAATTGCATATTCAATTTCTTTTAATCCGATTCTCATGCGCATGCGTATTGGTAGCAATCTGTTATTGTTGTAAATTTTATTTACAACAATAAATAATGTTTTCAAACATCAATTGTTAACAATTTTTTTATTGTTGTAAATCAAACCGATCTCATTATTTCAGCAAATCTCTTATTCACGCGCTTTTGCAATTGTTACGGTTGTGGTAATATAAATTGTTTTCTCGGGAATTCAATTCCAAAGCAGAATTTTCGCTTTAGTATTCATTGCATTGTCTATTTTATCGCACCTGCTTCAAAGTAATATTTTTTTGAAACGTGGCAACTGATATTTAATTTCAGGTTTGTTTGTTTATTTGTTTTACTTTCTCTTATACGAAGTATACAAAGAGAAAGTATTGTAATCGTCAAAAAAAAATCGAACTCGAGATTTTGACGAATCTCCACTTAGAAAGTATACGAGAAAGTTTAGGGGAGACCACTCCCGCTGGTTATTCATTGTAAAATACGTTTTGTGTAACAACTTACCAGTAAAATCCATTGCCTTTAATTTTTTAAATATATGAAATATTGTTGAGCAAGCTTGTTTTTTAAAGTTAGAACTAGTGACGAGCTTTTAAATGGAGAAACGATTTCTTAGCAAAGATGGATGTATTAAAAATCAAAATAAATCTTAATGTTTTCTTAGATTTTAAATATAGAACTCGTCATTTTTTGCGTCTGTATCTTTTATTTGTTACAACAAAAAAAATTCGCTCCCACATTCCAGAAAGCTTTTTTGCATTATTTTCAAACACTTTTACTCTCTTAGTCTTGATTTAGATGCAAACTGTAGTGAAAATATTTTTCACATTCCTTAAACCTATCTCTGCAGATTATTCAACGCAGAATATGGCGGACATTTTCTTTTTCTCTAAAAAACATGCTGTTAGAAAAGTAGCAACAAACGTAATGAAAAATTTGCAATCGAAGCTAAAATGCTTCCACGGCGAAAGTAAGTTTTGTCATGCTCTTTCACAAGGAAGCTTTATTACAAACAGAAACATACAATGGTATAACAAAATACAAACTTTTGACTATTTTTTCACATATTCGCTACCGACGTTCATACATTTGTCGTACCGTGAAATCAATTTCAAGAAACCCTCCTGGTAAAAATCGGTGCTCGACCATTGAAGGAATCTTCTTGAAGATTCTTGAATTATTGATCTTCAAAGCCTTAAATCCAGTTTGATGAGCATGTTCGGAAGTGACCTCCCGATAGTGCTGTAGGGCCCGACCAGGGCTCTTGAGTCGAGGAGTTTTGTTCTTGGACGATAATGCAAAACCCACACAGCAAGGGACACAAAAGAAGACATTCGTCTCCTGGGATGGGAGAGATAGGATCATCCAGCCTACAGCACCGATCTTGCCCCATCAGACTTTCACCTTTTTCCTGCGTTGAAGTCAGCACTATCGGGAAGTCACTTCCGATCATGCTCATTAAACTCGCGTTAAGGCAATGAAGAACTTTCTTCAATGGCTGGGCACCGATTTTTACCTGGATGGTTTCTTGAAATTGATTTCACAATGTCGGTGGCGAATATGTGGAAAAATAGCCAAAAGTTTATATTTTGTTATGCCATTGTATGCTTCTATTTGTAATAAAGCTTCCTTTTGAAAAAGCATGACGAAATTTACTTTCGGAACGTCCGCCGTACACCTACAACCAAACGATCCAAAAACAGATCTTATTCTTTCTCTTTACTTGTTTCTACAGTTCCTTTAGAAAATAACAATTTAAAGTTTTACTACATAGATGTAGATCGAATTTCAGGCATTTCCCCAGCTTCCGAGAAACGTATTCAGTCCTCCAAGCATCTCGAATTCAATTAACAGCTGATATCTACAACGAAATAAATTTTTTCGTTAGACTGAAATGGCCTTTCTTCTAAACAAAATTCTCTACGGAGGTTCTGTAATATGACAAGAGCACAAATAGCATGTTTTAGTACTAACATTAGAAAATTTTAGAATTATTTAATGTGGTAAAATCACATTTATTACTTTATTCACCAATAAATTATTTTTTTACTGAATGCGGTTGCTTATACAGAGTGGTTCAAAATGACATCGACAAAATGAAACGGCAAATTAGGCATGTAAAGAAAAAAAATGAAAATCACATAAAAAAAATGGAATCTCAAGTGCCATCCTTAGGCACTAAACGTTTTTTAAACTTTTCGAAGACCGTGGGAAGTATACTTACCATCATATTCATTCATTTTTAATTTGTCATGGTAGGTTATTTTGCCGCATCTGATTAGAGATGCTATTTCTTAATAACTTCAGAAATCACAGAATGTAATAATAAACTCTAACTCTGTCACTTAATCTGGTTTTAACAATTGAATTAATTATTAATATTACTTTTTTAAATAGGTGACGCACCAAAACCTACCGCTGAGAAGAAGGTTGGCGCGAGTTCTCTTTAAATTTTTCGATGAAACAAAATCCTAGAGGTTTCAGTGTCTTATCGCGAGCCATAATTTAATTAATTATTAATTGATCAATTTAATTTAATCTAATAAGATAAATTATTTTTTAAATCAATCTCACACCCAAAAATATTTTAATGCATCATTACTAGAAAAAAATTATTCTTTAAAGGGTTGAGATAATCCCTAACGCAAGGACGATATGCGGGAATCAGTCCATAAAATTTCTTTTAGCTTTATTTCCAGACAAATTACACCAGCAAACGCATTTCCCTGTAGCACTGACAGACACGTGGCATCCAATAACGCATCTTCTCAAAATTTCCAGACGGATCTCACATTCATGACGCTGCGTGTGATTATTTCTGAACACATAAATATGCACACATAAATATGCGTGTCAGCCAGTTCGCGTTTCGTGAAATATTACATGTTACCCATGAGGAACCCTCGGTTCGAATGAAGAGGACTTGCTTTGTTCTCATAACAACGCCCTCTGGCGCCGACATTCATCATAAAGCAATTCCAACCCATATGGGGAACTCCTTAGCAGACCGTTTCTATTTCCATCCCATAAATATTGGTGGGTCATTCACAGGTCGGACTGTGCCAACAGCAGCTACGGGCAACCCGATCCCCTAGGCTACTGCGCCTCCTCCCTCGGATTTCAAAAAGGGTCCCCCCGTCCTGATTTCCCCAGAGTGACTCCTCCCTCATTTTGTGGTTTTCGCTTTTGTGAGAGAGGCTCGGGTCCCCTAACTGACTATCGCATTTCAGTTTTATGACCTAGTAGGCCGAATGAAAATCCAAACCGGATGGAATTGCAACTTTTTCCCACGGTCTACGCAATTTTCATTGGTTTCTAACATGGACGAAGGGGTTTGGCATCCTATGTTCCAAAAAAAGTGGAGTGGCCTAGCGGTGAATGTCCCGCTTTAGATAGCGTCTCTAACCCTAAGTCCCTATGTGATTAACGTTTGTTTCCGTATATCTGTTTTGTCCTTTCGTTCTGTTTGACGATATTTTCCAACCCCTTGTATTGATGACGTTATTCAAATTAATTTGATGCATTTAATAACTTTAAAATGTCTAGAATCCTTATAAGACTGACAAACTTGACTTTTGTTATTTAAATTATCTTTTCAGAAATAATTAGTGCCTTCTCTATATTAATTTCTTGTTCCTTAGTCATTTAAAAATAGCAGCCAGTTAGAAATGATCTCTTTGGAAATGCACCATTTTTCTTCACTTATTGAATTTTATATACGATGAAAAAATTTTCAATAAAACAGTAATATCCTTTTACACGTCAGAAGATTCTAAAATTCTTCTAAATGGGTAGTCTTGCGTTTATTCATTTGCTTCTTTTCTCTGCGAATATCGCTTAATAATATTTTTTTAGAATATCTTATTGCTGATATTGATATTTTATAAATTCTTAAATGTGTGGATACGTTTTTAATATCATTAATTCCCTGAAACTTTAATGAAATATTACCTTTTTCTTGTCATGTCCCGCCGCATTCAAAACTTTTTTAGCTAATTGCCGTAATGGCTGATCATTAAATTAATTTTTTTTAAAATTATATATACATAAAGATTGCATAAAATTACCGAACAGTATGCGGTATTTTTTTTATTTATCAACTGCTATTGTATAAATGAATGAATGAGTGTGAGAAATATGAGAAAAATGAATTTTAATCCTAAATTGTTCATCGAAATTGATTATTTAAAAAACTTAATTACCTAATTAAAGTTTATTTATCAACAAACTTTTACATTTGAAAAGTTGAAAATGCAATTAATATCAGTATATATTGAAATTCAGAAATGCATTTAAAACAGGTTAATCCTAAATTGTTCATCAAAATTGATTATTTAAAAAACTTAATTACTTAATTAAAGTTTCTTTATTAACCAACTTCTATATTTAAAAAGGCAAAAAATGTAATTAATATCAGTATACATACATCAGTGCATGGTGTAGGCTTTAAAAAATTATAGGTTTCGACTTTGAAATTCAGAAATGCGTTTAAAACTGGTTTAAAGTAACGCAGAAAATCCAAAATCCTGTTTTTATTAGCAATCTTTGTTATTTCCGTCGTTTATTTTAAATGTCGCTGTTTCAATACAATTCATGTAGCTAAAAGGGCAATTGGCAAAGGAGATGAATTTACGGAGTTCCGCTAATTCCATGAGAGCCATGTACATCCAATCATAATTAGAATTTCCATGAATAGAGCTTATAATTTTACAGAGTTTCGAGAAAAAGGAGTTTAGCTGGGAAATTTCTAGCAAGAAGAGTTTTTGATAAAATTAGAAGAAAGAGATCGATAAAAATGGGGATTGAATTAACACTTTAAATGGTTTGTTTTCTCAATTATCTAATAGATGATACCTTCTATTTTGTGAGTGTGTTGTCATTTTTATTCATTTGACAACCTAAAGGACAGTTGAAATGTTTATGTAATTTTTGTATCGAATTATATCGTCTGTGAATGACTTTGTTTTAGTGTATAAGTTTAAAATTGCGATAATTCGATGCACAAACAAATTACGGGCAAACCAGTTAAGGGGTTAATTAGGGAAAGAAAGGTTCCGTACCACATGATGCCAAAAAGAAAGCATCCTTTGACTAATAACTAAATAAGTTTTAATAATTAAACATTTAAAAAATTGATACAAGCTATTTTTACTTAACAATTTTACCTAAACATTTTTCTAATATCGTATTAATAAAATTATTTCATTTTTTTTAATCGACAAATTGCAAACATCCACTTTAAGCAAACCATGTGCTCAGATTAAGTTTTTTAAAAAAGAATTGTTATAACGTATATTGTACCCTTTTTTGAAATTCGCCGATCGCTTCTTCCATTTGCAGCACTCGACTCCAGCATACTTCAGCTTTCTCTTTTGTGCCAGTTTCATATTTGAAATACAATTTGGCGCAGATTCTTTCAATTTTCCCGTTTTCGTATTTTATTCCCAGCTAGAACGTTTTCATCTCTTGCTCAAATGATTTAAACTCGGAACCGCTTTCATTCAATAGCACGGCTTTCATTTAATAAAATGCTGTAGCATTTCTAGCCATTACATTACATTTCTAAATTCAACAATACGTTCAAATATATATAAATAGCGGCGAAGCTAGGGGGTGCGGTGGGGCTACAGCCTCTCACAGAGCCAAACCAGTGTTCTTGATTTTTTTTTAAAATCATTACACCTGTTAGTTCTTTACACCCTATTTTTTCAAAAAAACGTGACACATTTTCCCGCTTATGTAGTCATTCCACTTGTACTTGTAGAGTTGACACAGTCGAAAACATTTTTTGGCTAGTTATTTCAGTGCGCTTTTATCAAATTATCGAAAGAAAATTTGATACTATTTTCTGTATGAATACCATCGTTGTTAGGTCTTTAAAATATTACTTAGATTTTTTTTTCAGTTTGCTTAAGCGCATGATATATGAAATTATGATAATAGAGAATTTATGATAATAGATTAAGAAAACATCTTTTTTTATTTTTTTATTTATTTAAAATTGGAGACGTCACGACGATGCAAAATTTTTATGACCTCTGCGTCACCCTGGCCAAAATCCTGGATTCGCCACTGTATTTGAAGATTCGAAATGCAAGTGGAAATTCATTTTGGAGATTAAAAAGATTAGAAGAAAATAATAAGATACAAGCGATATGCATACGTTTTGAAATTGCTCTTTTAAAGGTTTATTTTTCAGTAATCCTAATACGTAATTCAGCATACAGAATTCAAACAAAAGGGATTTAACGATTGGCTGTCAACAACATTGTGCATACGTAAATTTATGGCTTCTGCCTTTTAGGGATTAAAATGATTAGAAGAAAAATAATAAATTAAAATGTACACGATGGAAATAAATTTGGAACGATGAATTTTTTCCTTTTAAGAACCATTAGTCTGTAACACTATATACAATTCCGCATACAACATTTAAAAAAAAGATATTGCTACTATTGAATCTCCATTTCTTTGTCTTTTGTACCAGCAACATTGTGCGTCTGCATTCTTTGAAATCAAAATTAGAGCATCAGTCGCATATTAAATTAAGTTTTTGATTTCAAACCTTGCTAGATTCTCATTAAACAATCCTAGTTTTCGATAGTTTAAATGATTTATCTTATCATCAAGTATTCTGTTCACTTTGTATTTCATCTGCCTTCTTTCATTTTCCTCTTATTCACTCTTTAGAAAAGTCCTGTAACTATTTACATAAAACTGAGTTAGACTCATAGAAAATAATACGGAATACAGTACAACCCCGATTAACCGACTAAAAGGGTGGGGAAGCCGTTTCGGTTAAGATATGAACATCTATTACTCTTTTGTATCTAATTACAGTACGCAATTCTGAAATGCTTTGAGTGCAAAACGAATTCAAAACTCTCTTCGTAGGCTACACTTATGTTCTTTATTAAAGTCAACCCTCCGTAGGGCGCAGTGCACCTGACAGGCACATGTAGAACCCGCACCTGTTACCACTATGACTACTGAACGGTTGAATGGGTATGAAAACGTCACCTTTATTAAGGATCGCAAAAAAAATTACAGATCGGCTAGTTAAAGTGCCGAGGATACGCAGATGAAAGCAATACATTTCGTGTACAATGAAAATAAAAATAAGCAAACAAACACTGTAAACACAGAAGTACATGAACTCTGAACGGTATTTACGCTAAAAAAGAGCAATAATTTTTTTAAAAAAAACAGAAGATAAATGGCAATTTTATATATAAAGGAAAGAAGTAATAAGGAAGTTAATAATATTAAGATAATACTAAACAAAATTTAACAATTTTGTTACAAAACTATAAAGTTCCTTCCCTGAGATGCTAATCTTGGCGACAAACTTGGCGACTTTGGTGACAAAAAGAATTTTCTAGAAAGACCTTGAACTGTTAACCTATTTCTACTGACTTCATGAACTTGCTGGAGATTACGCCACTTCCTACGTAATGACGTCACTTCGTGTTGAAAAACTATAAAAGCAAGCTCTCAAGCCAAGAGGAGTTGTTCAGCAACGGATTCCGAGACTACCACTTTTGGAAGATTTTACACCGGAAAGGGGTGTCAGGCAATGAGTCATATGAGCGCATTTCCGGAGTTCTTTGTTAGATCACGCTCAGTAAAATGTAAACATCACCCTTCCATTCTTCACTTTCCACCTATTTTGATGAAAATAACTCCTACCGGCGCATGCGCAAAAGCGCGGAGGGTTTCCGAATCCGTTGCTATACAATAGTTGGATTTTGATCCGCAAGCAAGCTGGTGAGCTAACAAGAAGCCTTTGAGCGCTGTGTTGAGATTTAATGGTAATTTCTGTTGTGAATTTGGACAAATGCTGTTTTAATACTTGCGCTACGTTTCTTTGCTTAGAATATTTGTGAAATAAAGAGCTTTATTATTTTTTTTAATCCTGCTTATTGGACGTACACCCACAAGACGATTTTGTCACAATATAAAAAAGAGTGAAAGAAAAAAAGCAAAAAGAAAACATTAGTTGATCACATATAAAAGGCACAAAAACAACATGTATACATGCAAGAAAAAGAACTCATGCGCATCTTTAAACTTTTGTTTTTCAATGGTAAGAATAAAATAATAAAAGCTGTTCAGTTCTTAGTCGTGTATCTAAAGTCCAGGTGCATCAAAAATGCAAACTGTTGATTGTAACTTGAGATTATTCACAGTCACAGTTAGAGATGGCGGTTATTGCGAAAATAACCGGTTTTCGGTTATTCAGGTTTTTTTCACCTCCGGATTAAACTGGCGGTTATAACCGTTCAAATTAACCGGTTTTTGAAATAACCTGTCTTCAGTTTTTTTATTTAAAAAACAAACGCCGTTTGTTGATAATTTTTTTTATTAATATTGATTTTACAGGAAATCAAGGCATTGGCCAATATTTATCTGTTCATAACGACTCTTTCAGTAATCCGCCAACCAGCAGACGACTCTTGGAAGCGGTTGTCGTTGAATGGCCTAAGATGATGAAATTCAAAGCTTCATAACTTGGTAAATTTTAGTCTAATCGAACATAAAATCGAGCTGATCCGGTTTTTTCACCTGGTTATTGGATTTTTTAAAAATAGCAAGTTATAACCGGGCAAAAAATAACCAAAAAAAACCGGTTAACCGAAACAAAAAAAAACTGGTTTTTGGTTAAAACCGGTAGGTTTTTCCCATCCCTAGTCACAGTTCTAAAGGTCTGAGTAAAATATACGCACTGAAAAAAGTTCTACATTGCCAAGGATGTTGAAAATTATTACACTATACTATTTTTGATGAGAATAAGCTTTTGGGTTTTTGAGGCTACTGATGAATCGCCATCATCTTTTAGAGAGAACAGATGGGTTTAAACTTTTTCAAACAGGGATCTGTTTTGGGGGATAAATTTTTTTTATTTTATGGACTCTGTGCCTGGAGAGGTCGTTGGACGCAACTCTCCTAAGCCATTCTTGTTTTGGATTTGGTGCTTGATTTCTTAAATGCCAAGAGATCGTGAGAATGCATTCTGTGACATAGCGGAGTGCTGTTCCGATACCTCCGCATGTGCAAAAGTAGTTGCGTGCGAGTCCAAATCTTTTGACGGACAGGCACATGTAAACAATATCGTAATTAATATTCATTAATTTTAATTTTAGCATCCTAAAATTAATCACTGACCTTCTTGGGGAGGATAAAAAGAAAAAAATGGGGAATATCGTAGACAAAAAGTCTCGCGTTTGCGATTATTTCCGCTCAGTACAGTACGTGTTTTTTGGATTTGTGATTTCAGAGGCATTTCGGATAACCCTGCTTTCGGTTAACCCGAGTTTATTTACCCGGGTTTTACTGTAATAGTTATAAATGTTCTAGCACAGCATTAGTAAAAATCAGTCGTACATTACGCTGAGAATGGGGAAGAAATAAATCTTAAAGAATACTTAACATCTTGTAATAGAATACGCCAGTAACGCTGTCAGAAATTTTCGAATAATTAATTAATTTGGAGTTTTTCATCTGAATGGTGTAACTTTATGTAAAAATTTAAATGATAATTGAGGGCTTCACAGTTAAAGTGAACCAAGTCCATGTTTATCCATTTCGCACTAATACTGCCATGGTACTGTTCAGCAACGGATTCCGAGGCTACCACTTTTGGACGATTTTACACCGGAAAGGGTGTCAGGCAATGAATCATATGAGCGCATTTTCGGAGTTCTTTGTTAGATCACGCTCAGTAAAATGTAAACATCACCCTTCCATTCTTCACTTTACTCCTATTTTGATGAAAATAACTCCGCCCGGCGCATGCGCAAAAGTGCGGAGGGTTTCCATATCCGTTGCTAAACAATAGTGTAGAAATGTTATATTTTCTGTTTGGTAAGGATTGAAGTCCGTAGTTCAATTTGTATCGATCAGGCTGCAAGAACAATTTGAAGTCCACTGTTATTTTAAATGCAGCTGATCAACTTTGAGAGCTGTTTTATCAGAAATGAATCTCGCCGCTTTAATTCTAAACCTTACAATTAGCAAATACATCAACAGGATTTTATACAAAATTATTATTCACAATTCAGCAAAAATATAGACTTGGAATATAAACTATTTATTATGAGTCCTGTCTACTCAGTAACAAAAATTCGTTTTTTCCCGCTAGCTCGTTAATTCTATTTTCCTGCTTGGTATTAATTAAATTATTTTTATATCTTTTTGAAGTGCTATCTAGTGTATATGCTTTTAAAGCAGTCAATTTATTATAATTTCGATTTTTAACACTAAGCGCTTCAAAAAATACTTATTTAATGTGCTTAGTTTTAGTTCTCAAAATTAAATTGCTATTGCGTTATCCTCATCAAGATATAGCAATTGTCTTGAATTTTTATTTAAGTCTTTAATTGAGTTTAATTGAATTGAATTTAAACAAAGACTGTTAAATTTATAAATTTGAATAAGAAAAAGAACGGGAAACAGATTTCTATTATTTTAAATGTGCATTTTAATCAAGAAT
This sequence comes from Araneus ventricosus, assembly GCA_013235015.1. NCBI lineage: Eukaryota > Metazoa > Arthropoda > Arachnida > Araneae > Araneidae > Araneus > Araneus ventricosus. The sequence continues at coordinate 204,226 of BGPR01000331.1, read as the reverse complement.
TAGTCCTAATTAATCAAACAATTACGTTTCAGAGCCTTAACAACATCAAGGAACTCAATTCACCTGAACTCAATTTCACCTGATACATGTTAAGCGCACCGCGTTGATTTTGAAATCCTTTGAGCATTTCGTGCGAAAAATGTATTGCTAGATGGCATGCGTGAAGATGTTTATCTCCCTCCCCCCCATCTGTGACATATTGTGAATTTCCTCATTCCAAAGCGATTCGATTTATTAAGTGGGGGAAATCCAAAATATAATTATTATTGTATTCTTTCCAGAAGATAATAAAAATGAGACAAAATCGTACCTAAGTGAAAATGCATCAACCAATAATTTAATAAATTATAATTTATCACCTAAACAATTTAATTACTTATAACAAAATTGTTATGTAATTCATGGCAATGTATTCTAAAGCAACTTATAAATGTCAGGAGAAGTGTAATTATTTCTTAGATATAAAAAGATTGTGTAGTGCGATAGCGCGTATATTTAAAAGCTGTAACAAATATTGTTACCGGAAATGCATTTAGCAGTTACTAAACATTCTTTTTATTATTTTTCTATAAACTTATTTCAGTTACTACAGAGATATAAACCATTTACTTTTTAAAAATTTCTCTCGAACACGATGCTGCGTATACAGAATTAGCTTTGTTTTAACGTAGGACTACGTTCCTCCCATTGAGGTCTCAGGAAGGAATTTGATTCACACGCCAAAACGCCACAAAAATCGTTGTATGGGAGATCCTCTATATCTCGATAACTACATATGCTAAAAACATAACTAATGTTTTATTTTAGAGATAAAGGGTAACAACAGAAGTTACAAAAAAAAAATTGAAAATCGGAATTGTAGTTCAGCGACTACTGAGTCGCAAAGTTGGGCAAACATACGCATGAATTGGTGACGCGATCCTCTATATCTCTGTAACTACATATGTTAAAAACATAATGTCTTATTTTAGAAATAAAGGGTAACAACAGAAGTTACAAAAACAAAATTTGAAAATCGGAAAAAAGTCACGCGAGTAAAGTAGTCTTACACCTTTAACATTAGCGGCTGTTTGAAAAAGACAGCCTCCCGTCATTTTCTTTATTGTAAATTCCCTCCAAATGGATGTTGATGAGTAAAATTTATTATTGTGAGTAGTTTGAAAATGAAGAGAATCATAAAATGAATAATTCTTATAGAAAAATGGAAGTCCTGCGTCTTTTGCTGTTTAGTTTTTCTCTGAGATTTGTGAAACTTTGAATCACTCGATGCAACTAAATTTTAAATAGAAATAAAGAAATGAATCCTCATTCTAACCTGATCACTAATTGGACTACAGAGCTGCTATATTTATTACAAAGATGTGACATTTAACATATATTTATTACAAACAGTTGAAGTATTTATCACAAACGATGCCATCTTTTGCTTGAGCATAATCAGAATGAAACTGCAAATAGAAGCAATGAGTTTCTTTTAGATTCGAGGTTCCTTTTAATTTTTCAAGAATGAGAAGAAAAAAAATTTTAACTAGTATTTATTAATTTCGTTCAGTATTGACATTTTAAGAAAAAAAATCACATTAATATAATGCTATGTGATAAATACTTTTCACTGTGAACTAATAATACTTTTCACTATTAATTAATAATACTTTTCACTATGAACTAATAATAATTTTACTATGAACTAATAATACTTTTCACTATGAACTAATACTTTATTTATTTCTTTTTATAGATACAATTGGAACTCCAACTATGCAACTGAAGAAATTTCAACTATCTATTGCTTGAAGCTTTTCTTTAAACATGAAACATTTATTAGAATCAAACAATTCTTGTATGCATTATTACAAATGAATCTTATGTGCGTATTTTGCAAAATGTAGCTTTGTGAAGTTGATCATGTAGCAAAATCCATGTATTTTCATCCAACTCTGCAAAATAAAGGAAACACAAAATTGAAAAGGAATAAACAAAAAGATCTCGCGATGAAATTTAATTGAATATTAAACAAAATTCATTCAATAAAGAAGATATTTAAGCGAGAAATTACTTTATTTACTTGATCTATTTTTCGAAGTCATTGGAGAAAACAATTTCAGAAACATGAAAGAATAATTGATCAGTGATCAAACTATATCGCAATGTTGATGGATGAATTTGATAACTGTTCAGAAGGCCTGAGAGAAATACTTCCAAACACCAATGTGGACACTTCGGAGGCACCATCCTACGATTTTGGACCTGAGTACCACAGGACAGCACGCCTGTACACATTGGCCATTATGTTTGTTGTGTCTCTCATTGGCAACACCATGGTAGTGAAACAGTTGCTTCCTCTCACAAGAGGGCGGTTTCCAAAATCAAAAATTCTTTTCCTCAATTTGGCAGCAGCTGATTTATTCGTCACCTTTGGAACAATGCTGTCTCAGCTGATTTGGGAACTTATGGACCAGCAATGGATAGCTGGAAATGTTTTGTGCAAGATATTCAAATTCTCGCAAACGTATTCTCTCTGTTCGTCAACATACATGTTAGTTGCCATAGCTCTGGATCGGTTTAATGCGATCGTGAGGCCATTCACGACCCCACCACAACCCAAATATTACGCCCTCGCGACTTGGATGGTCGCACTGCTTCCGGCTCTGCCATGCTTAATCGTCTTTCATGTTATTCAATTATCTGAAGGTATCACGAAGTGCGTGTCTATATTCTACACTTCACTCCAAGCGCAGTCGTGGAGACAACCTTACGTTTTGTGTGTGTTCGTTATTGCCATCATATTACCCTTCCTCCTTTTATTGGTGTTATACATCAAAATTGTGGTCGAAATCCGTAAGCGTTCAGCTGTGTTCACCCCTAACCAGCAAACTGCTTCATCTTTACCACGAGCGAGAATAAAAACGCTGAAGATGACGAGTGCTATTCTTCTGGCCTTCATAATCCTCAATTTCCCGTATGTTGTGCAAGAATGCTTCATTTCTTTCGGTTACATTGATCTAATCAATAAGAATTTCAGTGCCTTAGCGGGTGTTATTTCAGCCAGTAATAGTGCTGTCAATCCTTACATATATCTAACGTTTCAATCGAAGAAAACATTCATTGGACGATGTTTGAGAAATATAATAACCATGATTCGATCGAGACAGTGGTCATCTGCCAGCCAAAGAAAGGACACGTCTTTTCTGTCGATGTCGTCGAAGACTTCGTCCAGGTTTGATATGCATGCGATGAATGCCGTTCCTGCAATTCAGGCAGCTAAAGTTGCGTCAATAATAAATGGAGGGAAGTCAACAGATGAGACTTTCGTTTGAAAAAGTCTCTTCTACTTTCTTTTCCCAATTTTGTGGATTCCTGTGCTCTAGACTGCTTTTTTGGAAACTTTAGTAACTATCATTCCTTCGATTGAAATAACATTAACTTATTCCACGTACTTCTTTGTACATACTTCAAAGTCTTATTCATCTTATTTCCACGCGGCTTGACTCAGAGTGGAGAAGTTTCAAAGGTTACTTTTCAAAGAAAAAGATCTTAGAAAGTTATTAGAATCTTACCTTCTTTAATACTCAAACGAACTTCTTTTATTTTCATGAAATTATTATAAAATGATAATAAATTTTTCGAACACTATTTCTTTCTTAGTTTGGATACTTTTTCTGGTTAATTAAGCATTTTTTTAATGTAAAATGAACTTATTTTCTCAATTTAAACAACAAGGAGAAAATATCTAACTCTTACTTTGAAAGAGAAAAATTAATTTTCTTTTCTACGCTTTTCTTTTCGTTATTCGTCTCCCCAAACTGGAATTAATTTAACATAGCTATTTGTGGACTTTTTCATTTTTAATTAATCTTAGGAAAAGTGTTTTTCAGAAATACTTTTCGAAAGAAAATTTTTACGATATCTTGTTTTTCCTTTTCAGTTAAATAAAAATGCCTGTACAAATAATACACTTTTCAGGATCCAATCTTTCTGTTTTTCTCCTTTCAAATAAGTCTTTGAACTAAGTTGTTTCCAAAAGCGAATAAATGAAACGATTATTTCACAATTCCTTCTTTCCTTCGTCTTCATTGCTTTTTTCCTTCTTTTATTATGAAAAAAAGTATTCATAAACGATTAGCACAAAAATAACCTTCGTTAAGCTTATGGCTGTCTCTTCTGAATTATATTTTGTTAATAATTAATTTTATATGCATTTATTATTTTTTATAAAAAATGCGTTTTTTAAAATAAACTAATGAAATTTTCCACTTTTTATTAGCTCCTTGTCTGAAATGATGTATTAAAAGTCCTTCAGTTTTAATAAATGTTCTGGAATTGATTATATTTCAAAAATAAATATTTTCAAACATAACCTCAAAGTTAATATTCACTACTTTGCAGAATAATTTTTAAATAATACATCGAAAAATTCAAAAAATATTGTCATTTTCAACATGAAAATGTATAGAAAACAAATTTTTTTATGATATAAAGCTATGAGTTTGTGTTAAGTAGCATACATAACTGTTTGGTATTGTTATAAAGCTGCTAAAAATTTTGTGAAGTGAAACTATGCCAATTTAGATTTGAAGCATTCTCTCAAAAAAGCAAGCTTTAGAAATCAAATCGTGATAAATGAGAGTAATGAGAAAGAATTGTTGTTTATGAGAAGTTAAAAATGATTTTGTAGCGCTAAAGAAATTCGCATATGGAATTTTTAACGCTCAAGAACATGACTGAAAATGGAGCCAAAGAATTCTCTGTAACGAGTAAAAAGAATGGAAGTGGTGGAAGTGACGAAACACTGGCTCAAGAAAATGGCCGCATTGTGCAAATTACAAAGAATTTAACATGCTATCTTCATTAACTGTGTGTAATTTTCATAACTTCATATTTGAACCTTTAAATCATATAATTAAATATTTTATGGCAAGTTATTTTAGTTCAAGACTTTCAATCAATCTATTTCTGTGATGTTGAAATGAATATTAATGCTTTGTAGAGGTGTGCTTTCAAAATACTTCGCATGTAGTTTACTTTTTGCTAATAGTCCAGTCGAATTGCTCTCAAAAGTATCAAAATGTGAAAAAATACATAACAGTATTTTTATTGCTTTATGTTTCTTTACCTGCCTCGTTCTCAATGTGTTCAGGCATAGAAACGGAGACAAAATATTAACCTCAAAATTAATTTTCACCACTTTTTCTGAATAAAGACCCTATAGAAACCGTTTAAAAATGTCGAACAACACTTCTAGAATAGGAGGGTTTTTTTCTTCTTTCGCTCCGCGAACTTGAATCGATAGAAAAGTACTTATAGGCATTTTGTTACGATTTTTTTTCCGACAAAGTTCAATTTTTCAGAACGTAATGCAGATGTCGATCTGAAATTTTTACCATATATTCCCTACTATATAGCACGCATTTTAGTGGAACTGCAAAACTTTTACACAAATTAAAAAAGTTTTCAACATTTACTTTTTTTTCTCCATACTATTTCTGACTTAATTAAGTTATTTTAACGTTTGACGGTTAATTTTATAGGTTTTTTCAATGCCTGTAGCTTTTTAATTTAAACTTTTCCAGTTAAATTAATAGCCTTTTATTTCAACTCGAGAAACCTGTATTTCAACTCCCACCCCCTTCTTCCCTTATCCGGTCAGATATCCGGGTGTGTGATATATAAGATTCGATAGGTTTAGATAGCCAACCCAACTACTTGAAGCAATAAAAATGCTGTTATGTATTTTTATCCGTGTCAAAGTACAATTCGGCTGAACCATAAAAGGAATTTCTCTCCGTGAGTGTTGTTACAAATTTCAGAACGGTGCTCTACTATTCCTATATTTGTATATAGAAAATGAATGTCTTTTATGTAACTAAATCTTGTAAATGTGAGTATTTCTTAAAGTTGTATATATGGATGTGTACTTTTGAATTTATGCATTTATTAAGATACTTTCCAGTTCCAATCCTAATAAATAGACAGAGTCTTTTTAATTGTAAACAATTTGTTGCTTAACCTTCCGTTGGATGCAACGAATCTAATAGGCACACTTTCCCGTATTGCTATAGTGGCTTTAGATGTTGCACCTAACCGAAAGTTAAGGAAATATCATACATTTGTACCAACTTAGTCTGTTGCTGAAGATTTCAAGCATTCCTGACATGAAAGATGAATAATGACAACATGAAAAATATTAAGACTTCTTAAACACTTATGCATTTTCCTACTGCCATAAGAGATATAAAGTCTTCCACGTCTTTTAGGTTTATTCTTTAGAGAAAAGACCACTATTGGCTTTAAAAGACTACTCGCGCAACACAACAGACCATCTCACTCTATGTTAAGCATAAATCACCCGTTGAGAATCATAGTGGTGATACTCCAAACAATCGATTTTCGAGTTAAGATAACCAGACGGCACCTTTTTCACGTGCAAAAAAGAAAAAAGGGTGCCTCAATTCCTAGTCACTAGAGTGCGACATACACCTACGTGGGAGAGGCAGGGAAACTGTTACTTTGAATCGCTACTTGAACAGAATAGCATATTTGAAAGATTTCGTGAATTTGAAATGAAGGGAAAGTTCAGACTGAATAACAGAAAATATAAATAAAAATAGCGACCTTCAAAGGGAATGTTTGAAACTTCTGTAAAATCATTAAAGCAAAAACTTGATTTTACTTTTTTGTAAAACTACATCGTTTTTTGTAAATACTAAATTAAAAAATTAATCCATCGTGTACCATGTCATTGTAGAAATGAAAGAAAATTAAATTATTAGATAAAACTTGTTAAGAAAATTTCATTTTTAAACAGGAAATTTTATTTGGCTCAAATACACAGGGTAAAATTCACGTATTCATGTAAAATGGAAGAAAATTAAATAATAAGATTAAAGCTTGGAAGAGAATTTCATCTTTAAACACAAAATTTCATTTCTTTGAGATTACATGCTGAAATTTCCGAAACATTAATTACTTTCTTCTCATTTTACTGCATAAGGCCTTGAATTACTTTTTTTTAAATTTGTAATTGAATAAAACCTCTGTTGAAAGTTCCAAGTTTTTCAAAAAAAGTACAGGTGGCCATAAAATGAGGTGTTAAAATTTCGAATGAAAAAGATTGTAAAGAAATTTAGTCTACACACTTTCCCGACCATGGGATTTCGATTTATGCAATAATAAATGTTCCAATTTTCGCCACCAACTGTAATATGGTGCTCTACAAGCAGCTGGAAAATTCAATTAGCCGAAGGAATACAGAACCCCCTATCCCTAAATCCCTATTTAATTTAGTTGTGTTAAAGCCTCGTTTTAAGCAACAGGAGGACTAGTTTTGTACGGACCTCGTAATTTTGCATCTTGGTCACATGACGAAGACAACACTTAATCCTGCGCCCTCATCTCCAAATTTCCGCACCACGCCAGTGGAAGGACGTTTGATTTTCGATGTCAAATTTAACATGCACCAGGCTCACATACACGACGGGTCTTTAAAAAGAATTGGGTTTCGCAACTGAAACCTTCAGGCCTCGTTGCCAAAACTTTACCACTAAGCCACCAGAATTATTTTTTTCATATTTACAAGAACGATGGAAAATTATCTCCTTGAATAACAGAGAATATGTATTTCTTTTTAATACAATTCAATTAAAGTAGAGTCCCTATAATCCGGACTAGATGGGACCGGACCCAGTCTGGATCACCGAAATTTCGGATAAAACGTAATGCAAGTTTTATGTGGGTAAAACTATAAAATTCGGGGGGTTTCTTCATAAATGCATACAACTTTTCCTACAGCTTAATTTTAATACTATTTTATGCGTAGACCTAAGTTTAAATCTACGAACTGATGTAGGATTAACAAAACAAAACATCTTTATACATAATTAAAATACATACTTTGTACATAAATAATTTTTTTTAAATCCAGTCCGGACAAGTGGGATCCGGATTAGCGGGACTCTACTGTATATACGTTTTTAGTCATATGCATTCTGAAATTTCGTAGCATGTAATTTTTAATTTTTCTTTCTATAATAATGTATTTGAGAGAATATTAGATTTTAACGAAGAAGCAAAGAAAATTTTTTTTCTATAAATAATTTCCTTTTAATTTTATAAGTTACTTGGCAAAAATTATTACTCTTTGGCACCAAAATTTAACTCTTCTGGAATATCATTATTAAGCAGTTCATTCTTCGACTGCGTGTGTTTGTGTATTCTGTGCATCTTGTTAAAGTACAGTCCGTCCAAAAAGTATCCGAACACTTCTTATTTCTCGTAATCTATAAAAAGGAAATTCAAGGAAATTATGTCATTCAATTTGGAAGTATGTCTTCTTTAAAAATATGTGAAATGCAATTCCATAAGGGGCCATCTTTTTTTTATATTTGAATCATTTTCAACTTTTCCAATGGCAATTCTTAATTTTTATCTTTTAAATGACTCTGCATAATAAAAATTCGCCAGATATAAAATTTCAGGTAAAACTGTCCAAATTAACCGGAGATATACAAGAAAAACGATTAAGGGGTTCTTTCAATATATGCAAATGTAAAAAATAGGTCTCTGTTAAAACTTTTCATTTCGGCTGTTAGTAATGTTCTCTAAGAATATTTGGTGTTTTTCAAAGTTTACCGTTTGGGGCAATGTAATACGAGATTACTAAATAAGATTTCGAGTTTCATGATTTTAAATTAAAACACAATAAAAAAATTATATAATTTTTTATACATTATATTTTATATAATAATATAACAGGTAAACAATACAAACTTTTATATGCATAAACATATTAGTCATTTACTATTTATAATTTAATAAGAAGTATAGCTTTCATTTCTATCAATAACCTGCTGCATACGACGTGGTATGGAATCTATGGCACTCCTAGTGACATCTCAATCTTTTATTTATGTTCTTATCCATAACGAAACCCTGAATATATTGATTTCAAACTGGCGACTTATTTGTCTGTACGAAAAACCAGATTGATAGCAATCGATTATTTGGCCTTTCGTTATATTGTCTACTTCTCGTGGCATATTTGTAAAATAATCAAAAATTCTGAATAATTTCTCCGATTAATATTAAAAAAAGCAATTTTATACATAAAAACTTTTTGAGCAGCTGCGAAATGAAAGACAGATGTTTATTTTTTGAAATATTCTTTTATAAACTAAAAAATATATATAACGTTGCTGAATGATGATACCAAACGATTTGCCACCTAAAAAAATATATAGTTTTCACCACCAAATGATATTTAAAATCATTTGTAAGAATTTTTTACTTTTAATTCCTTATATTTAATCGCTTTCTTCCAGTAATAGTCTTAAATTAAAACTATTAATCTATCGAAACATTTTAACCTTTTGTTTCGTTTTTTTTAAAAAAGGCATTTTGTCCAAGTCTCATAACACTGTATTATCCACTCAAAAGGAGTTACTACATTATTTCATTGAATAATGTTTCATTTACTCATGCATTTAATAATATATAAATTCATACTGTATACAGAATTTAGCTTCTTTGCATTTTTATCAATTTACTATCTTACAAAACATTTTTACAACCATAAAGGGCTTTCGTGGTTTAAAAGTAATGCTTCTTGAAATGTAAGAGGAGTAGAATCTGTTACATGTATCGATTTTTCTTTTCGTTTCTTATTCAAATTTACTCTTATTTTAAAAAGACAACATTTTTTTAATCTAAAGCAACATCGGAAGACATGCTTTGTTTTCCGTTTGAGTTCAGTGATTTTTTTTTCCTGCCAGCGAATCCGTTTGTAATGTTGAGATGCCCCCTTAAGAAAGCGAAAATCAGGGTGTACTGAACGCTTTTGGTTATTGCTGCATATTTTAAAAATTACTTGACAGAAATGGTTTAAATTTTGAACAGTGTGGTTTTAGGTCATGCTCCTTTGATTGGCATCAAATTTTTTTTGTGTTTCTATTCAAAAATTTGTAACTTATAAATTTAAAAATTATAAAATATACTTTCATTTTTTAAAAAATGCATGACTTTTGTCTTGTTTATCAAGGATTTTAATATAAAAAAGAAACACTCTTAATTAATCTGTAGAATCTGAATATGTACCAAAATTAGGTGTTGTCATTTGAAAATATTAAGTTTGTGTAAATATAAATATGAAGACGACTCCTTGCAAGAAAAAATATTATATACACTTATAGAGGACATATTTCTACGGCTGCAGACATTTGCAGTTTTATTGGGCGATAATTTGTCTCGGAATAAAGAGCAGCGTTCGGGAACTTTTTTGACGGACTGTACATTCTTCTATAATCAAATTCTATCGATCTGTGTAGTTCAAATGTTGCATAATAAAACTCATTGTGTCAAGAAGTCCTGTAATTCTTTTATTGATATGCATTTACAGGGGAACCTCGATTATATTTTTCTCATTTCTTACGTTACCTTTTTTTTGTTCCATTTTTATCAGTTTCTTAACCCCATCGCATGCAATGAAGTGTCCGACTCGTACATCGAATTACAGATTGTTTGATTTTTAAAACTACAGTCGGACCTCTATTTAACGAAGTCGCTAAATCCCGAAATAAAGTTCGTTATATGGAAAATTCTTTAAATAGAGATTCCCCTTTTAAAATACTTTAAACTACACAAAACAGCCTCATCTTCATAGACGCATGTTTTTAAACGTTTTGAACAAAAATTCGATTAATCGTAATTTCATATCTTATCACGATTTTTTTTATCATGGTTCATAAGCTGTTTGGAGGAATACCAAATTTTAAAGCAATATCCTTTTTCTTCACAACTTTATCCACCTCATGAAGAATTAAATTTTTTTCTTTGAAGCTCAAGCACTTTCGCTTTGACATTTTCCAGCTACAAGAACCGAAATTACCAGCACGACTCTAATCAACAATCTAGAAAACGGGAGACTAGTTCAAGGACAAGAGACAGCTCCATTGAGGGTGAAAGGGGGATATTGAAAGTTTTTCTAGTGAAGTGGACAGTGAGGGAGGGATGGATAAAGGTTGCACTTCCTGGATGAAATACAAAGAATGACATCGATTTTACTGCTCTCGGTGAGTTAGGCGACTGGTAAAACAAGTTCAAGGTCATTGATCATCATAAAATGTGTTAAAAGAAAGAATAAGTTTGAAATGTTCAGAAATATTTTGAGAAATAGGGAGAGAAAAATTTCTGATCACAAAAAAAAGTTTGTTAAATAGAAAATGCACTTCGCTATTTGGTGGTTATTTTACGAAGAAATTCGCAAAATGTTCTTGGCTCCAAGGAAAAGTTCGCAAAATAGAGGTTCGTTAAATAGAGGTCCAACTGTATAATTTTACTCAAAGTAGCAACCAATTTAAAAGACAAAAATCACTCGGGCAAGCTTAAGTATCTATTATGTCCTTCACGTTCTTATAGGGATTGAAATAACAATAAATGTGTCATCTAATCAGAAGGTTAAATAAATTCGGAAGTAAATTATGCTGTCTAACGCAATATTTCCTTTAGTTTTTCAAAGTCATGATCTTTCTGAAATCAATAGGTTCTTTACTGGAATCAATCTCTTTCTGAAAAATTTTAGATTTTCTTGTTATTTTTCCTAAAGGCGAAGAGAAATGCAGGAAGTATTTTATGTACACAAACTATAAAATCAACTTAGTTCTAATCCAAAGTAATCAATTGTGTCTGTAAATCGGGCAAAAATCTGCGACTCAGTACCTATTTAAAATAATTTTATTCGTGAACTTTTTTTAAAAATTGACACAGGAAGTTCTTTTTCTGCAATTTCTGTTACTAAACTCCTTTAGTAACCATCTCAATAATCCTTGTTTGAAATAACGATGTCAAATTGTTATTCTGTTGACAAAGTGGAGAAATGACCGAAAAAGAATATCCATCCCACGAAATTTGGTTCAGTGTTTAAAGGTCTGATGCCTATGAATTAATTGTCACAGCTTAACCAAATTGTTACAAAAATCGTCCGGTGTGTGCACGGCGAAGATAGTAAAACAAGCAGGATAACGAAAAATGACATTTTATTTTCGAATATTCCGGAAAACATGAAGAGCGGGTAACAGGATAAACAGCACTTGCACAAATTAGAAACACTAACAGACAGTAATTCACTAACAATAGCAAGAGCACTTTCAGTATCGCTCGGCGTCTATCAGCTTACTATCTCGCATTGCGGATAAAACTCCAAAGAGAGATTCCAATGGTGTTCGCACTCCAAAGATGATCAAAGTCGATCAACACATTCAAAGTAAAAAGACGATTCAATAAGTTCGAGCACGGTGCTATTTATAGTCTCCCCGACAGGTCGTGACGTCACATGGAATCATCTGGAGAAATCCAGATCTCGGCTCTTAATAGAGATATCGAGAAAATTCTAGTATTTTTGAGATCCTACATTTTGTCACCAAAGTCGCCAAAACGGTCGCCAAGGTCGGGGTCAATGACTCCATTTCCCCGGCATTTCCATAATACCCCTGTAGAACTCTCTTCGTAAAAATAAGACTATCATTGCTGCGAAGAGACTTTCCACGTTCGTAACAATGTGCGGCTCTGGCACCATAAACTCTCAACACTCAACTCCTATCAATTAATTGTTGCACATGCTTTTAGACTTCGTCTGTCATCTTTTTCGACTTTTTGAACCCGAAACTGGGTCTTGATTACAGCATTCTGGACACTTTTAACCTTGTCTTGTGAGCTTTCATCGGAGATCTGGACTTCAATTTTATTTCGAACTGCGGAGTAATTTATCCTTAAAGGATATTCGGATTAACACTCTGATCGGAATATCGCAATTTAAATAGGAATTCAGTGGATGTTCTGTTTAGAAAGTTAAGGGTCTAATTGCAATTAACCCCTTATTACTTGGAGCAATGAATTTTGGATTAGTTCACCACATCTTGGATCAGACACTGGATTCGGATCTGTAATTTCAACGGGATGTTATATATCCAAACGCTCTTTTCTGGTACATGACTAGAATTCTGTTTTAAATGCCTATATGCATTGTGGACTTTGGATTTAGATTTCAGAGAAACACTCGATATTAACCCTTTGACTACGAACGGGACTTATATGTCCCACTCACATTTTAAAATTACAAACGCGATAAAAAATTGTTTTGAAACTCATTATAATATGTCCCAGTTGTAGAACAAGAATAATTGCGAATATTTTAACTTTAGTCACCTAGATGACACAGGCTGTTTTCCCTCCGAAAACCATTGTTTACTGAAGATTTTTCTTCTTCGAATGTAAGTTCGGTAGTTTTGATCTATTGGCAAGCAATATACATTTTTTGCAATAATATAAATGAAATATTGAAAATATACTTATAAGTTTTCGCAATAACTAATAATAACCATGTTTCATGCAAAAAAAATATAATGTCTTTTGGTCATAGGACTATTATTTCCCAGCCTTCAGTTTAAGATCCGCTTGGAGAAAAAAATTCAAACAATCAGTTCGGCTATTTGGAGACTATTATCTTCATTCGCATAGAAAAATCGATAAAAAAATGTTCTTAAAAATATCCGTAGTCAAAAGATTAACTGAAAAAAAGGACGATCTTTGCAATAATGTAAAAACAAAAATATATCAACCTAACGAATTGTTTTTAAATTAAAAAAAAGTGATCTCCACTTGAAAGCATACAAGCAGATAACTGTTTTTCTATTAATGTCGAGATTTCTGTACGACATAGGGAAGATAATGTTAGCTTGGCTCAAAGATCGCGGATCTGGAACAGAGAGTTCTGTATTTAATTGCTTTAAAAATTTATATAAAAATGAACTACTTTATCTTAATTAGACGACTGCAAGTAAAAGATTTATCAAGAAAGAATTCTAATTTTTGCTTACTTTCAACACTGATAGTTGGGGAAATTGTAGAAAACCTTAAATAAAGTTAGAGACCCGTTCAAATATTACGTAAGCATGTTTTTGGTATTTTTTTGACCCCCACTCCCATAATCAGCAAAATAAACAAATCCTGGAAACCCCTCTTATAATTACGTAAAGCAAACTACAGCCAACCCCATTCTTTTTTCTACAAAACGTATAACAGTAATAATCTAATTTTAAAAATTTTGGGACTTAATTCATATAAGAGATCTCAACTTCAGGCTTAAAATGAAAAGTTTAATTTCCCCTTTACAATTTCAAGTTCAAGCTTACAAAATCAAGTTTAATTTTCTTTGCCAAATTTAAGTTTTTTTTTTCCAGATTTAATTTTTTTAAATTAAATTATTTGTACCAGAGACCACAAAGAGATTTTCGAATGTTTAATGTCTTGTAAAGCATCATCACTCCCCTCCCCTTGTCAGCAAAATAAGCAAATCATAAAACTCCCTCCCCCCCCTTGGTGCCACGTAATATTTGAACATTATAGTGTATATTTTATTACATTACTTAAATATTGGCTGACACCTAAAACCATTTTATTCAGAAGCAACTCGAAGAAAAGAGCTGGAAAGAATATTCCAAATATTTGATTAGATTTAATTAAGAAGGGACTTTCATACGTTTTGAGAAGTAAGTAAACAGATTATTTTTTTAAACATGGCCTTTTTTTGGGGGTTCTTTCTTTCATTGTTTGTTGATTTTCCCACTAGAACACCGTAACAATTAATATTTAAATTTATAAATCTTTATATTAGGTAGAAATTAAAACATATGTTTTTCCCTCTCCGCAAATAGTAGGCTGCGAAATTTTTTCTGGTATGTGATGTGTGGGTGGCCATGAAAGATTACTCTCAGAAGCAAATGGACATCTCTTGTACTTTTTTATAAGCAAGATTTACTCGCTCGTAGAGTTTAAATACTTGTCCTTACTTTTTCCTCTGCCTCTCAAACTTCTTTTTCCGATTCCGGTAAGTTCCGTGGTACTTCATTTTTTATACGGATTCTTAGAACTTTCTCCAAGAAATAACCCATTGGCATGCCTTCTTTTTTAAGGTTATTATTCTTTTTTAGTCCCTAGCACTTATTCTCACAAATCACGCAAACGTTCCTCTTTATCATCTGGTATGGTGTGATTATCAATTAATCCTCTGGAAATGCTGCGCTAGATGATTAATCTGAATATTCAATAGTAATGTCGTGCAGTCAGGTAACCACTTCTTCTTCTAGTTAATCTGCCACTCGATCAGCGTGCGCGTCATTTTGTCATTTGATGCTAAAGCCAGAATTCTCTCTCTTCTTCTCGTACACGAAATATAGGAAGAAAATATAGTAAGGATTTAGAAAGATAGTAGAACCCGTGACTCCGAACTGATTGAGGCTGTACTCTGTTCATTCGAATTCAATATCTGACAAAATAATCTTTTATACAATACAGTAGAGTTGGGGTAGATGATTACAGTTCTCAATGTGATGATTTGAATGGCTCAAGATGTTCTACCCCTCATATACTATGCCATTGTAACCCGTAGACCTTTCGTAAAATTTTCGACATGTTAGAAGTCAAAAGTCAATTTGACAAATGAGTAGTTTAGTTTAGTTATAATAACGTTCCGTTTTTTGGAGCAACATACGGGATCATTTTGCCTGGACCTCGTAATTTGAAACTCGGTTCGACTGACGGAGAGACATTCCTGACTGGCGACCCCTCTCCGCACTTCTGCACCACATCCAAGCGGAGGACATTTGGCCCCCACTATGACACGACAGGCCGATACGCAGGATCTTCAGTGGAATCGGGTTTCGAACTGGAGCCCGGCGGCCCCAAACCGGACCTACCACTAGGTCACCGCGGCCTTATGTACAAATGAATCAAACCAGAATTAGGTAATTTTGCCTCTAGTGCGTGTTGTGTGGTTTTTATATTTATGGTAGTTTCCTGCCAGGAATCTACTTCAAGGTAGGAAAATACATTTTATATGAACTATTAAAGTTTTGAAGTTTTTTAGCGTTGATTTTGCTTGACCACTTGTTTTAAGTCAAAAAGTCTCTTGGGACGAGATTGATAAAGTTAACTCCGGGGCAGATTGATACGCATCTTCTGTGTGTATCAATTAACTGTAACTATTTTGCAAATATCGTCTTCAGAAATGGAAAAAACTGAAAATGAACTATCTAAGAGAAACACGCAACTAAGCATTTGTTTAAACTATGAAAACAGTTTGAATTTCATTGCAAAAAATAAAAGATATTTGTAAATTAAATTTAAAATATTTTTTACAATTTATTAAAAATTGGAGAGAAAAAATTGTACTGGAGTTTAAGTAATATCATCAAAAAGATAATTTTTACATTTTTAGATGGTGTGAAAATTATTTTTTTGCTAATTTTTTTCGTCAGCCATCAAGGAAGAACGCGAAAATTTCCCTTAATTTTTTATTCATTAAAATTTCAAAAACGGCTTCAAGGTACATATTCTCTCCCTCCAAAGTATATTTACTCACAGAGACACATATTCTCAATATATTTATAGAGATGATTTTTTTCTGAGGCATTGTTGTTTCAATTTCCCAGTCTCATTACAAATGTCGAAATTTTATTAAAATAAAGGTTTGTTGTTAAACTTTTATAACTTGATTTGGAATATAAGGTTTGTTGATAAAACAAATTTTGTTTTCATCCCGAACCTATTAATCATTATTCTCGATATTTCAGTGGGTATCAATGACCCGTTATACAGGGCAGATTACAGATACAAATCCATTTAGGAAAAAGTGTAATAAATGTTTTATTAATTCATTTTGACGCAAAACTCGGCTGAAATCCTATATTGCATTAACATAATATCTCCCAATTATCAGTTCTAAGTATTTCATTTAAGATTATATTAAAAAATGACGTCTCCTTCCCAGATTTTGTACTGAGTACGGAGATTAATTCGACGTCAACTGTCTTACGTCAAAGACGATACCAATTTTGTTTCAGTAATTAAGGTTGCTTATGCATTCTTAAATACTATAACGTCAGACTGATGGCCGTGGTTTTAGCTAACGGCAAGATGAAGAAGGGCAAGTGTAGGCAATTATTTGTTAAATTTATTGACAGCTAATCACATTTTCGCCTATTTTACAATATTCCTATTTTTTTGAGCTATTATAGCTATTTACAAATAATATTGAATACACTCGAGTATTGCCTTTGCGAGAACTTAAAAATGGACGACCGTAGCTGGGACAGGTTTGAAACAGTTCCAAATGAACTTGCTGGAGGTATCTCGCATCATTAATTCTGAGAGACCAACAGCACCATTCTGCTGGAAAAATTCAGTACGGTTTCCAAGTTCCACGTGAACTCCAGCCAGATCAGACCCGAGGTCGGGTCTGTCCACCAAGCCTAATTCCTCCACTCTTGGGGCTTTGCAAGTCCAGGTCCGAAAAATCCTCACGAGACCTCTCTGGTTTCGTGTCCCCAGAGCATCAAAGTCAGTCTCCTCCTCAAAACTCAAATCACCTTTTTTTTATCTCGCTTAAAGTCTGTTCTTGCTTGAGGCAAAATGGCATTTCACAAAAGCTTCAAGAAGTTCCCGACCAGCATTCATCTTTTCATATCGCTATTCCCACAAAGGCAATTTTGCTCTCTAGTCCGTCAAATTTTCACCTTTCGTATCCTCCTAAGAATACGGCATTGTCAGTCCCAGACACGTTGGAGACTCACCAATGTCACTCAACGCTTTTGTTGACTGTACCACAGACCCGTCTGTCCGATCAAGTCAGACATTGTCCATTTCTTGATATGTTGGTTCCCCGGCAAACAGTGTTGCATCCTGATCACACCTGAAATGGTTTCCTGTTGCTGGTAGCAATGTTGCTACAGCTCCCCCCCCCCTTTAAAATTTTCTGAAGAATAAAGGAAATTTTTTCCTTGATACAAGAAAACTTGGCGTACTTTACAACTAGAAGCAATTTACTAATATTTTGTATTAAGTAAACAAAGTCAAATTAATTACCTGAATTACCTAAAAAACAAATAAAACACAAAAACAACACGAGATGACAATTTTCTTCCTATTTTTTAAGACAAGAAAAAAATTTTTTGTGCCAGATCAAGTAATCACTTGTTCAGTTCGCTGCAGCTTAATCAATCAAGATTTTGTTACGTCACCCGCCAGTGGACAATTGTAATTGAATGGTTGGATAACGACCATCTCTCATTAAGCAGGGGTTTGACCCAGCGTTTGTTTTTCAACCACACTAAAGGTTTATGGTCCGTCTCAGTTGTGAAACTTTGACCCGAGTGGCGGCTCGTCAGCTTAGAAGTAAGGAGGGCTACGAAAAATATTTATCAAGAGAATACAATTTTAAAAAGCTATATTATCTTTAAGTAGGCCGATTTTTTTTTTATTCCAAAATGAATAAAAAATTTCCTGCTTTTGAATAAACCTTAGCATATGACATTTACCTGGTTTTCATTAAAGAAAGTTAAGTAATTGTTTATGTGACATTCTGAAAAAAAGTCAGAGCTCACATACACTCTCCCTACTCGCCCAGTTCACTCGATAGCACTCTTCAAAAAATAGACCATCAGCAAGAAATCTAACCCTTCCATCAAAAAAAATCGAATATTTAATGAACCAGATGTGTTTCTGTCGATGCAACACGAACCAGCTCAAAACCCAAAACAGCAAATGAGATTATGGCAATTTATTGCGGGAGATTGAGATGAAAAAAGAAAAGAATTTTAAAGAGAGCCTCTCGTTCAGGTTGGCTCGTACCAGCCAGAGCTCTTCACTCTTACGGCTAGACCGTCTAAGTTAAAGGAGCAGAAAGGGTTGCTTTTCCTCCACTCAAATTTTCAGCGCAGTGTAGTTTCGGGGCGAGGGGGCGGAGTGCTTTGCAGCTCAGACTTTGGTATCTCTTCGTTTGCATTCATTTTATGCTTTTCTTCAATTTTTAATATTACTCTTTTGCATTTTCATAGATCATTGAACTCTGAGGGAATTGGAAATTAAGCAAATAAGATTAAAAACAGAAAATACAAGTTTAAAAATAACTTTCGGGAATTTTACAGCCCTAATGGACGAGCCGCCACTGCTTGACCGTCTAGATAATACTTTAGTTATTTTTGTGTGCGGCGTATATTATGCATGCACATTCGCATTCGGTGGTGTTGTATTTCCGTTCCGCATCCGAGAACATTTTTACTTGGGTAAAGGATTGGATGTTCTTCATTTTGAGTCGTTAACGGCGACGCAACAGCACCATTCCTAGGGTAGACGCGTCCACGTTTGAATGATGAACTCTCGCTCACTGTCAGGGCGTGTAACACCGGTTGTTGTTTGGTTAGCCTTCCTTCAATTCTTCGAATGCTCCATTTATTTCTTCAGTCAAGAGAATAGTTTCTTCTTTCTTTATATTATCTTTTAAGGCGCTCGTTAATTTAATGGGGCTGCAATAACGGAAGAATTTTTTCACACAATGCATAACCAGACCTGCTAACCTAAAAGCAAGTATTCACATCTCAAATGGAATTTTTGGAACAGGGGAAGGAAAAAAGCAATCGTTAGTTTTGAAAACCGATGGATTGGCATGGCGGAATAGCAATGCCAGTCAAGTGAACTCAAAATCTATCACTTCATGCGCCGATTCCAAATTGGGGCCTCCGATTAAAAGGGTAGCGGCGCATCCAAGGGATCTGCCTACATTGACACCTCGTCCGAGGTTGTCAAACTCAGTAGCCTTCGTAAGGGAAGAGGAGGGAGTGGGTAGAATTCTGCGACTTTTGAACCTTGTCTCAAAACAAACTTTGGAGCCTCTGTGAATAACGTGCCCATTTTTTCGACTTAGTGGACGGATGGAAAAAACCAGTCTTGGAAGCATGGAATCGAATGAGGATGAATGCCCAGCAGAAAGGTGCTCTTAATTTGGGTTTCGTGGTGGGGATAAAATCCACATCTGCCTTGATTTCAACTTCTGCGGGTGTCCGTACACCACTACCGACTATGTATCCTAAATACTGAATGATTCGGGCAGATCTGCACTTAGAAGGTTTAATGCAGGGGCGGCTCATTATTAGTAGGGGACTACGGTGATACAGCACTCTCGGCTTTTCCGTGGTAAATTTAATGAAGAACTTATTTCATTTCGCACATTTAATATTTAAATTTATCAACAATCTAACGGAATTTTGTATAAAAGCGATTACGATATTCAAAAGTAACGCGAAGAAACACCTACGCAGAAGACGAGTTCCCTATCTTATTTGTTCACTACCAGAGTAGAAGCGCAAGGAAAACAACAATTCAAACGGGAACGGATCCTTCATCACCGCATTTGGCCTTTCGCGCATGCACACCTAGCGTAGACTTTTGCTACCTTTCTCTACCACCATAATTTTAAGCTGAAGGGAACTGTAGAATTCGACAGTTCCCGATACGCGTTAAAATGGAGTTTTAAACGTTTTCTCCGGCGAGGCAGGAGAAAATTTTTTTTGCATTTGTTAAAATTTTGAAAGAAATAAAGAAGAGGAGTATTAAATCGTAAATAAAATTTAATTGAAAAAAGTTTTTTTTTTTATAGTAATGGAATTTCTTGCAATCAAAGGTCTTTTGATGATTTTTTTAGTTATAAATGCTGATAAAATACATAATAGAAATTTTTCGTGATACAAATCGTAAGATTTATCATTTAATTAATCTTTTTTATATTATATTATTATTATTAGAAATTTTAAATTTATGATTTTTTTTAATTTATAAAATCGCAAACTTTCGAATTTCCACTGATAGCCTTTTTTACTCTCAGTATCTCGTTATCTCAAAAAAAACAACACTCCTTGCTTACTCATCACACTTACCTTTAGATTCCACGGCATCTTAGATCTTAAATCATATTTACATGTGCAGGAGCAAGCTTAATAACATTTGATCATATAAATACCTAATTTACCTCAGTCACAATATCTACACATTAATTTCCAAGTAAATCAAAAGAAATCATTTGCGTTGTGTAATTAATATTGAATTAGATGTTATATTTATATATTGACCCAGGAACATTCCAAATAGCTACCTCCATCATTGTGTCATTAAGATGGTGAAGAAAAAATCAGAGACCAGATTGCCTTTAACTAACATATTTATTAAACAATCAAACTAGAGGTTAAACAATCAAAATTGCCCTACTGTGACAAAATTCTCTTAACTCAATTTTGTCTTATAAACCAGTTAATACTTCACATAAAATATCAAATTACAAGGCAATAAACTTGAATACTTCACATAAATATCAAAATACAAACACTAAAACTAAATGGAATAAAACACAATAAAATAAAAAATGATTCTATGTTCATTATGCTAACTTAGTTTCCAAGGGTCGACCAGAGTTTATAAAAGACACATCAATCTTTCAAATTTAATTAACTGTACTGCATCCCTCAGCATTTATTCAATTTAATTTATCTCATTAATATCAATTCACTTTAATTTTATCTAATTAATATCAAGCTCATATAAAGGGAAAATTTTAGATAATTGTACTAATAGTTGAATTATTAATTTTTAATCTTTACCTAACTTAATCACCTTCTTTTTGATTCATATTCTTGTTAATACTTTATCAACTCGCCTATTATTATACTAGTTTTTCTTTACACTAATTATGCTGTGACTATGTATGAACATTGTTTCTTCCCAATAAAACACACGCTTTTTAAAATATTATACTGATCCATAAACTGATGAAATAAAACAAAACCTTCTGACAAATAATAAATAAAGTCATGTCTTGCTTTTTACAAATAAGTAATGTTAACATTAACAAAATAATAAAACTAACTTCTTAATTTCAATTGTACCAGATCCTTATTTACCATTATTATTTTTTTTTAACAATTGTTGCTTTAAATGTAAGGATATATATATATATATATATATATATATATATATATATGATACATTATTGTAATAACTTTTATCAAAACTCATGTTATGAACCCTATTTGCCTTATTTAAATAAAATTTCAATTTAATACATCTGAAAATAAACACTTCATTTCAATCTTCATCTTAGCTTAATTTCCCTTTTTTGCATCATTGAATCTATATCGATTTAAAATAAATGGACAGGTTACTTACCAGGGAATATAATGTTAATTAACCTTTAGCAAGTCATATCAATGCTAATTTATCTACACACATGAAACACAGCAAAACAATCCTGCTGAATTAAAATATGATTCTTTTTATATCTGACAAAAACCTAAATCAAAACATCAAAATAAGCAATACGTAACTTTA